>JAYKAV010001555.1:4356118-4503387 GCA_035582835.1 Phoebastria nigripes | reverse complement strand
TCAGAAAAAAAAGAAATGAGTTACAGAGGAATTAAGCCAGCTCTAATTTGTAGGAAAAGATCTATCAATCCATCTCTAACTAGGTCAACTTTTACTTTGAGACTTTTGGGGGGACAAGCTCATAGTGTCACCAGCCTCCCCTCCCCCAAAAAAGAAACAACAAGAGAAATTTCTTGATAAAAGGAGCAAATAAGGATCCCCCTACACATGGATAGATGCTACCAAAGGGAAAATATAATTTAAAATGGGAGAATGGTATCTGATGAAATGTCCCATGGCATCACCCTTTTGGTGGGGATGGGGGATGCCTTCTGGCACCCAGCATGGATGGGCTCAGCTGCCTTTGAGACTGCTGGAGAAGCCACAAGGGATGCTGACTGTTGTACATGCATCCCTGCAAAGCAGAAGTCCTCTTGCCCTCATCACGCTCTTGCTGCAAGGCCCTAATGGCTGGTGTGCTTCAACGGCTGTAGCTGTGGGATGTATCTGGTACTCCAGGCACCATGTTGTAGCACTCTACCCGCTTCCTGCAGATGAAGTAGGTCACTTCTTCCTTTTCCAAAAGCTAAAACACCGAGCCCAGCTCAGGCTACGTCACACCTGATGAGCCACCTTCCTGGTCAGTCTCAGCAATCCCTGGCCACTCAGGGCAGCATGACAGCAGTGTCACCCACGGAGGCCACCCCAGGGAAACACGGGAGGTTCTCAGGATTGTACTCGTTCGTACTGTAATAACAGGCCAGAAAAGGCTTTCTTACCAGTATTGTACAAGATCTCGCCAAAAGAGTATGTTAGATCTGCCCTGGAGATGGGCAACTCAAGGCAGGGGGTGAAGGCATTTGCCTAAAGCACTTGGGAATTCTTGGCCTGAGCTGAGTGTTGACTTGGAGCCAATGCTGTATCCGCCAAACCATTACTTACTCAACCGCTTGGACTGTGGGGATGCTGACACAATATTCTTCCCTACTGGATGTTTCCTAGTCCTTATCTTGCGCTAAGTGTCTCTGAGTAGTTCTTAACATGCTAAAATGTCATAACTGAAAAAAAATAGATTATGAAGCCCAAYTTACATACCTTGGCAATAGCCCAGCTCACTAATCTAATGATGGCACTTCCACTGACTCGGGGTGGGCCTGGACTTCATCTCTCCTTTGCACAGCTAAGAAACTGGAACAAATACTAGACACTCGGTAGTGGTTGCGTGTTGGTCAGGATTACTTGTAACGCACTGCAGTTGGAGTCGCGCTGTGCAAAACAAGACGTCTGGAGCCATGTCAGATGCTACATGTCAGGTCCACCCCAAAGCCTGGAAGAGCTGCTGCTGAATTTAGTGAGGTTTAGCTCAGTCAGGTCTTCTGACTGCTGGAAGGACATTCAGTTAGACAAGAGAGGTAGCCTGTGGCATTTGCACCATTGACTTATGACCCCTTCAGCAACACTGAAACCCCACGAGACGTTACGACACAGAATTGTAGGACAATTAGTTGTGTCATTGTCCAGGACCCCAGACTTGGGTGTGGATGGTATTTACTGATTCACAAGGGCATACACCTTCTTCCCAGAAGCCGAGCTGCCTGTCCCTGTGCAATTAGCTACAGACATGTGGAAAGGGAGTCTCCGATCTTTCTTAAATATAGGTTACCCCTATCCCTCACGTGGCTACACATGGTCCTTAAGTGCCTGCTCCTATACTCACATGCCTAACAGGTGAGTTTGCATCTTCTATTTTGTGAAACAACAGCGCAAAGCAGAAAACAAAGGAAAAAACTAATTTCATTTCTATCCTTATGCACTTTGATTACATATTGATAAACAAAGAGAAAAGAAACAGCCACCAAGAGATACTATTTCTATTCAAAGTTACAATGAATGGAAAGTTCTCCAGGGCCAGCATGTCCCTGCGTAGGCAAAAACACAGTAATGACATTTTAGCTCTTTTAAAGAGTATTTCAGTTTCCTGCTCTCACTAGATGTGTTCTCCACGTTTCTTTCTTTTTATGTTTCCCCTTGAAACAAAACAAAGCCAAAGCGCTTCAAAAATCTGGAATCTACTGAACAGATATGTGGTTATTTTATAAACAGCAAGCAAAGCTAGATCTGAAAGACCACGGTAGCTGTGGGACATCATGGATACTATGACCAGCTTACCGACTTCTTGTGCAGTAAGTAGGCTGGAGGTAAATTGCGCTGACATTTCCAAGTAATTAATACGGCTCCTTTGCATTTAGAGACTGCTCTCTCTAGTCCAGCACTGGGTGCACGTTCTCGTGCACGATGGGAGGAAGAGGGATGTCAGGGGTGACAGTCCTGTAAAAGAAGCCAGGTGACTTGCCCTGTTATTACCTGGCTGTAATAATAGCTACCAATGACTCCTCCTTAATGACACAGAGAGGCCTCACGCACCTCTGAATGTTGGTGGCCAGGACACAGTTCTCCTACCAGCACTCCCGGTGTCTATAAAATCCATCACGAGCTGAGCCAGGTGTGAGGCCGAGGTCTTCCCCCTCTTCGGGCAGCCAGTCACACTGTCTCCAGCTCACCTGGGAGCTCGCCAGTGGCTCCGCTGGGAGGTACCTCGCGGAGTAGGGAAACGAGAGCCGGGCGAGATGCTGATTTTCACTGCACACACAGGTTGGGGTGGGGGGGTAGCATAGCTGTTTAACAATTATTTAAGCCTAGGACACAAAGCCTAACAGACCTGATGAAGCCCTGAACCGGGCTCTGGCAGTGGAAGTAGCTTGCCTTGCCTCTGCTTTAATGAGAAAAGACTTTAGCTCCCAAGGCCTTAATATAGTTCATTTCTCAACATGTTTGAAAAAGGAGCATCAAAACATTCATATTAAAGGGAAAGGGAGAACAACTGTGGCTTCTAGAGGTGAATACCCCAGACCGTTACCGTCTAGACTTCCCCATGGCCGCTACTAGGACTGTTTCCCTCATGAGCATTTTAGCAGCCTGCCCTTGCTCTGCTCCCTCTGTATGATTTTCTTTACTTTATACTGGGTATCAGCAATCCCTCCCTGCCATTATTTCTTAGCTGGACCAATGAGCTGATCGTGCTCACTCTGGGCTGCCTATGTATGAAAACCAGCAGAAAGCGAGGGCTGTGCTGCTCCTTGCAGGGCAGCGTCACCTCAGGTTGGCGTAAGTCACCCCCAAAATTGCACTCATTTTCTCTCCCTCTGCCATTTTAAGCATTTGCTCAGCCCCAAAGAGTTTTGCTCAGAAGCAGACTTGAGCTTTCCAAGCCATGAAGAACATTGTGGCACAGCGCAGTGACACTGTCGCCTCCAGTAAGTGACCTGAGAGATGCAGGATGGGGTTTCTGAGTGGAAATCAAGTCACATACCAGGCACATAGTTACTCCCCCAACAGCAGATTCATACCATAGCTAAGACTTCACATTAGTGTCTTTTGGTTTAAATAGAAAGGCTCTTATCTCCTGAACTTCAGCGAGGCAGGCAAGAACAGTAGACTGTACCATGGTGAAAAAACCAAATCAAACAAACAGATCCATGTGGAGCATGCCAGAGCTGACTAGAAATGCCGACAGTGTAAGGACTCCACTGACAATTTTAAAACATCTGTTTTTCCTCCTATTGGACAAAGTCAAAACACAGAAATCCTCTGCAAAAAGAATGGCGATTCTCACCCAGCTCCGTGCATTACACCTGTATCTCAGCCACCTTTTACTCCACAGGGCAATTTCCAATGATCTAAAGCTTACATAGACTTATGTGCAATAACTGGGCACTGCCTTGCAACAAATACATGTACTTCTAGTTGTTACCTGCAATTGGCAAAATGCTCTTTGAAAACACAAACACACTCCTGAGAATAAGGCAGCTTTAGTGGTAAGCACCATTCAATCTCCAGGATGTCAGCTGGGTCAAAAGCTTTCCTTTAGTACACATCCCCTTCTCAAAGATGTGTTTATTGATGCCAACACAATTAAAATAAAAGAGAGCCTTCAGGTTAATAGCTGAGGTGGTACATCTCAATACACTTCTCCCTCTTTTTTTTTTTCCTCCAGGAGGAAGATCAGCTGTATTTTGTGGGATGTTTATAGTGCAGCCTGGCTAACAGCATCGCGGAGATCTCCTAGGACACATAGATATCCCTGTTCTCCAATGACCTGCCCTGTCATCTCTACAAAATCACTTATGTCTCTCTGAACCTTGTCCTTGCCTGTTTCACTAGGAAGCTCTTTCAGCCTTGGTACAACATATACAAATGCTTGGTGTGGTCACTATACACAGAAAAAAATGGGTCCTGCAAGATAGTAATTGAGGAGAACCAGATATATAACTCTCATGATTTTAAGCTCCTTCGGGCTCTCTCAACAAGGCATGTCTCGGTCACTCCTCTAGAATCAGCAGCTTCACACTGAAAAAAGAGTAGTGTAATGTATCATAATTTGGGTCCACCTATCTGCATCAGCCTTGTCTGTGATACAGGTACATTCACACAACCAGTTTTACCATTCTCCTTCAGTACCTTTATAGAAATGTAATTTCCCACTCTGCTAGGAGAAAAAAGAGATGTTGTCTTTTCTGATCTTCTAGATAATTTAAAGCACTAGTTGTGCTGCAACAATATTTGCTCCAGTGATTTCTAACACAAGCCTGACTAGCAGCTCAGCATACATTGCCAAGGCAATACAGAAAGCTGTTACATTTATCAGCAGTTGACGTGCATGCATTATTGTTTCGTTGAATGAGGTCCCAGGTGGGAAACAGTGACTGAGGGTGGCTACGTGAGCCTCCAGCTCAGCAGGAGCTTGTTCCTCAGCTTCCTCCCCTGCTCCCATCCCAAAGGCAGCCCAAACTCCAGTTCAACGCTTGGCAAAACCAGAATTGGTGCTTTGCGTGACTCACACTTAATTGGCACATATGTCCATGAGCGATACAGACCCACCAGCTCCCCTTTCAGCAAAGACATTTCAAAACGGGCACATGTTCTTGGAAAAAAAATAATCACAAGGATGATTGTCTCTACCTCCATGCTAGTATTGGGGTCAAGGTCATCACACTCTGATTCCTCTGAGCTGTTTGTCTCCTTGTTTGGCAGCATGAAGAGGAAGAAAGAGAACAAGAGATTAGAAGAGAGTTTGGTTAGACAGGGCAGAGCAGCACGGGAGTTGTGAGCAGCATGGAAATGGGTAACAGTACGGAAAGTGCTCTAAAAAACCAAACAAAACCCAAACCGACAACAAAACAGGGGAAGCAAAGGCAAAGCCATGCTTTTGCCAAAGAAGAGGCAGTGATTCTGCAAGTCGTTCAGGTAGTAAAAGCAGCAAGGAAGCAACAGGAGGAAGAACCGTGGCCACCATGCTGGAGCAACCGCTTCCCTGGGGCCCAGTCCTTCCCCGGTCGACTGCAGGGCTGCAGGGTGGTGGCACAGTGGGTGCGAGGGGCGCCCGGGCTGCGGTGGCAGGGTTCCTCCCTTTGCACATGCCATGGCTATTTCACTACAAGACGGAAAGCCTCCGCAAAGGAAAACACTTAATCATGGGCTCTCCTGGAGAGGGGTGGATCCAAAGGACATGCTCAAGTGCTTTCCTGAATCAAGGCTGGGCTTTGGTTGTGTCAAAATCACAACAAGTGTTTGCTTGCCTCTGTGGGGAGGGAAAGCCCCAGATTAGTCCTGAGCAGGCCTCATGGTCGGTTTATAGGGATGGATCCTCTGAATTGGAGCACAGTGGTCAGGCACCCAGAGCAGAAGATGGAGCTTAACCCCACAGTTCTCAACCTTTTCCATACTGGGAGATCTCAGAGAGAGAGAGACAGACACAGACACACACACACACACACAGACACACAGGAGACCCTCTCCTGGCAAGAGAGAGTCAGCACCTCTGCCCTGTCTGATAATACGGAAAGAAAAAGGTCATTGAGACCATCTCCCCAGACCAAAAATCTTAAGCATCTCAAGGTTGAGAACCCCTTATCTTAAGATGTGGTGAAATATCGGCCTAAAGAAAACTCATCAACTTCAGTAAGGCCATTGGTTCACCCAGTGGCTTTCTCACCGCTGCAGCTGCTCTGATGGAGCGGCAGATTGGGCTAGGTCAGAGGTCAGTAAATCACTATCGTCCCAATTTTAAGAACAGTTAACCTTATATATAGTTGGTTTTTTAATGAAGATTACTTACTTGCATGTGGGATGCCAGGAAAAAGAAAACGAAAAACAAAGGCTGCATTTTATCTTGCATGCAAAAATCCTGCTAAAATGGATACTACAAAAAAAAGAAAAAAAAAGATAACTAAAGTGGAAAAAAAACAAAAAAACAAAAACCAAACCCAAAATCGCCGCCCCCTCCCTCTCTCAGGAGAGGATGCTATAGGGGGTGAAAAGGATGGGAAGCAGGAGAGCAGCACACAGCTTTCAGATGGCCTTACTCACTTTAACAGAGACTTTGTTCCCCAGAATATCCTTGGATTTACGTGGCCCATTGGCTTCATTTTTGCCACTGCTCTCCTTTTCCGCCCGCTTTCTCATGCGCAGGGTATGCCATGAACATGACTTCCTGTTGTACCAAAAAACGCAGCAATCAAATGGCAAATCATAGCAGGAAGGAAGGATTTGGAAAGGGGAACCAGCATCCACATTTGCGATTACTGCAATTCCCTAGAAGGTGAAAGCCACCGGCAATATRCCTATCTCAATCTGAGCAATGAGAGTTGAAGTCAAAAACCAAACCAAACAGTTCTGCGAAGCAGATGTTGTGCCACACTTGCTGTTTAAATGCATGGAGCAGGAAAAAAATGCCCATGATGGAAGCAGGTGACTAGAACTTGGTCATCTGGTTTCAGGGACTTTGTCTTGCATTGCCACAAATCGAAATTTATTTTATTTTTGCTACCGTTAAAAGGTCAATTCAGTCCTCAGTCTTGTTGGTTAAAAGCAGTGAAACAGGTGTAAACACAGGAGAATGGTCTTAACAGATTACTCGGTGGAGCAAATAAAAAAAATTTAAGAAATTCAAGGTGTTGCTCCCTACATGTTGCTCAGAACATGAATAGCTCAACAAATAGGAGCTACATCATTAACTTTCCAAGAGATAAGTCATTTCCTAGAAAGCTGTGCCTCTCAAGACCAAGAATTTCCCATTTGATTTTGCCAATCTGGTTAGAGAGGACACCAGTCACGCCATGGTTTTTGGCTAGCATCACAGCAGGCATGATTTCCAGTACGTTTTTCACCCCTCACTACTGCTCCTATGACCTTACTCTTGGAAAAAAACAATAATAGACCATGTCACCCTTTGTAAGAGCAATGCCGTGTTGACAACAGAAATTGCATATCAAAGCAGACATAAAAAATTAAGAAAAAACTGAAACAGTTCTTAATATGGATTTCATTTGGTTTAAATAGTGGACAGGCTGGGGGGGATTTGGGAAGGGGTATGTTGTCCAAAGCAGAAAGCTCTCAAAACAGCAGTGTGATGAGCTGGGATCCAGGTTCAAAGCATCTGCCCACCTTTAAGTCATGCAAATTTGATTTGCATGTTTAAGCCCAATGTTTGGCACATGTCATGTCTACAGTACCTTGATACATTTTACAAAGCAAGTTGCATGTAATCCAACGATCACCTGCGATGCCAACAAAACGCAGTATGTTAGCAAGGTAGGACTCAAAGGACGCCCCACACAGCCGACGCTCCCCCGTGCACACTGCGTCTGATTCCTAAGTGTTTTTTGGTTATGCTTCAGCACCTGATGGGAGCTGTACAATAGCTCAAATTAAAAAAAAAGTAAACTAACGGCCTTCCAACAGCTGGCTGCCACTGACACAAGACTGAACTGGGTCATATCGACTGTTTTAGCAACGAGGATTAGTGTCTGCACTGCAAACAGCTGGCACGGGCAGTCATGTTTGAGCACAAGGAGCACCAGAGCACCCTGCACATCTCAGCCGGACAGTAAGTGCTGTCTGATATTTGGGTGTTTCTGGAGGAGGTCCAAATTAGATGTGCAGAGCAGGGGAAGTTATCCCACACTTCAGGACTGTTACGTCTTTCTTTAAGATATGGTAAGAGCCAAGGACGTAGCTGATGGACTCCCTGACCTATCGGTGAATACTACATGGTGCTAACACTACTGGATCGACCGTGTATTTTGTGTACAGTATCTGTCAACAGAAGAAACAGTTTTATTACTTACACTAATTAGTCAATATGACCCGGCAGACTAGACAGGGCTGAAGATAACACCTGCTCCAGGTTGTTTTTTACCCATAGGACTTCTATTATTTAAGCATCTTTTTGGTTTCAGGGTTATTTTACCTGTTTGAGTCTGAAAACATGATTTAAGATTTTAAATCTCACTGCAGTGAGAAAGAGAGAAGTGCAATGCATGTGTCTTTCAATTTTGTTATGCCTTCCTGGCCACAATTCACACGACTACATAATTTGATGCAGAATTTGACTGTACAGCTGCCATGAAATCAGAGTCTCCACCAGGAGTCTGGTGCCGTGGATGACTGTAAGGGCACGTGGTTACATATCATGGTTAGAGAGGAACCCGGGAATGGCCGTGGCGGATGTGCAAGAGACATGCTAAGCAATTCCTTTGGCTTAAGATGCAGTTCATAGTAGCATTCATTACTGACTGACAGGTAAAGTCATAATTTCTCTTAACTGAAACTGCAGCAGAGATCAAATTATTATTTTTAGTGAATGTGTCACAAAATCTTTCCTCGTGTTCAATTCTGTGCCTCGAGGTACTCGTGTAAGGTAACACAATTTGCAGCACACATCATGCATTACCGTCGAGTCATTTTAGATGTTAAAAGAAATCAACAGGTATTACTGAAAAGAGGGTTGTACCTTCTGTATTTAATACCAAAAAACCACTTTCTTGCATTAGTCATTTCAGACTGACAAATTTCTAAAAATCAGAAAAGAAAAATATATATCCACACATTTGTTAAATAAGCAACAAAATGTTATAAACAAAAACAAAAACAAAAAAACCAAAACAAAACCAAAAAAGGGTCAAACTAGTTCTTTTACCTCATTAAAACATGCTCATGGTGAAAATTTATTTTACATATTTAAAATAGTACATTTAAAATTAGTTACATTACAGGTACAATGATGAACATTGCGACTATCCATTATATTGCACAACCTGACTTCATCAATATGAGTTTGTTTCTTTTTTTTTTTTTAAATAGTGCAAAATACTTTATACAGGAATGTACTTGGATGGGGGTCTTGCAAACCAAAAAATATATTACAAAAGTTACTGCGAACAGAAAAAAAAAAACCAAACCAAAACAAAATAAAAAAAAAGATACAAGCTGTACAAGGAAATTGCCATAGACAACAAAATCTCTCCTCCTTGAGAAGCGAACCTCAGTCCAACACGGAGCCTGGATTTTTTTGTGTTTTTTTTTTTTTTTTCTAGATGCTGTTATAACCAATATATAGATTAGTAACTTAATACAACATAAATATAAGTCCAGTCCAAGCAGGTCCATGTTGGTGTAAAATGGTGTAATGTAAAACATATCTTTAAC
The DNA here is from genome assembly GCA_035582835.1 of Phoebastria nigripes. Taxonomy (NCBI): domain Eukaryota; kingdom Metazoa; phylum Chordata; class Aves; order Procellariiformes; family Diomedeidae; genus Phoebastria; species Phoebastria nigripes. Next base: position 4,493,862 of record JAYKAV010001555.1, on the reverse strand, counting down.
CGTCTATGGTTTTCTTTTTCTCCAAAATATAAACAAAACCCCACAAAATGAAAATAAGCAAAACCCTAGCTATCCACCATGGCTGCCCGACGCTGCRGATTGACCACTCAGCTTGTTCCAATGGCACTGTAGATAAAAATCAGCAGGAATTCCCTACCATTTGGGTTTGTTTATTTTTTTTTTTTTTCCTCAAAAAATCCACATAGTGCTCCCAGCGAAGCCAACATGGCACTTACTTGATGCTTCCGTCGCTATTATCTGTAGTGGATTTAGTGAGGGGAGCCAAGATATTGCCAGGGATCCATCCTTCAGCGGCCGGAGAGTGGTCGTTTGCAGGCTGGTACACCAGGAACATGTTCTGCTGGTTGATTGCAAGGATCTGAACCACCTCTCCTTGATTCACACAGATCTCATCCTCCTTCAGTGCATAGTAATCTTTAATCACCACCATGGAAGAGGTCCCATTGCACCCTCCCAAATCAGTCTGTGAAAACGGACATAACAGAAACCGGTGAGCAGGCGGCGCGGAGGAACCTGCCTTTTCCGGCAGCAATCCCACCACTTCATTTCCAGCCTAACTGTACCAGGGAAAAAGATAMAAAACACTTAAAAGTTCACATTGGTAGAAAAGGATTTTAAGGATCTGAGAGGTGGCAGTGATCTGATACAAACCAGCCTCCTGTTTCATGTTAGATTTCACAGCTGCTAGCGACAGTGCCCCAGCCATGTTCTCATTTGTATGGTGTTACAGATGAATGATCTGTGCTGAGCCAAATGGGGGGAAAGACCAATGAAGGCTCAATGTTAGAAGCCGAATGAATACTCACACATCTCATGATCTTAAATACAGGTCATATTGGAAAGTGGCTTTGGTCAACCGCAGCCAGCAGCAGGGTCCAAACACTGGTTAAGAGATGGTTACTGACTCTTTGGTGGTTTGCGTGCAGTGCACATGCACCCAAATTATAACCTTCAACTGGCACCCTGCGAGCTGTTATGTGGGAAAAGGTCTAAACTCTTCTATACCATCAGAGTAGACCTCTTAAGGAATGGGTGGTTAATGGATATTAGAGAAGCCTGAATATTGACGCTGCTGGTACTGCAAATGGATATTCAGTTCACCATGTCTGCAAACACAGCGCCCCAAAAACCACTGGGATCAGTGCTCCAGGCTCCAGGGTCAGGCTCTGTCTCCATTTCCCAACTGAAGTACCACCCGTCTGGATGCCAGAGCTTTCGCAGTCTCTGTTTAATCCCAAATCACATTTTACACCATTGCTTCAGTATGTTGATTCCTGTTGACCTGGTTAGCTGATAATTAAAGCTAACTTCACAGATTGTCTATGGTATAAGAAATGGGCTATGAGATCATGTTTTATCAGATGAGCTCAGTACCTTGCTTTGTTCATACTTGTCTCCAGGCTGTGAATGTTCATACCCTGTGCTGCCGTTGGAGGTAGATATCTTCAGGGGTGGGAGAGATGGGTTACGGCTTGTAGCCTTCAAAGGCTTCTCAGACCCTACTGGAACAGAAGAATAGGGTCTGCTGTTGGGCTGAGGGACCCTACCGGTCTGGGGCCTCAGCACTGCAGAGCTACTTTCTTTGCGTTGGTACTCTATGGGAGACTGTAGCGCTGCAAAAGAGGACAAGAATTAGCTATATGCTTTCAATGATGTTGCAAAGGGCTACAGAGAGTGTGTGGGGTGATTCAATCGGAACAAACACGTAAGTTGCAAACCACACAGGAACAGGAGATGCCACCCATGGAAGCACACAGCGTGTTCATGGCTAGACAGGATGCAAGCATTTTAAGTTGTACTGTGCGTGAACTGAACACAGCGCTCCATGCTACTGCGAAGAACAGCTTCTCTAACCAACACAGCAGGCTAAAATATTTGCCACTCATAGCATACAAAATTGCATTCATTTTCTTTGAAATCACACAAATTAATTGCCTCCTGTAGTCAAAATAAACGAAAGCCTGAATAAGAGATGCACAGCTTATTTACAGTGAATTTTGCTATTATCAGAGAACACAGGTCAAGACCCGTAAGTCTCATTTGTGTACTCCCAAGAGAGTGTGACTACTAAATACTCTTCAGACATGATGCACTGCAACTTGTCTCTCTATGTGCTTTCTATATTAACTACTTTGGTTCAAGGAAACCGCTGGAAATGACCAGCAAGTGAGGAAGTGCAGACGGCACGAAGACATTAATCCCAGCAGTCCAGACCTCCCCAGAAAATACCCCAAGCAACATTACACAGCTTCATAAGCCTTAAAAAAAAGTCTGCTTGTGAGAGTGTACATTTCATAGTCATGGAGAGAGCTTACACTGGGAAAAGGAAGGATGAAAATGCCAGATGGTAAAGAAATAAAGAATTTGTTATGTTTGGAGGAGAAGGGATCAGGGCTGGGACTCAAAGTGAATGGGAAAGGAACAAATTTGCTAGGCTCAGACTACCATCCCCAGACCTATGGGTTTGGTTTTTGCACGTCATGTGGATGAATGATTTATAGTCAGTTAATACTGTGTACATGCACCAGACTAAACCTACTGGAATGCAGAGAGACTAGTCTAGCAAGAGGCAGACAGAGGACATAATGTCACAGCATCAGCCCAACCAGGGAACCACAACAGAAGGAACGTCTTTCCCAACAAGAGGAAAAGGAAAGAAAAACAGAAAGGCTCAGCACCACACAGCATACTCTCTAGCATTCCCCTTCCTGAGAAAGGCAGGACTACGCCAACAAGAAATCACTTAATACTAAAGAACAAGACACTAAAAAGAAATCAAGGAGGATGCCAGATCACCATTTTCTTCAAAAGGAGACAAACATAGACCTATAGCAATCTGGTAGATTACTTGGCTCCAAAACCTACGCAGTGACCCTTGTCATAGAAGTGATTCGTATTTATGCCACAGTGACTACTGGTTTCACTCGCTTACCTCAACTGCAGCTGAAAATAGTTTAGTCCTGCTGCAGATCAGCCATTGAGGAGAAGGAAGGTTGGGGAGAACTTTGACAGTGATTTTTGACAGTGATGGTGACATTTTTCTAGTATATACAGTAGATTAGGCTGCCAAATCTTTAGCAGTAAGACCCAAATGAATACTTATCAATCTATCTCAAAACAATCTATCCTACTCAGTGCTTTTAAAGGCTATTTAGTTGAATGTCCACTTGTGACTACTAATTCCACCGTTAACTATCACAGCAATGCCTGGCTTCCAGCCTCCTGTTCAACATCTGTTAGTATTTGTACAGGCTTCTGGCAAAAATCAGTGTCCACGTACTTGCGTGCTCTCCCTTTCTCTCTCAAMCCCCCCCACAAAACATGATTAAAAAAAAGGTACAGATCAATGGCATTTTCCTTATGAAATATATCCATCCGTGACATATTTTCTTTACAGCTTGCTTCTTAAAGCAAAACAAAAGAACAGTCACTATAGCCAATCATTTGGTGCACACTCTGTTTCTCAAGCTTAGTAGCTTTTGCTTTTCCAAGGAAAAATATGAAAAGCTTGAATATTACAGTGTAATTGCACCAAGTTTTACATTTATGAACTGTGGATGCAAATACTATGCTTTGTACGTAGCCCCGCACTCTTTAGGGCTTCCCTGTTGAAGAGAGAAAATCAGAGACAGCTTGGGCAAGAACTCACAGGGAATATTTTGTTATTAAGTTTACGCAGCATTGGCTCAGTGTGGATTTAATATGATTTTAAAGACAGAAAACATCCGCTTTATTGAAATGCAAAGCTAAAGAACGTATTTAAAGATTAGTCAGCCTTAATAAGATTACATCCTAAAAGCCACTTAAATTGTCTGGACTGGACAGGCTCTACTGGATACAATATCATTTTCTTGGACCTTATTTATAGGTTTAAAGTAAATCCTTAAGCCTGTGTTTTAATATAAATCTATTTTTACTTCTAGCTTTAGAGATACGAACGATTATGTTCCTAACCCACCAAATTCCTTGCTGGCCTCACAGAAGACAGGCTAAATAGGGGCTATGAAGATGCTTCGGTAGAAAAGGGGGCTCACAGGGCAGTAAGTCCTGGGAGGATAGAAAGGAATATATCAAAAGTAAAACAATAAGAAAGAAAGATGTGGAAGGGACAGAAAACCCCTGCAGTAGTGTCTGTGGAGTTCTCACAAGGTTTAAAAAAATTCCTGTAGCTAACCATTACTGGAACTTACTTTTATTCCAATAAGCCCTCATTCAAAGCCAACTGCACTGACACAAAGCTGGCAAGTTTTGGTACCAACTGGTCAAACCGGAGAACYCAGACTTGCTCATCTCTCCAATCTCTTTAAGGAATCATTTTACAGTGGTTGTATGAGGCCCTTTCAATTCCAAGTCATGAAAATCCAGTATAAAGTTTTAGAATCACAGGTGAAAGAAACACAATTTCCCTTCACAGCTCAGCCATAGTTTTTGAACTGTCACAAACAGCTTTTGTCTGTAACCCTTTCCCAGTTAACTTTTGAAAAGTAAAACTAAGCTAAATTAATATTTTAAAAGGACTACAAAACCTTGACGTTGAAGAAAAGGGAACCTTTGTTTTGATGTGAACTGAAAGAGCCTCTTCAGATTGTGCAACAAAAAATCCACAAAACAGAACACCAAAACCCGAAATCAAAAAAGTTAACAGATTGTGCCAAGTCAAAACATTTTGATTCAAGCAAATAAGATTCCTTATTGAACATGTATTAAGTTTTTAAATATAGAACTCTCTCCTAATATAAGCTCAATTTAAAAAAAAAAGCTGTTTTGAAATGAATAGTACAAAACAATTTTGGAAGCTTCCAAAGTAATGATTCCCACTTTGTTGCTTACAAATAAACAAACAAACAAAGAGATACTATTTTTAAATTTTTCCTCTAGTCCTGGTTCCCCCTCTTTCCYTCACCCAATCATGAGCAAGAACAAGCTAAAATTGTTAACTGAATTTGATTCTTGTTTTCAAAATCCATACTTTTGTTGATCATGTGTGGGTTTCGGTGTTTTTTTTTTTTTTTAGAAACACAGCTTTAATTTGAAATACTATTTCAAACCACCCCAAATCTATTCCTAAAGCAAAGCTGACATTTTGGAAAGGCCCCTGTTCGTGCACAGCTCCCACGGTTCCTAGGAGAAACAGGCCCAGATGTTTCCTTGCTCTCTCTTTCGTTTTTTGTTGAAAGCAGCTGCTGCCCCGCAGAGTTTGGACCTGTAAGGGGGTGGATGGTGAGGCAGCCTTTGTCCCACCTCATGTCCTCAGCTTGTAGCACATGGTGATGTTGAACAGGAGGTTCCTGGGGATATGCCTTGCTCTGACTAAGTGGCAGATACTGTGCAGATACAATGGCAACCTGGCTTCAACGTGGTCTTGGGATGGGATTAGGTTTAAAATCTCCTGGTAGAATGGAAAGCACCAGGCGATACAGCCCTGCAAACCCCAGCATTTTTAAAGGATCTTGCACAAAAGTACCACCAAAGACATGTCATTGACAAGAGGGAACTGAGACCTGAACATGAACCTAACTGATATATGCAGGGCAACTGCTCAGGGACCCACCACCTATTTAAGCAAGGAGCCAGCAGCCTGCCAAAAACAGTCCACGAGATGCTGCTAATGGAGCCAGGCCAGAATGACCTGTGGTCTTTAATGCAAGATGGGGCTCCAGCAGCTTCTCAGGGTGGGCTCCAGGGCCACACAGCAGTTCAGATCAGGCTTGCCCAGCCCTTCTCGCATCCTTCACCTTCCCACCAGGCAGACCTGGCATACAGAACAGAGACCTCTGTACAGTGGCACTGAGGTGGTGTCTTTTCAAAGACCAGCTGTAAATTATGAGGACTCTTTCCCACGTACTCTGTGGATACCACTTGACCCAGTGCTTAATGACAGGCAGACTGGGCTCTAGTTTTCTCCTTGGGATTTTCCTTTTGAAAAGAAGTTGCTGAATGTTTTTCTCGTAGAGGGAACAAAGACACGAAGATTCTAAATCCCATTTAGTGTCACAGTTTGGGAAACAGAGCAAAGACCATGTACATACCATTTAAGAAATCTCTTTGTGTGTCCAGGACCTGGTTGATATCCTGTACCCAAGCTTGCTGAATTTCTGGATTAGCTGCCTGTAAAATGACTCTCTCTGATGTTTCCCGGCTCATTAGAGCGAACTTGCAGGGATCATTGTCCACGTTTTCTTCAATGATAAGGTAGTTCATCTGAAACAAGCCAAGGTAAGCACGTGTTACATGGAGCATTAGTTAACATTACTCAAGAATCAGAATGAAACTATTGTGAAAAGTTCCTGAAAATAATTGACAATAACAGACCGTCAGATCATAATCAGAAGAATTTGCCTCACCTAGATTTAGGCAGATAAATCTTAAGCTTAAATATGATGCTTAATAAAGCTCTGACAGATGTACCAGACATCCGCCTGCCTTGTCTTGAATTTCAACTTCTATTTTAAGGTAACATAGACCTGACTGATGTGCTAAAATATTACTGTAACCCATAAATAGAGTTAAAATGTTCCTATTAAGATGTTAATAAAGTCTGTCATTCCTCCAATTTAAATAAGTGTTTACATTTCTTATCCTCCACGGGAAAGAAAGTCTCAGTCATTATAGTATTTTAAAAATGGAATGGACTGTGCACAGGGATATACTGGAAAAAAAGAGCAATTCTCCCTGATGCTCCAACAGCTCTTCTTATTTCTAGCAGATTACACTGTCATCTGCGCGCAATCACTTCACTTGACTGTAGTCACAGATATTCTTTCTGAAAATCTCATGGATGGCAATTTCAGCTGCTGTCCTGCCCTTGCAAGGCTTCTGTTTAAGTACACCCATAACTTTAACTTTTCCTGAGCTACTTAAATCTGTGAATAGGTTGGCATAGCCTTTCAAAGAAAGAGAGAGAGAGAGAGTCTTCATGTCAAAAGTAGCTCTGAAGACTAAGGCAATAACGTCCCCCTAGAAGAAGTCTATCTCCAATTGCTCTGAATATCTGTCGAGGTACGGAGAGATCCACTCCACATCTGAATACTGTCCAGCGTTCAAACTGCAAGATGGAAGGAGCCTCTTCCTTCTCTTCTGGGGGTCCCTGTGAAGTTAGAGGGACAGGCAGGAACTCCTCTGACATGGGGACAAGGAAAGGGACAGACAGTGAGCCTGGACACTGCTCTTCCTCTTGCTCCTCTGGTTGATAGCCAAAGCAAGCAAGTCAATCCTGGTATGACTCCAGGAAGAAGACTTGTAGGTCAGAGTCCCTAACCTCCTATTTGTGTCTCAGGGAGATGCATTTGCCAAGGCTACCCTCTCAGGTATTTTGAGAGTCTGAAAGGTATCCAACTGAGAAGTATCCAAGAAGGGGTGTGCAATTTCTGAACGCTAACTACCTCACTGCATAAACAAGTGTTCTTCACTAATGTAGGGCATCATGATGAAGCTTCTATCACAGTTTGAGTGTGACAGACCTTGGAGAACAATATTTGGGAGCCTCATCTCCCTGACAGACCGGAACGGCTGCATTTGAAGTCATATGCACTTTTTACTCTAACGGAGAGACCTCTGTGCTCAGCAGTGGCTGTGACACAGAGGAAAGAAATGGCATCTCCGGTGCTGGATAGGTCCTTCTGCTGTGTGGGAGGATGTGGCCAGCAGGGAAACAGCCTACATCTCTCAGGGAGTGTCTCCCAGAGAACTGGACAACCATGACTGCAGATGGTATCAAAGCTAGCCAAAGATGGCTAGTCAGTCCTGATAACTGCTGTGAAGATGGGTTCAACCTGTCCAGCAGGATCTTATCAGCACTCGAACCAAGGTCAAAGAAACTTGGTCCTAGCTGACAGTGTAAAGCCTCCTCAAACTCAGACCAGATGCAATTTCTGGATGCCCACTTTTAAGGCAGGGTTATGAAAGACAGGTGATGAGGCAGCCTGTTTATGTGACACCTTTGGACAAAGTGCCTCTCTCCAGGGAATCACCCAGCTCAGGCTGAGGCTCCACCGCAAGGTGAGGACACCCGTGGCACAGAGAGGCGGGGAATGGTCCTGCTACAGGGAATGGTCCTGCTCTGCTGCAGGCCACAGCTCATCTCTGTGGGAAAGCATGAGAGAAATGCAAAAGCAGCCAGAAGCTGAAGCAGGGGCTGGGAGGCAGGGTGTGAGAGCTGCCGGCACACAGACTCCACACTGCGGTGGGGGAGATGCACATGGAACCACGGGGGATCCCACACTTGCTGTAGGCACTCAACAGGAGAAGGAGCTGTTTGCCAAAAGGAAGAAAAGAGGGACTGGAAAATTAACACACAAAAATTTTAAACTCAGGCAGTGGGAACAGCATTACTTTCATAGGCTGTTTAACTAGAAAAGCAACTCATACCCTTGAGGCAAGCTAATTTTATTGACATTAGCAGAGATTTATTTTTCTCTCTTCATCTACAATATACAATTCAGGAATTGTTTCCTGCAGATAAAAGCCTCATTGTTACACATAGAATAAACTGAAGTAAAAATGATTCATGGTATTTCCATCTCCAACTTTAATAATGATTTAAATCAGCAATAAGATAAAATCAAAGCTGATCATCTAAATCCAAGATGATTGTTTATTTGTACACTTTAGGTTTTTCCTTTATAGCTTATTATTTGGTTGAAAACTATGAAATACACTGACTTGCAAATGGATACAGGCTGTATGGATATAAATGCTGCAGTTTCTGTCAGCCAAGAAGATGCCTTCATTTCAGTAAATATGCTGTTTATCATACATTTGTTTAGTTATATATGGTTAATATGCATTATTTCACCTGATATTGTTCTCTTCTATTTCATATTAATGTACCATTTAAAATTTAGAGCAAACACAATGCATTCTCCCACGTCTCTTTTTAACATGTATTTTTGAAAAGGAAATCAAACCCAGACTGGTTTCTCAGCTTTCAATGATCAAGACATTCAAATGCACCAGTGACTTTGCTCTTTCTGCAGGCACAGCAAAGGCTGTTCTACCAGGAGAGGTGCAGCATTCATTCACCTTCACTTACCATTTCAGAGGTTAACTTTGCATTTGTTAAACAAGCATAAAACCCCTTAAACAAACAATTAAACAAGTAAGTATTTTCCCTGGTTACTTTCAGTTTTTACTTTTAGTCCCAGCCCCATAATCTGGAAAGATTATTTAAAACCAAAATTAATTTCTTAAAGCTTTCTTTATGGTTTTATAATTCCTCATAGCTGCACTTTTAGAACTGTGTGTGGTTTTGTTTGTTTTTGAAATAGTTCCGTCTTTCTGCAACATTCACATTTGCACTAAGAGCCCTCCCCCCATTACGGAGAGTATTTCCAGTAATGTCACGTAGAGGCTTAATATTGACTTACGGTTTGGCCTAAGATGACTGTTTTGGATACTACACCTTCCCCTACCTTTTATGATCATGCTTAAAAGCAACTATTGTACACTTCCTTTGACTACTGCAGGCTTTGTAGCAATATTTGCTAACTCAGAGCTATGAATGACAGAGGACCTGCCCTGGCTGTGTTCCTTGTAAAAATTACCCAGTAAATTTAGACACCCAGTGGTTTATTTAGAGATGGTCTTAAATGGCTTCTGATCCACTGAAAGGTAAATGCAAATGTTTTCTGCAAATTGTTGGCCACCTATGACAGGATGGACCAGTCTCACAATATAGAAAACTGGTAAGATTTCCTTACGTGACCATCAAACAGAATATACCTCTTCCTCTCTATTTCTTACCTTTATGCTTTTCTTGAACATGTAGCCTGGCGTTAAAGATCCTTTTCTAAGGAGTTCGCTGAAGATAACTATTTGCTCAAAGAGAAACACCCTACGCTCCTTCGGTCGAGACTGAACTCCAGAATCCTGCTCTGTCACGTAGAAGGTGTCCTGCTGCAGCAGCTTGCCTTGAGCTGTCAGCTTGCCCTGAGAAGAAGCAGACAAGGCACCAACATTACAAACCCCGACCCACCATGATCCCCCAAGACAATCTGCTATGTTTTGTGCAGTCCAAGTTTTCCAAGCAGCACTGCATTCATGTGGGACATATCCTTCTAAGTTATCAAAGCAGCAATCTTGTAAATCAAGAGCTCAGTTTAAGAAAAATAACATAGGTTTTCTTTGTTTTTATTGCCACTGATTGTGCATATAAAAYCAAAAGCAAGAGGTCTCAAGTAGACTGTTTTGTATACTTCATTTCAAACACTGTTCCCATTATGTAGTTTATTACTGTAGTGCCTTGGATTCCCCCCAGTCATGAGCTCTCCATCACCCCCTAAGCCAGTAGTCAATGACACAACACCTCTGAAGGGGCAAAAAAACAGGACCTACCTGTTTGCAGGAATGCTATGATGCATAAGATGGTAAGACAAACTTGATTTCATTTTGGAGATATGACATCTCATCAGGACTGCCAAAGTCTACACTGGCTTAGTTACAAACCACAAGCTGTAACCTGTGGGGTTATAACTCACAGGTCCCCTCCTGGATGTTGCCAAACTCAGAGGGAGCTGTTAACACGTTAATGCTAGGTGACCTTACTAATAGGCAGAACAGTCTGGTTCACCACTTGTTTTGCTCTGGCAATAGATGTAAGAAGTCTAATTCAAGCTTGCAGAAGCTTTTACAGACCTCACATTTTGAAGAGACAATAGATAGATTGTCACAAGTTTAGAGTGACAGGTATATCAACCCCACCTTTGAAACCTCACCAAAGCATGCAGCTCAGCGCTGGAGAAGAACAAGCACTAGATAAACAGCCTGGAGTAGGGCAGGTTGTACAGGCAATCATAGAAAGATAAAATATTTTTCCTTGCCTGGTTGTTATTGTAAGCAGAATGCAAATGCATACCTCAAACCCTTGGAGGCGACCCAGGTTCATCATATCGTTGCAACGTTTCGGTACAAGGCACATTAATTCAACTGCTTTCTGTTAAGGAAAAAGGATGTTGTTTTGTTACAAGAGAATCAGAGGGTTCCTAAAAGCAAAGTGTCAAATAATGAACTTCAATAGCGTGATCACTGCTAGCAGTTATTCATGGTGAGGCCCTCATGCACTGAAGAGGTACAGTAATGTCTAAAAGAGGATGGTGCACCTACAATGCAGGACTGCGCCTTCATCTTTTACTTCTGACTTAAGCTAAGAGAAATACCACATTTAGAATACCAGYGGGATCTTCAAATATTGTCAAAGAAATACTGGGGTTTTCATTCCTCCATATAAAGTGCCATTAGATAACACAGAACTATTGTCCAGGACATGAAAATGTACCTCTATATCGGAGCACTCCAGACCAGCTTTTTCACTGTACCTCAGGAAGTCCTGGAGAAAGCAGAAAGGTTTGCATTAAGGCACTTCAGAAAGAGAAAACAAAAGATGCCGGTTTGAAAAAGAAAAAGCATATTCAGCATGTGATTTTCTGAGAAGGAACTTGCTAATATTAAAAAATTCATCTTTAGAGGTTGCTGAACGTTATAACCACTTTATAGATATGGAAAAGGGGTGTGGATGGTTGCTGAAAACATCAYAGAAAAAAGACAAAGCTGGGATTAGCCCTTGGGAATGCTTACTTGGTCCCTGTCTTAAGCCACAAGACCACACACACTTGAAGATTTTTCTTTTCCTTTTGGCATTTCAGGGAACACGCTGCTGTCTCTTTGCTAGTGTGCAATTACCAAACTGTGGGCTGATGGCAGCCTGCTTGAGACTAGTTGAAAAAAGAGAAGAAACCAGCTCAGAGCCCCGGTACTGCTGGAGATTACAGGGTAGGGTTCAGACATGCCTAATTTTAGGTATTAGCTTGAGACCCCTAGGGATGAATTTTCAGAAATGCTGAGTAATTGGCATTGTGGATAAAGTCAGCAGAAGCCAGAGTGGTCAGACTCCTTGGGAAGAAAAATTGCGGTGGGCTCCCCAAATTTTAAGACATCAGAATATTCTGGAAATAAGTTTCTTACGCTAATTTGAAGAGAGATATTCAGAAATGGAGGCTATAGCATTTATTAGAAGCATGCCATTCAGCACCAAAGACAGGCTTTATTAACACACTTGCGCGTCTTTATTGCAATTTAAAAAAATTGAATGAAAGTTTGCTCTGAAACTTCAGAGGAAGAAAATTCCTATTTGAAGTTTACTCTTCTATAAAAAAAATCCAATAGAAAACAATAAAAAAATCTTTCTATTATCCTAAATTGCAAACTGCTCCCACAGATGTGGCCCTCCTGCTTTCTGGACATTTTCCATGGTGCTCTGTTATTGTATGCCCATGTTTAAGCAGACTCCTCTTTCCTCTTAATCTGATGAAGTTATGCCTCAGTTAAAACTAAGGCTGATTTAAAATAACAGCATCTAATGCAAGATGCAGACTATAGTTTAGTCCAAACTGTAACTTTACTCACCTTGAGAAGAAGCTGATATTTAGTTATTCTTTGAATGGGTTTGATCAGAAAGTCACTGATGGTTAGCCGTTGGCTTATTTCCTGTTGAACCTCCTAAAAATTGAGGATTAAAAACAATTGCAAACAATCACAGAGTAAGACAGAGAGCATGATAAAATGTCTCAGCAGAGACTTATGTCCACAGAAAGTTGGTCTGTTCTTAATCTTTTGTTTGCAAGAGGGAATTTTAGAGGATTTAAAAATCTGGCATATCCTATTTAGGCAAGGACTGGGTAAAAGTCATGACCGAGCTGGAAGGCGTTGGAAAGCACAGGATCCCTTCCCCCCTTGAGCTGACCGAGCAGGGCTGCAAGGTCTGGAGACCACTCTTTCCACTGCAGCGGGGATTAGCTCACAAACAAGTCCTGCAGAGCATGCCTCATGCCCTTGGGTGAAACGAAACATCTTTCCCTTGTTAAACAAGCTTCTTTCACATTAATATCTAAATGTGTCTAGTCCCAAAGATTTCTTGAAACAGACAAACTTATTGGGAATTTATGAGAGGCACCACCCAGCTCCAATGACTTCTACTTCCTCCCCTGTTTGTAGACTACATATTAAAAAGTCTGATTTTATTTTGGACAGAAATCAATKCAGGCACTCTGAGGGCCGCAGACAGTTAGTACTGGATTAAATATTTATTAGAAATTAACAACATGAGAGTTTGAAATAAATGAAATAATAACATTTTTTCCCCATAGTAGAGACTTTAGCAGCACGTGCAGTATCAAAATCTTCTCGAGTTTGTTTTAGATAAACCCCACAGGTCACAGAACAGTCTGCTTGACTAGGACTCACAGCTCTAAGTAGCAGTAACGTATAATAAGCAATGCTTACCTCAAAGTATGCCTCATACTCAGCTACTATATATTCAGATCGTGGCTTGTTTTGGCAATATACCACATACATGTGTAATCGCCGCTCCTGTGAAAGCAAGAGGCACAGCAGCCTGGTGAGATATTGGCTACCGTTCTGTTCTGCTATTGAAAGCTGGCAGAAAGTTGCTAAGATGTTCTGCTTGGTCTTCCTTATTTTTTGTTTAATCAAAGGTTTAGTTTGCTGAAGTAGGAAAGTAAATTGACAACTGGTTCTGTTCTCCACTTCTGCACCTTAGGCAAGGGGAGGTTTCCATGGGGGTAGCCAGTTAGAGATGTCGTCCCCGCACTGGTAGGTCTGAAATTTGCTATAGAGTTGTGCTCTGGCTAATATCACACAAACAYGTCAATCGTAGCAGTTGGCAAGTACCTGCCATCATTATATTTTGGCAGATGTCCTTGGCCACATCAATTTTGCCCCCAAAATAAGAAGTCTGCAAAAAGGCTATGATTAATGCTTTAGTTCAATCCAGCTGCTCACTGAAGATGCATAACTATAGGGCTACTTCATGTTTAAATTAAGTTCAGACGTGTAAAAGTATCAAGTCGACACAAACAGATGTTTTTGGAAAGGAGTCATCATACCCTAAATTATACTAGAGATAGGTAACAAAATAAAACTTACGTGCTTAATAAAAAGCTGTGCTAAACGGTCAGGTTCTTGAAGACATTTTTCCAGTTCAGCCAGGAAAAAGCTAAAAGAAAGGATATCAAAATTTCAGAATACTTCTTTAGGTCATCCCAGCAGCAGCAAACTAGTCGTCCTTCAGATATATCGGTGCAATTTAAGCTATAGTATTCAATAATAAATGAAAAGGTAAGCTTGGCTTCAGCCCTTAATGGTCGGATTTCTAGAACATTAGATGAGAGCTGTGAAATATGGAGGTCTTGTCTGGCAAACTATCTGCTCTTCTTTACTATTACAGTGGTTTCAATTTTTAAAAAGTGCCAATTACTATCTAATTGCAAGAGTTGCTTTCCTTCACTGAGAACTCCCAAAGTAAAACTTTTCCACATACCAAAATGCTTGTGAAAACTCAACTGAAGCTTTACCAGGAGTTCTCAGTTGCATGAGCAGATTTGGAGTACTGGTCAACATGAAAGAGATGCAGAATAAACAAATCAACATGGTTTTGCTGGTGGAGTTTTGGTATGTTCTATTTTTCACTGTTTTTCAGTATATTACTGTTAGCAATATACTGTAATTCATAATAGTAATAGTAATTCATAAACACCGTCTCTATCTTGACCTGCAGCTTTGGGGTGGTCACTCCTCCTAGCTTGAATGCCCTTAGCAAGAATATACTGGGATGCCTAAAAGTGAGGTAAAAGCAGCTAAACTAAACTTTAGAAATACTGGTAGGTTTTTCTAACTGGTAGGCAAATCCTGACAATCTCCCTTTCCATGATCTTCCTCTTTTTCACTGCAGGATTTCTGTCTCAAATGCCTCCATGGATTTGCTACAGTAGCCAGATTTGGTGAGAGGACATGCCTGCAATGGTCTGGTCCCAAGAAATCCCAGAACCTCAAAAGAAGATGCACATTGGACAGCTGTCCCAAATATCGCTACTATCAGATACAGCTGCTTCCATAACTCAATCCTCTATAAATGTTAAATTCATCTGCATTTAAATAGACTTCTTGACCCAGATATGCAGAACTAAAAATAGGGAATCCCTCTCTATGTGTTACAGAAAACTCCTATCATCACACTTAAAACAGTGAACGGCACTGGTAAAAACACTCCGTTGCTGGTTATCAGCTTAATATATGGTGAAGCTTTTTCTGACATTTTTTGTTTTGTGCTCACAAGGGCATCTGTCAGAACATAAAGACAGGCCCAAGCCATGAGATAAGCGCCTGTGGGACACATGATGGGAAGGATACCGTGTTTCCTGGGTGAGGGAAATGTCCAGAGCTGAAGGAAGATCCAGCCCGGTGTCCATCGCTCAAGTCTGCACATGCATGCTCAAATTCTAGTTAGCTGGAGCTGTAGAGTATTTCTGAGTGGCAGAGTTGAAATGATGATCATATTGTCCATAAGCAAGACATTGCTGTTCATAAAGTTACAGCGGAAATGGCCCAGGGTTTGAAATAAGCCTTGTGTTTCCAGCAGCTTTTCAAAAGCTACTTGTACGAGTAAGATTTTCAAGGAACAGAGTTCCTAACTSAGAATCAAAAGCATCAGCTAGGCCAAAGCATGTCAGAGCTTTCACGTGAGAAGGATCTTGAACGTATTTGCATTTTATCACCCTACTAGCCAAATACTACTGGTATGGTCAGCCTTCGTGATCCTATCAGCTGCATCTGAAGATGTTCATCTTGCTGAGAACCACAAGACGTAGGAAGGAAACCATGACTTTCCAGCATTGTTACTGCTCATCAGTGGGATGAATTGAGCCTACAGCTGTGACCCAGGAAACACAATTATGGCAGCCTCAGTAGCTTTTCTGAGGATCCAGCAAGTACCCCACAAGCAGCAACTCTCTGGGAGCCATGTTGGGACTGCTTATGAGCAGTAGCTCAGGAGCTGTGCGTGGGCCACAGTGATATCTCCCACTGAGCCTCTTSTTGTGGCTCCCCAGCAAGGAGTGGCAGAGCTGTTGGCAGCACAGCACTGACACAGAGCAGACTCTCTTGTGTGCAACATTTCTGTCACATTGACCRGCACTCCTGGCATGGTGTTTGAGCCAGCATAAAGCTGTATCTGTGATCCAAGACAGCATGACAAACACCCTCCCATGAAGCCAGGCAGTGCAAAGCTTTTTTTTCACTGGGAAAAATGATTTTATGTAACACCGATGCTTTGCATCATGCAGTTGTGCCATTTTTGGCTGGGTAGACAAAGCCCTGTATCAGGAACTAGTGTATCGTGAAACTGTGGCTAAAAGCACATGTTCTCAGGATTCAAGGTAGCCATGATTTGTGAAGTTATTAAGCAGCACTTACAAACCAACAGAGACCATTTAAAGTGAGGCAACGTCCTTTGGAAGGTTCAGCCCTGAATGACCTGCTGATGTTCAATTAAAAGCAACTTAGACATACAGACACCATATACCCCAATCCTTTATGGACGAGCGATTAGAAAGGTGCTTAAAAAGGAACTAAACCAAAAACTTACTCTTTGTGCCAGTCATAGATCTGGTGAATATTGCCAAATACAATCTTGTCTTTCCCTTTCATATCTTCAGAAACTCCTTTTTCTTCTATCCTCTTCATGAAGCCCTTTAAGATTAACGATCAGTGATTAGCAAAGTGTTCATTTGAAGGGGGAGCGAAATTACACTCCTTTTTTTCAAAGAAGCAAAAGTTTAATGTCAGGATTTTTTACACTGAAAATGCTTTTGTACAATTTAAAACCAGAAACCCACCTAGATACTTTAAATTACACAGTTTGCTTAAAAGAAARCTTTAAAGGATTTATTCTGAATATCTACAATACTTATACAAACCGTTATTAGATGTCATTGAAGTGACAAGTGCAATTAGAAGATAAAAGTTAAACAAAAGTAGTTTATCAAGCTCTTGGCTTCTCTAGTAAGAGAAAGAAGCCAGACTCTGTACAGAGTTCTTCCATTCATCACCATGAGTATTTTGTGGGAGCACAAAGCCAAGCAGTAAGTTTAAAGAGTCACATGAATAGGATTTCTCACACCTCCAGAGAGCTTCTTTGTAAGCCTTTGTGGCACTGCAGCCCTGTCAGGTTTGCCAGTGATGCATGATGTAAACAGAAGATACACAAAGGTCTTCAAGTTTGGAAGCTGTTGAAAATCACTGTTAGTTGGGCTGATAATTCTCCTTGGACTAGGGAATGCCAAAAGCATTGCCGAAAGCCCACTTCAATCACGTGCCTCCAGTTCTGAGTCCTTGCTGGGAAAAAAACTGGACCCTGCATGTGAGTTGGCTCTGACAGGTGATCCCTAGGGATCAGCCAGATCTTTACAAGTTGAAGTTTAAAAAACTATAACTGTTTTTGAAAAAAAGGGGCAAATAATAAAAAGCCCTCTATTTTATCTCAAGTCTTTTYGCAAAACAATAATCCATGGGCCACACACGCACCTCAGCACAGATCCAAACCCAGCTTCTGGAAAGGTACTCAGACACAGGACTTTAGCCCAGGTGCAAACTCAAGTAAAGTATGTGTTACCATTACTCAATATGACAGCAAGAAACGCACAAAATAGGTGGTAGGAGCATAAGTTATTCTCCACCACTGCCCTCAAGGCTGCATTGAAGCAGAAAGAGTTTGTCAGAAGCAGAGTAGCCAAGAAAAACCTTTGCACACTGGAGTTGAAACCTAAAATACAACATTTGTTAGATGGAAACAAAAATAGTTTCCAAAGGCATTTCTTCTTGTTTCTGTCAACATAAGAAGGGGACCATGGAAGCAGAGTGCAAAATAAAGCAGTTTGTTTCTCATGCTGTATTTTTTGTTGTTGTCACTTTTCAGCATGGTGCTTTTTAGTGGGAAAACATTTTGCATAGCAGGGTTTGCTTCAGCTCACCTCCACAACAGTTCCCAAGTCTTTGACGTAGTCTTTTTCAGTCTGTACCAGCTCATTTAAGACAAACCTAAATTAAAACAGAACACACACATATTTGACCATATTCCTTGATGTTACTGTTTGTTCCTCTTACCACGTATTACCCCACCGTCATTCCAGATCACGTAACAGGACTCACTCTTCACCCACTTAAAGCTCAGTGGAATGTAAATGACAAAAACGTCACATTTCAGGTCAGGGTAGTTTCAATTCTCTTAACCACTCTTTCCTCCTACCCCTCTTCCCYGCCACATCCCAGGATAGTGCAAGAGCAGGAGCACAACCAGCTGCCTGTACTTCGAACTCTCTCTCCCTGCTCTCCTCTCCTCTGCCCCCCATGCAGCCCTCCTGATAGCAACAGASACACGTCCTGACCCATTTTGCAGCAAGCAGGAGAGGACTTCTTGCCCCAGCCCCTCTGGCTTTGCCCAAGATTCATCAATTAAGTTTTAATTTGGAAGTTTCAAACACTTGGAAAACAAATCCCCTCTCCTGTCATAACCAAGAGCTTAATCTTTCAGACTAGGTAATCTATGTGTGGGTGTCAACTGCTTTACACCGATTTCTGAGGTAATAATCCTGGGTAGGAGAGTCATCTAATGAAGGCCTGATGCATGCAAACAACAGCAAGCTAAAAAAAGCCCCTCCTTTGGAAGTCAAACTGACTAATCACATAATGTTCTTTCGAGGACAATTTCAAAAAGTTACAGCTTGCTGCAGACAGTTTGCCTCTCAATTACGCCAATACATAGATTTGGCACATGACAAATAAACTCCATCTGTGCTCAAGTTCGCTATGGCAGTAACAAGGCCAACAAGATAGAGGAGTGCTTTCATGTCTAATATCACTCCGTTCACATCAATCAGCAGACTGACCCACTTGAAATTAYAGGGCTGAGGGCAAACAGTGCCAAGATAAAAGCCTGGTTGAAAATATCTAGAGGAAAAAAAAAAGTAGACTGACGTTGCAAGGAGAGACTCAGTTATGAGAGGTTACTGAGAAAATAAATCCTGCTCCTGCTGTGCTCCCAACGTGTCCCTTGCTCAGACAGAGCGGAGGAGATACTTAAGACACGTGGCAGGAAGAGGTCAAACAGCTTCTTGTTCATTTGAGAGTGAAATCCAGCCCCCTTGGCAGAAGGCAGGGCTKGCAGCGGTGATGCCAGATGCTTGTGCTCTCCGAAGCGCCCTGCCAAGTTGTGTGCCTGGGTAGTAAACACGCGCAGGGCAAAAGGCTGCTCTTTTACAAAGCAGCAGCATGTGGCCTGAACAAGTGTATACTGTACAGTCCCCTCTCACTGGCTGACCTACCGTGCCCTTGCAAAAGGCTTGCCACGTCTCCTCCGTGCGGGGAGGCATGCTGGGAAGTTACTTTTCAGCTCGCACCACCTCCATCTGCATTGCTCCCCACGAACACAGAGAGCTGCTGAAAAGACGGGGAGAACCTCTCCCATCTGCCCACTGCCTCTCCCACACCCAGACTCCTTTGGTTTGAATTACTGCAAGGATACATCTGGCCAAATCCTGCTCTAAAAATGAAGCCACAGGTACTTGTAGTACTTAAGTTGCTGCACATGCAGGCAGGTGGGTTTGAATTAAAAATCAGTGCAGCGACTGGGTGTCTATCAGGTGAACAGACTAAAACTGCAAATTTACACCTCTTTTAGGAACCAGGGTCTGCATCTCCACTGCTTACCTTAAACTCAGCACCAGCGTTCCCCCAGCTCCCCTCTTCCCAGCAAGCAGAAAAATCAGCCGTGACCCTCTCTATTAGTTCTCTGAAGCCTACCTGACACAGGACCTTAGAGGTACTCCCAAATTTAAGGTTTCTAAGATGCATGCTGCCAAAAATTCAAGTTCACTCATCTCCTCATCTGATAACATGGAGCAAGGGCAGGCAGTTGCTTGGAAAGTGCCTGCCCTGGTCACAGCAGGTATTGACTACGCAGCTGTATTTAAAATGGCATGAACTGGAACAAGGATAGAGCCTCCTCACTTCTGAATAAGTCTGAATATCTGGATATCTTGGTAACTCTGTATTAAATCTATACTGAACAACACTACTCAATGAGACTATTGCCTTATTGCTCATAGAAATGCAGCGATCAAGTCTGACGGAATAGGTGTTTCCTAACACTAAGGCTAACTGCTGGCATGCGCGTGCTGCCAGAGACAAAGGAAATTAGTGCCCAGGCCTGTGCAAGGATTCAGCTGCTGTTTTGTGGGGAATGGGGGGGTCACAGCTCAAGTTTGGAGCTCAGCTGCCTCATATGGCTATGGAATTAAACACAGCGAGCCGTAGAGATACAGAACACAGAGACAAAAGAGCTGGAGAGGAGATAGATGTCTTGTGCTGAAAGCCACTAGCAGGTGCTCCCAAACATCCTGGTGTTTAGGAAATCTGGATGGAGGCGGCCACTAATTACGCGTAACACACTGCCAGTCCCCCTGCCAGAAGCGTTGCACGCTAGAAAGCGTTACTCTATCTATGCTTACAGTGGCAAAGGTCTCTGCACTAAAACTGCAACCTGCAGTTAGTTGCCAGTTATCTAATTAATGAATTGCTACCAGAGAAACCCAAGAACTTGCAATATTGAGGAGCTTTTAGGAGACAGTTGTGGGCAGAGATGTTCCCTGCAGGAAGGCTGACAGCTATCTAGGACAAAACTTCTCCCATTCAGAAACACATCCAGGAGTGTCATGTCCCTGCCTGCTGCTGGGAGTTGATCCAGTCCCTCACTGTGTTGCTTCTCCAGCTTTCTACAACAAACTGCAGGAGCAAATGATGGCTTTCACAGACCTGTGACACTTTGCTCTTGCTTCCTCGTCTACACTTAACTACCTCCTTGTCCTCCCCTGAYTTGGTTTCCTTCCCTGCTGGGCATCTTTCCCAAATGGGCTGCTCTTCTTCCACCTCTCACCTTACCACACTCCAACGAGACCTGTATGGACCGTTACTTTTCCCATCAATGTATGATTTGATTGGATGATTGCAGTTACCGTTGTTCGTGTAAAAGGCAGTATAAAGAAAACAGCTACCTGAGCTCTCTTTCATATAATTTTTGATTCCGTTTCCCCAGTTCTCTGTGTCCTTCAGYGTAACCATGCATTTAAGAAATGCTTTAACTGTGATAAGCTTTGAAGGCACAAGTGTTATTTCTGTTACATTTATGGGAGTGTACAGATAATTTAAAAAAAAAACTTTCATAAGCTGTCACCATTTCTTTCCTCTCCCATTACCATGAACATGAGGGTTTCCCAAATGGAACTTCCTCTTTGGTGGCGTGTTTCCACCACAAATGCATCTGAATTCTGGCCCTTCCTTTGCTAATCGCTGAGGCAAAAAAATATTATCTCATTCAAAAAATCCTAGTGGGATTCTCTGTTCTTTTCCTTGAAGGTAGCGAACAAGGCCAACCACATATCCCCCTTTGAGAGCTGATTTCACCTCTGGCAACGCAGTAATTACCAAGGCAAACATCTCAGTAATAGTTGTCTAGCTGTTCAGAGGCTTTTACAGCAACAGATACTTGCTATCTGGGGTAAAAGCTGCACGTTTTAAAGAGTGATGATGAACTTCCTGGGTGTGCAAGTGCTTTTATAAAGTATTTTTACAGGTTAAGAAAAAACAGAAGCAAGCAGAACACAGTTTTACTCCCAGTTCCGTGCTCATTCACTGACTACAAAGTATTCTTCCAGTGCAGCTATGTGTCCTCAATGGGCGCATATTTCAGAAAGAAGAACCAGCAAGACAACTTACATCCTGCCTCTCATTGCTTTGGCTTTTTGTTCCTCTTCAAGGTTTCGTGGGGGAGTTGAAGGCGTCATTCCTTCATTTAAGCAGCCAGTGGCATCTTTTAAGCTTCCTCGGTAAGATCCTCCTTCAAGGGTCTAAAAAAACCCCAAAGAACGATAGAATAAACATTATCCTTGAACTCCAGCATCAGTGTTATCTTCTGTTTCCAGTCAATTCTGCAATCAACACTGCAGTCTAAAACCAAGCCGAGTACTCAGCAATGCTTTCCCGCAGGACTTAGTGAAACACAACCAAACTAGTTTTAAGTTGATATAAGACCCCCCCAAAAAAGCCATTGAAACAGGGAAGATGCCCTTTTGCCAGAAGGTGGAAAAAGATGTTCAAGTAGCCCCAGGATGAGAAAACTCTTCGAAATTATTTCAGAACAACCTGAAAATATCCTGGTGTCTCAATCAGAACCAGTGTTAGGCTACACGTGGTCAGTGTTTCTCTGCCAAAGACTGAACGRGGATTCTTCGTAGTGAAGTAAAACACAAAATGAAACAGAAATAGATGGATACATAGTAACATTCCACAATAATTAAAGTTTCCCCCAAATCCCTAGAAAGTAATTGCAATTGACCTAACAGCCTGTATGCGGGGGAGAGAAAATAAAATATCCTCTGAAAATACATCTAACTGGATTAATGAAATACTTTTCAATTTGTTAGTCCCTCGACGGAATAAAACTATTTTGAGTAAATTTTCTGGGAATGTCCTTCTCGGTTTCCCATGTCACAAAGAGCTCCTTCACCACTTACTCCTTATCAAGCACCCTATGAACACAGACTATCTTCGTGTACCAACATCTCCAACCGAGAAAATACCGAAACCCTCTGAAATGATTGGTTAGATAAAACTGCTTGCACAGTGTTACAGGAATGTAATGATCACTGTGGGGTTTTTTGTTTTGTTTTGACTCTCTTCATCCTTCCAGTATACGTAAGGAAATGAACCTTTGTAGACCCCTGCTTTAATCCTGACTTGTTAATTAAGTTAAACTTGCTCAAAGTAAGCATTTACCTAAGTTTAGAGGTCCTAGGACATGTAGAAAAAGGTTTAGCTTTTATATTAACATTCTGAACTGTTTCAGGGAAAACTTAATAGAAGCCAAGATATGAAACAGGATTTACTCCTTGTCCAGCAGACATGGGACCAGACAGGGAGAGTGCACGATACTGAAATTTTTGAACAAATTAAACCCAGAGCATTTTTATTGCTTATTCCACTCCCTGTCAGATAGAGTTGACAAGGCAGATTAAAAGCGACACATGAATCTTTGTAAAATTAAAGCACAGCTGTGATACTTCAGGCAGTTCTACTCTTTAGAGGGTCTTTTCAGGGAAGCCAGAATACTAAACAAATTCACATGTTGGGTAGTAAAACTCCTGTGCCTCAGAACAAGCTTTAAAACAAAACAAAACATCCCACTGTGCAAAATATTTGAAAGAATACCAACAAGACCCCAGAAAGAGTACAGTACAGTAGCTCATACTCTGCAAAGCCCACTCCGAAAGCACCTTTCGACTATGCAGCGCAGAGCCTACATGGCAACGTGAGATGTAGGCTTCATCTCATGTGGGGAGCAAAAATATTAGATACTCTACTGAGAAGCAGAGCACATAGGGTTAATAAAAGCATAGCAGATGAAGGTGGAAAGCAAGGAAACCAGAAACAAGAGGCAGACTTTAAAGCCCTTCCCTAGAGTCGTATTAGGCCTGTTGTGTACACAGTTTTCACAACACTAAACTTACCAGCTTACTTTTGACCAACTTTTCTATTGCACTGACAAGGTCCGCAGCAGTTGGGACATCAGAGGAGCTCTGTCGAGCAGCTAGCAAAGAAGAGGACTGCAAGACACCAGGTTGCAAAGGAAAAGCAAGTTAGCAGGATGAGAAGGGAGTAGGAAACCAGCAGTCAGTGAAGCAGCTTCTGAGACAGGAGAACGAACGTGGAAGGGGAGCAGGAGGGTTAGAGGACCACATGCATGGTCAGGTGAGTGAGTGTCACCGTATCAGACAAGCACAGAATTGCCACCCGCTTCTGGCTGCACATTCCCCTGCAGCAGTTCCAAGGCTGGAAACCAGGGAACACCATCAAAGAACTGAAGTTCATTTGCAACCAGGCTACAATACTCTTAATGTCTGTTGGTTCCTCCTTCAAAGGACATCTACAGTCTTACAGGCTCCAGAAAATTGATCTTCTTACTGCAGATGTAAGAAATTACGTCCTCCCCCATACATACATATTTAATAAATGCAGTTAAGTACAAGGTACACATGGAGTTACAGGCAATAGGGGAGGGAGGCAGGGGGGAACAAATCATTCCCCCTCCCTTCCCCACAGATCAATTGCAACTCCAAATGAACTCAGATGACACCTCCCATTCATGCAACTTCAGCCATCTAAAATGTGTATCTTTTCTCTCTCTTCTCTGCAATCACTGGAGAGAAAACACCCSTACGTATCTCATCTATCCTAGGTACCTGGCACAGGAGGGCAGAAACACTCTTTGGAGATGCCAACTTTTCCCTATTGGCATTAGTTAGAATATTTTCAGTCTCGCTTCTCTATGCCCGTCTGTTGGTCGCAGGTATTTGATTTTAGGTGCCTGACATCATGTAATGTCTTTGGATGTCTCCACATTCAGGTAGCCACAACTAATAGCTGCTGGTTATTACAAATCTCCAGAAACACCGAGACCTCATCAATGTGCTACCCAAGCATCCCCCATGGTGCTGCGAAGAGTGGCCTCTGTGTGAAATATTCAGTTTTAGTTTAAGTTTTTTTGCTCTATATGGGCCTCTTCACCCCTTGGTCTTTGTCCTAAGAAACCTCACTTTGAAAACCCAAACTGACGCAATAGCTATGGGAATTGGTATTTATTAGCTCACCTGTACATACATTTCTTCTGAACGAAATACAAGCACTGACTAAAACTATAAGCCCTTTGATAACCTGCTTTTGGCAGGCTGACACGGACTAAAGCATGGCTAAATTTTTATAAATTCTGCATTAAAATTATTAAAAAGCTTATTCATCTCTCAGCTGCTTAATAAAGGTCTTCTGGTGAGCACCTATTTCAGCGAAGTCACCRCGCAGGTGCCAACTAACATGCATCTGAGATTAAATAGTGCTGGGGAGTGAGACGAGGAAATGTGGTGGCAGGAATTAGGCAGCTGGCCACCTCTTTACGCAGCCCTTTGGGGAGGTTGCTCATGCTGAGTGACACAGTCCCAGGTGGAGAAAAAAACAGGCAAAGGAGACCAATCCCAACCAGAAGCCTTGTGACAGAGCAGAAGCGTGAACAGCCTGCCACTCGTCGTCTGTCTTCACAAATAATACATCTAATCAACAGTTCTAATTACAACAACAACAAAAACTACAGGTAATCAGGCTGGTAATTGAGGAATTAGGCTGGTAATGCAGGAATCTCATACAAATGTAAAAGCTGAGACAGCCTGTTTCACCTGCAATGCGGACAGACCTGTCTAGGAAAAAAAAAAGACTGCAAACAGGGACCTTGAAGAGATACTGGACAAATACATAGACGATAACTGTCAAACATAACCATTCTAGCAGGAGTTGTCCAATTTTTGGAGGCACTAAACAGCTGTTGCTCTCACTTCTTTTAACTGAAATTGCTCAATATCTCTGAAAAGTAAATAACTGTAGGATTTTGAAGGGAGCATGGAAACATTTGCTGCCTACAAGTCTTTCAGGGTAAAATAAAACTCTTCTGTGATTGACAAGAGAGTCTGGCTTGTGTGGGGCAAATCGAAAAATGGTATTTCTATTTCCCAGGAAGTAAATTATGAATTTCTAATATGAAGATACCTTGCAATTTGTCTTTATATGAGCCTCCAGGAGCAGYGAAGCACAATTATTGCTGCCTTGCAGATGGGCTCAGGGAAAGGTGCCACCCCCTGCACCCTGCAGACATCTCCCACCTACCACTGCTACTTCCCCACGCTGCTGCCGGTCCAACCTAAGCCCGTGCCTGTAAGCAGTAGCAGGACATGAGCAGGGAGCTCTGCCCAAATTAACACTGTGGAAGAGCTTTTGGCTCTGGCATGACTCAAACATTGCTAACGTGGTGCTCCTGTACCAGGGAATTCAGGAGCCATGTTTGTGAGCTTAAGTTTTTTTCCCCCATGACAAAAAGTGAGTAGGGGAAGAAAAAGAGAGAGAAAAAGGGTTTCAGATGCATCTTGCTCTATTTAATCTTCTCTTTTAGGACTGGGTGAAGAAACAGGATGCCAAAACGCTCTATAAAGCTTAGACATCTGGAGTGGAAAACAGTTTAGTTCCACAACATTGGCACTGTCAGAAATGTATTTAAGAAATACTGAAATCACATGGCATGTTAAAAATCAAAAATAGTGACCCAACTAAAGCAGTTTTGTTTTTCTTTAAAAAAACCCCAAAACAAACCCCCCAAAAACAAAAAGCAAACTAACCCCAAAACATTTAGCTAAACACCATGGGGAAAAAGCCAGGTGCAACTGCTATTGTGCTGGGCATGGATCCACCATGGCTCTGCTTTGCAACCTTTCGCCTCTGCCCCTCGCCAGACAGCCAGCAGCACACGCAGCACTTGAAGAGCAAGAGTCCATGACTCCAGCTGCTTCCTTCTGGTCTTGCTGCCACCACAATGTCATAACATTTCCTGACAGATTAGCAGCAAGCCCCCGAATCCCTTCCTCCATCATTCTGCTCCTTGAGTCCCAGAAATATCTGTGCCCTTCTCTCTCTGTATTTCCAAACTCCTGCCTGAACCTTTCCCAAGAACATTCTGGGTTGTTTTTTTTTCTGACAATTTATTAATCTCCCCTATCCTTGCTTCTTTGCATGCAGTAATTACAATCAGAGGATAGAGATACAGAAGTGGCAGTGCTAAAAACAGATGCCAGCAGGAAAGCAGGAAACAGCTAAACAGGAGGATGGACTTCTACAAGGGAGACGACAGCACCAAGAAAGGGTGGGGGGGGGCACGTGCAGACAGGACCCGCATTGACTGAATGTAAACCACTGTCATAGCCATATTCACAGATTCTCTACCCAAGTCCAAGAGAGCAACTGAAGGACTCTGCAAGCCACTGCACCATCTAGCACAGCAAATTCTGACTTAACGTTCAAGACACCCTAGCTAACAGCATGGTGCACAAAGATGGGCAGACCAAAGCCTTTCCCCACCCTCCTGAGAGGGACTTCAGATACCCTGTGGGCTTCTGAACTAACTGGAGCTGATGGACCATTCAGTGATGATCAGCCACATACACCAAAAATGCCAAACGATAGCACTGGGTAGGCTTTTCCATCTGCAGGTTTTAAAGCACTTCAGAATGGAGGGTGGATGGTGGGGCACAGACTGACAACGTTCCTGGACCGCAATCACACACAAAGCCTGAGTGGAGAGCCCAAGCTATCTAACTCTTGGTAAAGGTGGTATTTCTGGATTCAAGCAGACTCCAGCATCTGTCCTACTCCTTGGGCCCAGGCTGCCACCAAATACCATTTCTGCTGCTACTGCCAGACACCAATGGCACTTTTAAAACAGACATGGAGAACACACGTTATCCACCTGAGTGGAATTTCTGACCACACACAACACAAGCACACRATCGACCTGTCGTGAAATGGGATGCCAGGGCTAGACTGCTTATCCAGCACTATTTGTAAATCCACTTAGTGAAAGGTATTAGATTATGATTTGCACATAGCAGTCTCTTATAACCACAAGTCTAGGCCCTGGATACTAGAAGACCACTATGAAACCACTGTGAGATGGCTATGTGAGAAATGAACTTAAAAAGCAAACTGATATAGTAGGGGAGGCCTTACCATCTCATCTTGGGTTGGATCATTGTCAAATATCTTCATAGGAGGAGGAAGAGGTGTGTGAGACTCTTCATCTGGTTCATCTTCTCCCCAACCCTTCTTGCTCTTCTGAAGAAAAGTTAAATATAATTAGAAGCAGGGATGGGTTTCTTTTATCTTTTTAGATATCTGATCCCTACCACCAGGCTTTGAGTCTGTTAATACTAATACTGGCTCAATATTGCGTTGGGTGGAGAGAACTGCAGGTAATGCTAAGCATCRTGGAAGAGAAGCAATAAAGACGTAAGGTTTTGCCAGTTAATCCTGGTGCATTCTAAGAGTTACAGAAGTACAGTTCATAGGTCACCCAAGCAGCTAAGGCAGTTACAGCTGTCTGTGTGCTGATGGAAAAGTAATTTTTAATTTAAATGTGAACAGCTCAACGTACAGTTTTTAAAATGTGTTCCTCTATTTGTGTTCAGTTAGTATCTTCTCCATTTTTGGCTTGTAATTCCTTATTCACTTTATCAGGAAAGAGCCATTCTGCCAAAGAACATGCCTGCAGAGAAACTGCAACTACAAATACGTAGCAGATTTAACAGAAACATGGCTATTTCTCTGAGTGTTTTCTTTCAATAAGGAATTACACTGCCACGGTAGAATAAAGGTGATAGGAACCTCAGCAAAAAGTGATAACAGCTGCTCAAGAATAACTTCATTGCTATCCTGGGCAGCTTTCTAATRGGCTATTAAAAAAAAATCTAGTCAAAGGACAATAATATACGCAGACTTTGAAATGCTGTTCCCTATATATTCCATTGCTCTTTGGATGACAATGCTGTTTGCAACACAGCTTCAATCAATGCAATTTTACATATGATTTGCTGTTCCCTCTAGTCCCTAAGGGAACTGCGTTTACTCAAGCGTGAATCACACACCACAGAAGAGACCATCAGAGATATGGTCTTTCCTGCAACAAACACCAACACACACCTCATCTGCGCTGTCTCCTTGAGGAGTGGTTTCATCTCCGGTCTTTGGTGAGCCAAGGTCAAAGCTCTTCCTGCCATCTCGCACCTTCTTTTGTTTCTTGATGTTGCTCTCGGTCTTCCCGCTGTTCAGCCGGCGCACAGGACTAGTCAACCATTTCTTCAGGGTGTTGGTCGAACGCTTGGGGCCAGGAGAGCTCTGGATGGAGTTGAGCGATGGCTGAGGTTGTAAGTTGGCCACTGAATCAGACTTGCCCCCGTTGTCATTGGACGAGACTGAATATGCATCTGGAAGAAAACAATGCAGGTGAGAGATCATACCAGCACCTCCTCTGTTTCCTGGTGCACTTCAAGCGCTTGGCAGTCCTAATCATGAAAATACAAGTTGCCTCCATGAAAGGTTTTGTGACCTAGGGACATTGTGTAAACTTTACTGCACACCAGAGAGAGGAATATGCCCTGCAACAGGCATTTTTCACAATCTTACACACTTCTCTCATTTCCTACCACACTATCTGTCCTTATGAAAGATCACAGACAGCAAAGTTATCTAGTTTTTGATGAAAGCCTGAATTTCATGCTAAGTGCTGAATTTCTCAGCTTCTTCCCACAGATTTCATTGTGAATTGCCAGGAAGAAAATAAGCACAAAAAGCAGATTACTACAGGAGACCTGACAGCCACCAACACTTTGTCAGGTTCCGATTCCATAAATGTTTCTCAGCCATTTCCAGACCCCAATGACATTGCTGTTAGTTAGACTGCTTATTAACTTTTGAAGGTTATTTGAAGCACCTTAAAATTATCTCCTTTGCCCCTGAAAGCAATTTGTCAAGACTTCACACTTTCCCTAGAACTAAGAAACTGGAATGAACAATTACAAAAGACGACAAATTGTTCAAACCCAAGGAAAATCCCAAGAAGGAGATACCAGGCAGGCTTAAAATTAAAAAAGATTTCCATTATATCCAAGCAGGAGATTCGGCTGAACTGTATCCAACCGCAATTATCGATGCACATGTTCAGACTAGCACCTTAGAAATGGGTGCAACCTCCCTTACTCCCCCCAAAAGCAACAGACCAAAGATGTGCCAATGTCAATAAGTCTTTAAAACCAAAGCAAACAAGTTGCTTGAAGATTTCTCAATTGCCCTTTAGGAACAAGTGCCCTGCTTTCACCTTTCTGAAATCATGGCAAGGCAACTCCCTCCCCAGGAGCAATCAGGGACTGAGATGTTTAATCCCACACAGTTTGAGATGAAATATTTTTTTTACAGAATTCAGAAATTGTCACACTCCTGTAATATACATCTCAGACTGTACATCAGAAAGCAGTCAGCTGATGTCATTAAACATTTTTAGATGGTTAACTCTGAATCTTTTATCCACCCCAGCAGAAAACAAAAACATAAGTTACAACACMTGAAAATAGCCTGGTGCATCCAGATATTCTCAGTTCAGCAATAAATATCATTGGAGATACTGGGTAGTACACATGCTGAGGGAGAGCTATTCTCCCAGAGAATYGTTACCTATATTGTTTTAGAAGCCAGTTCTTGCTACCTGCCTGCAGAGCTCCTACCCTGCTGGGCAGAGCTGCTGCTCACAGCCAGCTATGCACCAAGCAGAGACTGCATCCTGCCTTGTCTGCCAGCTTGTAAAATGCAGACCATGAGAGTTATAATATTTTATAATATTTTATAACCATAGACAGCCTCGGTCAGAAGTTGAACCAATAATTTCTTACATACCTGAGGTCAAAAGTTAGGTTTTTAGAACATAAGGAAATAATTGTAACAAGCTAGAGGAAGTCAAAGTTCATTTCCCAGACAGGAAGAAAATCCAAATCATCTGTCTTCTGACAACAGGAGTGAGCGTGAGAGGGGCGGGGAGGAGGGCAGATCCCAGGTGGAGCTGCTGGGGTTTTTCCGACAGTCCTCCGTAAGGGCAAAGTAGCAGTCTTATCTCAAAAAGGCCTGGGTTTAGCAAGCTCCCGCTGATGTTATTCCATGCACACGAAGTGGCGTTAAATCAACTAGCGCAAGACAATATTTGTCAGTGGCCAGCTTATCTTCCACTCAATAGGCTTTAGATAGTCTCCTCTCGCAGGCTCCACGTGATGCTCTGGGAGTTTATCAGCGCACCTTGCGTCAGCAACATTCAGGGTGTCTYGATGGCGATTTTGATTTTGCAAGCGCCCTCGCCCCTCCGTCCCCCAGCAGCACCGAAAGCCCCACAGGCGGCGGGGGAAGCACGAGGGCTCCTTGCTGAGGGGCTGTGCCGAGCGGGGTGCCCTCAGGTGCCYGTGCTCCCACTGCCGCCACAGGAGGATTAACTTTGGGAATTACCAGTGCAAAGGGAGTCGGGCTGCAGTCACGGAAGGAGAAATGCTGGAGGCGATCGCTCTGTGGAGGCTGCCRCCGTCAGGGATGATTTGGGGCAAGCAGCTGTATCATGGACTCACTGCCTTTGCTGGGGACTGGGCTCAGGGGGAGGTTGAGGAGAAACKAGGACAAGCTGATCTTCCCACATCTCGGTTGATTAATGTACCGAGAGGTTTTTACTACAGCTTGGAAGTAACACAGTCCAAACCCCTACCTCCAATCGTCGGCACCTTGCCCATTTAACTTTTAGTAAGGGAAGGGAGCTGACAGGAAGCTAAATGGAGCCTGGGACAACCCCATCCACCCCAAGGATTTGTTACCGAGACGCGCAATCCTACCTCAGCCCGGCGGGCTCGAGGCAGGGCCAAACCCAGGAATCCCGAAGTCCGTGATGGAAGGGGCAGGGACCTCCCTTCCCACAGGAAACACCCCTGGTTTTACGAGCAGGGCCAGGCCCCAGCCTTGCTGCCTCCCTCTCCTTTCCCCAGGCAGCACAGCCACGGCGGGGGCACGGACAGACACACAGCACCTCTCACACTGCGGCACTCTTCGCTCGAGGCCATCCCAGGGAAGCGACGGTCAGTCATTGTCCCCTGTCATCCCAGGGAAGGCAGCAGGTGGGCAGAAACAGCCCAAGTCCCAAGCTGGCCCACAGCCCACCCTGCCCACTTGCAGAAATTTTGTCCAAAGTTTAACCTAGAGCCAGGAAACCTCTGCAGACCGAACATCAGACCTCCAGAGCCACAAGCCACGATGAAAGCCAACCCAAAGGTTTCCAGAGGGAGGTGTCTTACACCGTGCAACAATCCCACTTGAACGATGCTCTGGATTTTCCCGCTCAAGGTCA
The DNA here is from genome assembly GCA_035582835.1 of Phoebastria nigripes. Taxonomy (NCBI): domain Eukaryota; kingdom Metazoa; phylum Chordata; class Aves; order Procellariiformes; family Diomedeidae; genus Phoebastria; species Phoebastria nigripes. The sequence goes on along the minus strand of JAYKAV010001555.1, from coordinate 4,462,148 downwards.
TGCCTTTGGTGATGAAAAAGTCTATTTACCAAGGGGTTACTAAATCTCGGTCGTGCCATACTGTATGCAACCCTGGCAGATACGAAGTCTCCTTCTTTCTCCTTGTCCACTGAAGTGCTCTGGCTGACCACTGTAAGGCACCTGGGACAGAGCCCAGGCTTCACTTGGCCCATGCAACCCAAGACTGGAAACGTGGCCTTTACATGGTAATGTAGTCTCCGCTGGCTGGAAKATAGGCAGGGAGGTGGAAGAGAAAGGCTGGTATAAATCTCCCTGCTCCCCAGCCACTGTGAGAGCCCCTCGAGGTTGGGTGAGTTTGCTCTACCCAGCACCCTACACATGTACAAAGCACTCCCATCTCATCGTCCCACTTCCCACCATTGCCAAACGTGCACTATTCAAAAAGTGCGCACACAACATTTATAACTTTTTTCCTTTTCTTTTTTAAAGGAACCGCAAATACGGACACATTTGCGAGCGAGTCACACTTGCCGTTTGCCAGCCATGCTGAGAATGATTTCCTTTGTACATAAAGCAGGTCACCTCGACATGGTCGCAGAGGCAGGACTGGAGCTCAAGGAAGAGCAGAGCTCACAAAATGAGAGACAGAAACATGCAACACAAAAAATCTGCCAGGAAAGACTTTGGAGACAACCTCCTAAGCCGTGCTTGTGTGAGCTCCACTGCTTCCGCGGCACGTACAGCTACAAACACRTTAATCATGACACTTGATACTAGCCTGAGATCCAGACACTAGGTGGATCAAGCGGAAGAGGAGGACATGTTACCATGCTCTTCTTGCAAAGCACTAGCACATATGTGCTTTGCAAACCGTATTGGTAGAGCTGTTCGGAAACACAATTTGCTTAAGAAAAGCCAGAGAGCACTTTGGAAAAGATGCAGTGGCACATGGCRTGGTAATTCAGGCAGCCGCCGCTGCCCACAAGGACCAGCAAAGAAGTGGCTGCCCTCGCACTGCAGCAGGTCTGCAGGAATGTCAGGGCTCGGCAGAGAGCTGCAGCGAGCAGTCATCCTGCCACCAATGTCCCGGGACACATGTGTCTAAAAAAAGGTATTTGGTGAAGCGAAATGGGTGTAGGGAGGTCAGCAGACTAGTGTGGCTAGATCAATTTCCTGGCCAAACCATTCATTCAGACAGAAGAAATGATGGTTTCCAAAACACCCCTAAGCAAACCTCCAAGAAATTCCTGGCAATAGGACTGTGACAGATACTCAGCCAGACCAAAGAGCTTTAACATTCAGAGCTTTTGCACCACTGGAGGCATGAAGTATTTGTTGTTGTTGCTCAAATGAACAGACATCTATAAAAGCACAGCTCTTTTACTTGAAAAATGGAAGGTTCCAGTTCTGTGCAACCTTGGGTGAAAGGAAAAACGAAAATCTCATAGACCCATTTTAGAGGCACAGTTGTATTCCCCTTTGAGTCAGTAGGAATTACTGCTGGAACATAAATACAAGGCATTTTATTTTTGCCTCCCTGTTCCCCAGAGCACGCATGGGAGGGGAGGTCTGTCTGATCAGGCTCATGCAGCACCGGACTCATCTGCAGGAACTCAGATCTCTAACGGGGAGAGGGAAAGGCTTCTCAGAGCAAATCAGAAGAAAACATCAGGCTTCTCTTTTTGAGCCATACTAACCACATTTAGGAAGGAAGGAAATATGCTTTCATAACCAGAAGTTAACACAGAATATAGCTATGAAGACAGGTGACTATAGCAGGACATAATCTTGCTTCAGGTGAAAAGAGGTGAATCTTCCTCTGATTTATGTATGGCTCCATTTCTCACCCCAGAAAAACAGCCTGAGAGAAAAGGATTTTTCCACAGAAGTCAAAGAAGATGACCCAGAATGGGAACTCTGTAATCCTATTAGCATGTGCATTTAAGTCAACAATTTTTTTGCAGAAATAATTCCACTCATGAATGAAAGCCAATAATGACAATCTGACCGATGAGCACAAAAATTAGCTCTGCTGTGCTCAACAGAGCCCATTTTCCATATTTAGTGATTCCTGTAAAATAACATTTCTGATAAAGACAGAATTGAATCCGATGTGGGTGAAAGCCTAAATCGGTCTTTACTCGAGCTATTATTTCCTGAAGAACAGGAATCTCTGTACCAGAAAATCTTGGAAAGCAGGAGTCATCTAGATCCATCCTATGCACAAACAAAGCCTCTATGTTAGTATTTCACACTAAACAAACAAGAATCATCTAAACCATCAAAATGCACCCTCTCCTGCCCTTTACAAGAGCATCTCCTTCACCATACAGGCTGTCGGCTCCAGTTCACAGCTCTCAGCCCCCTGAGGCTTTATACTCTCCCTAGGGAAACGCTGCTGTGAGAGCCACCTCGGATCTGCTCGAGGGCTTCAGGGCTAAAGCTCTACTCGACAGAGGCAAAGATAGCAGAAAGAGGTATGAAAACTGCTTCTTTAGTCTCTTCTGTGCTTTTGTATTAAATGTCCAAAACATGCTCAGTGAAACATTTTTATTGGCACAAGTCAGGGTTACAAAACTTTGTGGCTTAGGCAGATGACAGTACCGATCCCAGTTTTAGTGTTAGAGCCTATTCTGCCTGTAAAACCTGGCATGGATTTGCAAAAATTTGGGAGGTAACAACATTTGGATAATACAAAGTCACTTTACAGCTATTCCTCAAGTGAAAACACTAGTTCATAACAACGTAAATAATGAATTTGACAACTTTTAATGTCAACAGATAAACCGTCTCCTCAAGCACTGCCTCCAAAAAAGGCTCCAGCGAAGAACTAAGTGAACATGAGGAAATTTTCAGTGCCCATGTCAGACAAAGATAGAGGACAACTGGATTGAAAAGCCCTTTAGATTAGAAGTACGTTAAACTTTCGCAATGGAATTGCAAAACTCGCCCTGGAGTCCTCCACGTCTCCCCATCCGCTCCCAGCTCTGCTCAGCTGCTCTACCCGTGTCCAACCGCAGACCTGCCCCGTGCTTCGGCTCAAGGGAAAAATGAGATGAGACCACATAGGACCCAGTTTCACACCAGAGGGTAAAGACACGTTCAAACTACGCCATGGAAATCTAAATGCAAATTTTGCTCCGAGGTTCAAATGTTCTCCCTAACTTTATAATCTCCTGGAAATGAGCAGAATTGAGAAGGTTCAACTGAATTTTCTGTTTGTGTCTTGGGAGTATCATTTGAAGCTTCAAGGTGGAAGTAACATCAAAAAGCATAAATCAATCTGGCAGGATTCTCACAATTCCATTTACGTGGATGAAATGACTTCTGTCCAAACTCAAGAAGAGTGGTATGGAGTTAAATATTTTATGCAAAATTTTCTAGTCCAATAGAGAAAGTAGCCTACACTGCTAAAAGCAGACGCGCTTGACAAACTTTCCAATCACTGTAATGTAAAAACTCAAAATCTGACTTTCTGTTTCACTGCCAAACATGCAAACAAGACTAACTTCCAAAAAGAACAGGGGAAAAAAAGGACTAAAAACTAAATTAATCACACAATGTTCAGAACGCACTGTTTCTTTATTGAATAGCTGATATTTCTTTGAAATGGGAAAGAAGAGCTGCTCTGAGATAGAGGATGATCTGCAGAGTTCCCTTTAGCTACACTGCAAAGCAGGGGATGCTCCTGGGGGATTTTGYATATGGGTTTTGCCTTTGGGAAATGGTCACCTATCTGTTGGTTTTAATATTCAACTTCCTGATCATTACTTCCAGGTAGAAACCTAAGCCGAGGAAAACAAGCACCCACCTAGCTGGGGTGGGCAAACACCGTCATGCGGAGAAGCTCGTCTGTGGCAGGCAGCAGCTCACCTCATGCTCTCCGCAGTCAAGGAGCTGTGCACACTTCTGCCCAAGGGTGATGCAGAGCAGGAATCACACCCTGTAGGAGCCTCTCTCTTTCCATTAACTACAGAGGGAGTCCGAGGAAATTACACCCTTAGCTAAATTTAGTTATTGTGAATCCCCTTCCCACATTTGAGTATGTTTCATACCAGGCTGATCTCGCAGCAGGAAATGATTAGCCGAAGTTAAGCATCTGACAATTCACTTTAATGAGCAATAACTCATGGCAACCCGCCACTAGCTTCAGTTGAATAGCTTTTATTTTTAGCTGGTGTTGCTCAGATGCGGCTTTCATCCAGCATGCGCTGGGAAAGTTGACATCCCAAAGTAGTCTCCAGGTCTTGGTTGTGCCAGTCGGAGTGTCAGGGCTCGAGAGCTCCAGTTCCTGGAGGTCAGAGAAAAGTCACTGCAGTTCTGGGAAAGTTTCAAAGAGTGAGATAAAACCAAAAGCCTGGAGAAACAGCACAGAGGCGCGCGGTCTCAAGAGACCTTGCAAGAAAAGTTACTGAAATCCTGAGAGCGTGCTGAATGAGTGAGCTGGGTCTCCAGGGAGAGAAACAGCACAAGGGGAAGGCACAGAGAGAGCCTGCTGAAATAAATCACGACTTTGTTACTGTCCAAGAGTGCCTAGTGAGAGGAACAGCTACAGAAGTCATCTCTATTGTATCTGCTGCTTCATGTGGACCTAAAGCTATTGTCAGAGGTGACTGTAGGGAGGGCACGGGGAAAAGAGGAAGATGAGTCCTCAGATGAATACAGGGCAGGGTCTCGTTTCCTACAGATGAGCACTTAACCAAGGAGCTGCTGCACATGAAAGCAGAACATGTCCTTGTGCCTCTGAAGAGACTCTCAGGAAAGCATGCAACTCAACCCCACGGCACCAAGCACTTGAACAGCAGCTGAAACATCTGCGGTCCTCCTCTCTGGGTGTCCCACTCAGAAACGTGTTTCCATATAACAGCTTACAACTGTGATGGGTATCTACGACTTCTCCGGTGGGAGGTTTGAGCCTTTTTCTCTCCATTTATCAGCCTGACAAATTCTTCCTGCTTCAGAGTCCCATCTGACCCCTCACATAAGCTGCTGTGAGTTCATGACAGGAATAATAAGAGAACAAACATCCACAGAGTGAATCCACCAACCCATTGGTAAGTGAGATACTCCTAGCCAGCTCCTATCCCAAAATACTATGAGATAGGTACATTATTGGCCTGCCTTGAGTCCTTCAAGGAACATCGCTTATCTCCCCAACAAAGCAACAACTTTTTAGAATAGGTTTTTACTGAATAAAAGGGTGTGGAAAAGCTCAGAAAAAGAGCAGTTGCTCCACACAGCAGAGTTTGAGGCCAGACGCAGTATTTCTACGCACTCGATTTCATTCACCCATTCTCTTGCCTCGGGTTTGTGCCCAGCACACATCCCGGACCAGCCCAGAGCACAGCGAGAGCATGTCCAACACATCTGCTGGGAGCACACATTGGAGCAGCCTTCCCGTAATGCCTCACAGCTGGGAGAGCCGATTTCTGAAGTCAAGAGGCACGCATTTTGCTTTAGCAAAGAAAGGAAATAAAAAGTCAAGACTAACAAGATCCAGAAAGGGCATGCTTTTTTTTTTTTTTTTTTTTGAACAAATCAACATTTATTTCAATTTAGTCAAACAACTTGTTGAAGCACTTCTCTAAGTTCTACTTTACATTTTGTATTTACACTGTCCTCGTTCTGTGACAAAAATAAAGTAACCCCCGACCCTGAAGTTTCTAGAATAAGTGTCACTAGCAGCAAAAAGAACAAAGCCTCAAACACAAAGCAAAAATCGTCCTTGATATATTTTGATAGGAGACTTATGCATGTTCCGTAAAAAAGTTTTAATCCTGAACCTTTATGGAAACCTATATGGGATGATGAGGGGGAAAATGTCATGTTTGAAGCTGAACAAGAAGAGCAGCATTTGCTGGCCTTTGCAAGTACACTGTTACTTTTAGCATAAGGAACTGTGAAATGCTTAGACACCCACATAGAAGCAGACTTTTTAACTTTGATCTAAGCAGTTTTGCTCTGCTGGGAGCGTAAGGGTACCAGAGTCGGCAAATACCATCTTTTATCCTGGTGGTGGGCACAAAAACAAACTTTATTACACATGGTTTCCAAGCAGCTGTTAGTACAACACAAGCCTTATTCTTTTGCGAAGTGTCAAGGGTCAGCTTCATTCAGCAACTCCCAAATTGAGCTACTGTAAGAATTTTGAAGTAATTTCTCAGTTAAATGACATCATTGCTAAGGTCAACTCTGCCTTACGCTTGAAGCCAGCAACCTCTACGACAAGGTGGACCACTCTGCTTAAAGGGGGAAGAGGAGGGAGGAGGACAACACTTGAATATCGTATTTATGTCTCCCTACCTCAAAGGAAACTGTGGCTATGTACCCAAACAATTCCTCATGGAAACAACAGAAGAGTATCGGTGACAAAATAAATTGGAATTGGAAAAAAAAGCAAGAACAGAACCCAAAGCTTTTTGGGATAGGAAGAAAAACTGCATGTTGAGAAAGAAGGGATTGGTCATTAAACTTTCCAGGCACACACAGGGCTCAGAAAGCACAGAAAACAAGCAGAACAAACAAACACAACTGTGTGCATCTTAGCGTCAGCTTCTTTTGCCAAATGCAGTAGCTTCCAACATTCAGCAGCTGTCTCTTGCTTTCTAGTGCTGTGGAGTTCTCTTTGGTACTTGGAGGCTGTCAGGAGCTCCGGGCAAAGAGAAAGTCTTTGTCCATTTACCAACCAATTCCAAAGGCGCTGATCTTGAATAACTTTACTAAGCAAGAGTGACACAGATGTCTAGGAAAGGGGGCTTTTCTCTTAGTAAAGTTGTGGTAGGTGCAGTGGAAACCCAAGGCAATCTACATGCTTGTCAAATTGTGCCTAGGTAAGAACAGAGTCCTCCATGAACGTCTCTCATTTGTTCACTCTTAAATTATTCAGGCTCTGACAGCCCCTGAAAAGAAAAGAACGGAATAAAAATAAGTTGCAAGTGGTGCAGGGCAAGAGCGGACACCACGTAACCACCAAGAACAACGAGGTTGGGGTGTTTGACGACAGACACACTGCAGCCGGAGCCTCCAGGGCTGGTGCCCAAAGCAGCTTCCTCCACGCCCTTGTCCTCCAGAAATACTAGCGGAAAATACAAGCTCACAGCAAAGGTACTGGTTGGGATGAATTAAAAGAAGTAATGAATGAAGTAAATGCAAACAGCGGTTTGGAAATAAAACACACAGATAAGAACTGCTGGTGCTTGTGATGTTTTGCTCTTTGAACACGGCACAGGGAAATGGCTAAGCAGCTCGGACACTTTTAAATGCACACTCAAGACTATCAGTTAGACTTGTGGGATGCTTTAATTCACTCAGCTTGAGTAGGAAAATCAGAACATCACTTGCCGTCCCATATAACAGGCTCACGCGATCTACGTCTTGGTTTTTCGTTTGACAGCTCTCCAGGGCAGGGAGCAGATCTGTGAGGAACCTTCACCGTGGTGCCAGTCAACAAGTTTATCAAATTTCAGGTGACGAAATCACTACTACACTCTATCTGCGTCAGCAAKAAAGATAGGACGGGAACTTGAAGTCTCAGAGAGCATCTGCTGCATGGGAACAGGAGAACTCTCTGCAGCACCCTGCCGAGGTCTCAGCCCTCTGAAGCTGTGCAAGTGCCTTGACCCAGCCACCAGCCTTCCCAATAAGGCTAGTCCTGAGAAACTCATTGATTTTGACTTCTGGAGGGCCACACGGAGCCTCCCAYGGCTTTTATGGTGCCTACACCATTGCTCCTTACCAGCAGCCTCCTCACAGAAAAAATTCTACGTCCAGCTTAGCAGAGATGGGGCGAGGTGCACTGCATAAACTGCACTGCTTCATTCCCAGCTGCATCACTGCGTCTAACCACAAATAGCTGTAAAAATGCTCTGCCAAGCAACATGTCTAATAAGCGATTATCATTACAAAAGCCATCTTCACTATTGCTGAGTAGCTGCTTTCTTTCAGCCCCATCTTTCAAAGTAATTAGAAAAAAGAAACACTTATTTGAACAAAACAGCAAGGGCTGGACTGGTCTAGCAGCAGATGCTCTTTGATTCTGGAAAGACTTTCTTGAATACGGTGATCTCTTACTGCAATGTATGATGTCTGATCACAGACATCCACCTGCCTGATAGTTTAGTATTCCAGGACAAGTGACTGCAGTGAATATTCAGCGAGCATTAGCCTTCAGGTGTTTGTCTGGAGCTTGCCTTGCTTGAGGCTTTTCTTAGACACACTGCCAGATGAAATTTTATGGCAGCACAGCTCTGAGCAGCTCAGCCCTCCCTGAGCAGCCCGGGATGTTCAAGCCTGAGTAATATCTCTGATACTAAGACAAAGTCAACTAAGATGCTGCTGTCTGCTCAGCACCTGCGCCCTGGCAGGAGCTGTGCTCTGCTATTGTGGGGCTGAAGTTACTACTGTAACATTCAAAGTGTTTGCCTCCTCCTTGCCTAAAGCTATGGTTTTCCTTCTGCTGCCCTAGAAAGGATCCCTGTGGATTAATACTTATTCAATTTCCGAAAGAAATCTATTCAGCCTCCACATGCTTCAGCTGAGAGCAATATTTGATATCGTGTTGATCCTCAGCGTTCAAACTACAGAAGGTACAAAGAATATCAGACTTGAGGCACTTCAGCTGTGAATCATCTTTTTACATTGTACGACTCAGATACATTTGGATCTAAAATACATTTGCATTTCTAATTAAAACAGATTACCATTAGTAACTAAAGAATGTCTTAAATCAGAACCTTAGGCCATAAAAGCTAATTGCATGATGCTAAAACTGGATTTCAAAAATATACATATTATACCCCCTGCAGGATTAATTAGGCAACATCTCTTCAAAAGAGTTCTCAAAAGTGTATTTATTCAGCATGTGGTTAAATTACACTGGGTTGTGCAACACTTTTCATAGCCTGCTTTGGCGCACGCTTCTGCGGCAGCAGACAGCTGGGGCCTTGTTCGTCAGGGGTGCTCAACATGAGCAAATCTGACTCAGGACCACAGCGAACCCCAGCCGATGAGAAGGAACACATATGCTGGTTTGTGCTTTCTGCCTCACAACCACCTAGATGCTGCCTTCACCCCTAATGCAATCCTGCTGCTCCCCGCTGCGCAGCGGGGGTTGCTTTAGCCACAGTTAACTGGTGCCGCTGAACAAGATGATCTCAGGTACGTGTGTGATGTGCTTCCTAGGACATGCAGGCCTATAAAACAACTGAAATCAACTGGTAGATATAAATCTGGAAGCTACAACTGCTGATTATTTGATGCTTATTTTGTCACCAATCACTTTGTGACCTCAAGAAAGTTTCAGAGCGCTCACTGAACTGTAATGTGTTTTCAGATAGGTTAAGACTGTACTGCGTGTCTTGGGGATGGTAAGAAACCTCTGTTTGCTGAAGCTGCATGTGCACTATGAAGGGAGGAGAAAAAAAAAAAAACCACAGCACAACAGGGCACATCCTTGGCTGCTATACTCTGTATCTGTAATTGTCAGCAAGCCTAAACTGCATGAAAAGGTGTCCTCAGTGGATTTAGCTGTAGCTGGGGATGTGCCCCTCCCAGCTCTCCTTGTGCGCTCAGAGCTGCTTGCTCCATGTGAAATCTGAACATGGAAAAATGCCCGGAAAACAGAACAGTGGAGACACCTCCAGGGTCGCTAAATCCAGTCCCTTCTTATCACAGGTAAGAGTCCATCTCTTTCCTAAATGGTTACTTCAGTGCCGTCTTGTGCTAGTGAACAAGGGATCTTTGCTCAAAACTGACATACAGACTGTACCTGTGCTTTCCTGTATACAGTGACATTAAATTTCCATGTTTAATTTACAACCTTCCAATACAAAAGATAAAAATCTCCACCAGAAACCACCTACTGGTTCCTCAGGACCACATTTGTTAATGGGTTCCCAGCAGGTCTGACTCCCCAGCTTCACCCCTTTGTGCAACTTTACAGCCTTGCACAGCCTGGAAGATAATTTTGCAGGGATCCAAGATCTCAAAGTTGTTGAGCTGTAGCAGGACTAGCAATGGCTGTAACACACAGAACAACCAAGTGCATTGGGGTGCAATAAGGGCAACAGAATAGTGATTACTAACTCCTCATGTGACAACACACAAAATGGGAGATGTATTTTTTCCATTTTCCAAAAGTACTGAGCAACCACAGTTCCCGTACAGTAGAGGAGCACCTGTAAGCATTGGGAAGTGCTGGGAGGTGAGGGAGTAAGAAACCTGCTAGAGCTATACTGGGCTTTCTGCAACGTGATGTCATGCATGCTACATTAGAGAAAAGCAAATGACAAGTACGTAAACTGAAGCGTATATAATGGCTATCTCCCCATCAAAGAGAAGAAACCCCCACAGYTGTTCTATTACTAACTGCTGTAATTCAGTTTGCAGGTTCTATTTCTCATCTCATTAGGACTTCACTGGTGAAATTTTCATATTTTGTCCTAACTATCTGAAAGGAGCCCAGGTGACGTGTGGGATTTCCATGTTCTCAGCCTGCCAGGGAGAGGATTGCAGGGCTGGTCCAGGACAGAGGCTGACAGATTGAGAGGCACATCAAACTCCACAGGAGAGCCAATGGGATGCACTAACTACCTTTAATCCAAGGAACGGTTTGTGTTTCAGCATAATCAGCCACATCAAACATTATGAACTAAAAGCAAACAGGTTAATTTTTGGTTTGTGGTTTTCTAATGGGAAAGAACATTAGCCAAGGGAGACGTTTTCAAGCATATCTTGTTAGGTATTTTCTAATAATTCTTTACATGTGCTGAAGTCCTACTTATGATCTACAGATCTTTTTTAAGAAATCAGCCAGACGTGCTTCTGTAGTTGTTTTAAAAGGTATCTCTACATGACATTGAATTGCGTGATGCAATATTAGCAATTGAACTGTTCTGCAATAGCAACTGATATGCAGTGGCTCAGCTGGCACAGAACTGGATTTCCTTACTGAATTGAAAACCACATCTGTAGATCCCTGCTGCAATCACTAACTGCCCAACCAATTCTTCTCTTTTGAAAAGAAATTGCAACTTTTGCCAAAGATGAAAATGTTTTCATAAAGCCTGTTAACAGACAAGAATTACACTGAAACGTAACAGTGTTCTGGTGTGTTTGAGAAGTATCTTGACGGTATTTTCAGACCAAAACATTTTGAGGTTTGGGTTTTTTTAACTTTAAAATGATAGATTAGTTTTCCTAATACATACACAAGTTTTAACAAGGTGTATGCTGAAACATAACGTTTTGCAAAAGAACCAAAATCCTTCTGGGTTCATGTGAAATAACTGCCCTTTTTGTTTCACTTCAAAATGGATAGATTTTATTTCAGCATCCGTGCATTGAATTCCTAAACAATACATCTATCTGGCACTTATTTTATAGGAAAGCAGCATGTTTAGTTATCCCATGTTCTTTGCAGTGAACAGGGAGTTACCCAAGCTGTATTTTTCACAATTATCTGTTCTCTTTCCCTTAGAATAAAGTCTCCCTTCTTCAGGCTTTTGACAAGATGAATAAAGCCTTGTGAATTCTTATATGCTTCTGGGAGCAAATGGGAAGTTTAGGAGCTTTGCCTGCATAAAAGCAAACCCCATGTTTCTTGAAAGCTGGATGAATTTATGAAAGTTGAAAACAATCCAGCAATCTGAATAATAAGGATCCCCACCACGCATTCCCCCCCAGAGTAGTAACTGAAAGCTGATCTTTATAGAAGCTCTTGCTATCTACGTTACACATATGAATTAAGATCTGAAAGTTTATTTTCTGTACAATTTTTGTCACATCCCATATATAACCACATCTCAAAAGATAAGGCTGCAAGATCAGTCGCAAAAGGGAGACACAAAGCTGGAGGATGAGGGGCTAGCTTGTGTTGGGAGAGTTAGAGTTGTCTAGCAGTGTGTGTAAGTTTCAAAGAAGAAAAAAACAACGTTAGTATTACTTGGATCTTGGGAACTGAGAGAAAGTTGTTAAAGCATCCCGAACACTGGCACTGATATGATAAACATCAGAGTTACAGAAAGTGGCTGGCGGAAGATGAGAGTGGTGAGCRAGTCACATGCAGCGACCAGCACTTTGAAAAACCTCAAACCTCCTGTGCTCTTGGACACTTCATATTTTGCAGTAACACAGACCCACTGAAAACTTGACCTGCTGTATCCATGAGCAAGGTTTCTACCCTCAAAAAACCCTCCTGTGAACAGCTAAGATTTAACAACACTTAAAACTAAATAATCCTAAAAAGAGCTCACTGTTCCCCCAGCCTGCCAACAGAGCAATGGCCATGCTTCTCCTTCAACTGTCCACATTCAGAGGTTGCTTATCAGCCTCAGGACTTCTCCTGCTGAAATCCTCCTATGTCTCATTGCCACATTCAAGGGAGGACATGCCCACGCACACACATACTAACAGGTTCAGACCAGTGAGTCTTTATTTACCCCAAAAGACTGGCATGGGGACTGTCAGGCACGCTTTTGGGACATGCTTAACTCAGGACTATCTGTCAGGAGGGTGTAGAGCAGGTGTGGGAAAGCACGTTTCCACACTAACAAAAAGAGTGATTTTTTTGCTAACAGTATTCACCTTGTCATGTTAATCCTGCTTGCTCAAATGAGCAGCATTTTCATCAACTCTTTTGTCCCTTCCAATAACTATCTGCCATGACCTACTCCGACTCCTGACTCAGCCTGCGGAGGTGGGAAAACGCAGGACTTGGAAGACATGTTCCTGTCATGGGCTTACCAGTATTCTCTTAATAGAACTGGAAGAAAATAACAACAACTCTCTCAAAGCTCACCACAGCCATTTGCTTGTGAACCTGCCAGGAGAAAGAGCCGAGCACAGCTCTGGCATGAGAGAGAGACTGCCCACAGAAGACCAGTACACTTGATCCTCTTGACTTTACTGAGATGCAACTAATGAGCAACAGACGGACTTCACCCAAGGAGTATATTTGAGGAAGGTAACAGTTTCCTCATATTTCTTATTCTCAAGGACCAGGAAACTAAGCGAGCTTTGGTTGACACCCTTAATTTTACTATTGTTTTCTCCTCTGCCTCAATTTTGACGGAACTGCTTTGGCCATGCATTCCATTACGCTTTACACAGTGTAACCATGGCTCAGCCTGAAACACTAAATAAAATATGTTCAAATTAGGAAATGTTATGGGCTTGAATATATTACTGCAGTTCACTCTCTTGCTACCACTCAGCACAAAGGTACCAGTTTCCTTAGCAAAGCTCTGCAGCTCGCTGTAACACAGTGTCAGCACCTTCTATAAAAAGCAGCATCAGATCTCACTTTTTACCTAATGAAGGAATAACTTTTATTAACATGCTGTTGACAGCCCTTGTAATGATTCCGGTTTGCCCAACTTCCAGTTAAGGCTCTGTTTCTGACCAGCTAGCAAAGATGTACAAGGTGGCTGGCTGAACTCCCTTCACTGCACATTAGTCACCATCACTCTGTCAAGAGAAGCTTACTTTGTTAATCTTACAGCAAAGAGGTTCACCAGACTGAGCCAGTAACAAATCAAAGACTCAGGGAAGGATAGCAAGAAGAGGAAAAGGAAGGAAAGAAAAGGAGGACGGTAAAACAAAAAAATGCAAAGGAAGAGCAAAACTGTCRGAGATAGTAGAGAAGAGAAGCCGGAGGGACCGGAAATTTAAATAAGAGCTTTACCAGGAGCTTAGCATAGACACAAACCCACTCAATCTTTCATTTTTAATACACTGAGTTTAAAGGTTTGACATTCAGATTAAGTTTCTTTTGTTCTGAAATGGAAAGTTTGGACACAACCAGCAGCCTGTTCAGAAAAGCAACTGTTCAAGGAGGTAGAGGGACATGTTCTTTATTGAAGCCGATATGACGCATCCATTTACATCCATCTTCCCTGTTTCTGGCTACCCTCAAGTAAAAAGTGTTTTATGTTCTCACCTGAAGCCACTCTGCAGCCACATAGTATTACCTAGAATGGGATGTAAGGTGCTGCACTGTAAAGTTATGCTGACAATAGATTACTTTTAGCCACAGACCCTTTTCTTTGGGCTGTACCTGATGCACTCAWAACTAGCTTCTCAAGTCCAGTAGATGGGAACATCTCTGTCCTTGTCCTCGAAGAAAAGCATTTCCTACACCTTGTTAGGCTTTCCACCCTCCTGGTGCCCCCTAGGGCAATGAGACCCCAGCGTGCTCCAGGCAGGGCTAGAAATGAATGAGCTGAACTACTGCAAAGAAATGTCCTCTAAATAAGGCCCTGGGTATCATACAGCACACAGAATTTAACTTCTAGGTTAAATCTGAGTCACTGACTAGTCTTTACAGCCCCCCGTGCATCAGAGCCTGGAGTTCAGTCTCCACCTGATCCAAGCTCCATGCACCCACTGCTGAGCTTCAGAACTCTGCRCTGAAGGTAGCGCAGAGTAATGGCACTCACCCGCTGGACTTTGCTCTGTGTTTAACGGCAACAAGTTTTGACCTTGTCACATTCAAGGCATCCAGCTGACCATTTGCTTTAGAAAAGACATTTCACAAAGCAGGAATCCCTCCAATTTCTTCGCTTTCCCTCATCACGACCCTTTTAAAGGAACCTCTAATCTGAACCACATAGATAACTGACGAGGTGGACTCCATGTTAAAAGAAAATAAGGTATATTCAATTGCAAATCCTGGACTGATTTCTAAGGAGAGTTCAATAACTTTCTAGTTATCAGAAGACCATCAGAATTTGAACCCTCTTATCAGTCTGCTTTCAGGGCCAGTTTTGCAGCACTAAGAAACATCCCATTACACTAGGTCACTTTGTGTTTGTGCATTTAGGAGATACTGCAAAAAGTCTTGCTTGCCCACTCTTGGCTGATTAAGGCCACTAGCCTAAAGGCTGTGCAAGTCTACTGCTCTGAACTACCCCTTTTTATGGCTGAAAGCAAGTGACAGACTTGCTCTGAGGCACTCCTATATTAGGATTCATATCTCTCCATACTTCAGAASAGACAAGTAGTCCTTATTTAGTTCATGCAGGGGACTCTCGGGGTCAGAGCAAAACTGCAAATGGTACTAAGTGTCAGTTGCTTTCTCTGGATGGTTCCCAATAGCTTTGTACATGGGCAAAGCTGACAAGATCAGAAACTCACCAAGAGAAACAAGCAAAAAAGCAGTATCAAGCTCTCTACTGCTGCAATAGACAGGATAAGATTGATGCAAAAGAGTAGTTTGAGTTATCTGTCAAAATCCTTCAGAGAAATGCCCAGTTACACAAAATTTATGTATTTCATGATACACTGGGGATCCAGGGTTTGGGTTTTTTCAGCTCTGCATTATTGTTGCTATTTAGGAGATCAAGCATCCACATCGCTTCCAAGCTCCACGGCACGAAAAGCACTGACACAGCTTGTACCGACACAACCTCTGTTTGAGCATAGACTGCACGCTCATCTTCTCAATTTTTCTCACTGGATGGTTCTTACAGGCACAACAAAACCTACTCAGTTGTTGCAAAAGATCAAGATACATCAGGCATCTGTCACCAGGAAAAAGCAGAGCCACACTTCCAAAGGCAAAGAGAAGGTCATTTATGGGGCAGCAGTGAGAACAGCTCCAAGGTGCTTCACATCCATCTTAAATACAAACTACAGTCACCTATTTGCACTGCAAGTCTGAGATCAGTGAGAAGCCCTGGGACAAACAGTGTCCCCCCAGAAGCAAAGATGATCACTGACAATGCAGAATACATGAAGTTATAGCTTCAAAGGTCTGGTTGCCACATTAAAGCATCTCCAAGCTTAATGGCAGAAGCTGCCAACAACAGCACACTGATGTTGTAGTCGGGGGCACCCAAATCCCTCATCAAATGTCAGGTTTGGTATCTGCTTATATTCAGGGAGTATTTCCACCATCTGACTACCTCTGGTTTTCTTTAATAAATACAGCATAACAGATAGCCTTTTACAACTTTTTGCCCAAAGTTCACTACCAAGGGCAAGAAAGAAGTAAAGCAATCGGTATCACAAAACACCTTTTGTTACTAACCTGGTAACTAACCTAAACTAGAACTGCAAACACAGTTAACATTTCAAGAGGAGAGAGAAGAGCCAGCTGTTTCCCCTTCCCCCTTCTAGAGACCTTTGCAGGCAGGACAGGCAGCAGGGAGATTTTAATCTGTTGGAATCAACATTTTAAAGACCAGAGCCATGTCAGAGAGCTTGAATACTGCTCCAACCTGCTGCAAGGGCCAACACATTAAAGCACAGGCTGTCCGAGAGACTCGGCTTTCCCACTAATTTAGTACCACAACCTTTCTGTTAGCTGCCCTACTCCTACAACCAGGTTACATGTTCCTTCTTAAAGGCTGCAAAACAGCAGGGTTTTGCGCATTGACCTCAAGAGTCACTTCTTCGGCATGAAGTAGTGTGTTCTCCCCAGGCTGAAAAAGATCAGCATCTTATGAAATCATGGCAAACTCCATCACCAACTAGTTTGTTGCTGTTCAATAGTTCAATAACTAGTTCAATATCTAGTTCAATAACCGGGGAAACAGGGCTCCTGCATTGCAAATGTGTGCCTCAAGAAATTAGTAAACCCACCCGTCCTCAAAGTCATCTTTATCCGGGGATGTACAAATGGGTTCCACGATTACCAAAAAACCTGCATTTAAAAGCTTTAGTTTTAAAAAAAGGACTCAAAACAAAAGAAAAGGCAAGTTTTGTTTGGAACATTTTTGCTTGGCTGTTCAGAGAACAGGAAACACTGAAATACCACACACACATCTTTAAAAAACTCACATTATCCAGAACAAGTTCAAGAGCCATATCACAGCACAAAGACTGCAGGCTGGGAAATCTTCAGTCAATGCATCTGAGCTGCACTGTTCCTTGTAAAAGCCAGATTTTTATTTTATTTTTACAAGGCGCTCTAGCTGCCATGGCTTTCCCACATCTCTGTTAGCATTTCAGCTCAGCCAGCTTCCCCAGACCTTCCCACATCACCATTCAGAGATTTGTGAACTGTGAGAAACAGATGTTCCCAAAGCATTTTGCTCCTATCCAAGCCAAAGAAAGGAGAAAAAAAAAAAAAAAAAAAAAAAAGAAATCTCATTTAAGCAAATATTTCTCCCCGCCCTATTGACCTTACAGTCCCAGGGTGTTTCCTACCAGCAACGATAAAATGTATCCTGTCAACTTTAGCCCTCTCCCTCCCGATGCCCGTGGCCGGCTCACCCGCCCCTCCGGGCAGCGGCCCCGCGGCTCTCTGCCGAGGGGGCTCCGGCCGCGCCGGGGGGTCCCGGCCGCACCCGCGCTGCCGAGCGGGCTGCGGGGCKCCGAGCCCGGCTGCTCTCCGCCTTCACCTGCCCCTTCCCTCCGCTCGTCCCCTGGCAGAGCGGGCAGGCGGCGGGGGGATGCTGCCCCGCCGAGGGCACCGCTGAGCTCCCGGCCCCCCGGCGCCTGCCCCAGCCCCCCGGGGGACCGCTCCCCACACCCCGGACCCCACCGACCTTTGCAGGAGCAGCAGCAGCAGCACTTCGCCAAGAGCCATCCTACACCGGAGCGGGCGGGATAGCCGCGCCTGCCCGCTTTCATGCTGCCTTCGGGCTGCTCATGGCAAGGAGCCACCGGCCCGCTTGGGAAAAACAACAAATCACAATAAAAAAAAAAAAAAGTCCTAAAGCCCAAAAGATATTTAAAAATAGCCGTGATAAGCGGCCGAGCCGCTCGCGGCCGCGGCGCCCACCAGCCGCTGTCCCCGCCGTGCCCGCCGCGCACCTCCGGGGCGGAGCGGGGCGGAGCGCGGCCCGCGGCCACCGCGCCGCCCTACGGAACGGGGCGGCGGCGGGCGGAGCGCCCTGCGCGGCCGCGCAGCGCCCGCACCCGCGGCCGGCCGGGGCGGGGGGGAGGGAGCCTGCGGCGAGACGGGGCTCCCGCCTCTGTCTGGAAGGAAAACGATTCTTCAGGGGGGAAAATGCTGTATCTGCGCTCAGGCAGGCGGCCGCGGCCGTGCGAGCGGCATCCGAAGTCGGTAGCGAGAAAGAAAAACTGCCTGGGAGGAAGTTTGCTAAAGCTCTGATATGTTGTGGACGGGGGGTCCTCCGAAGTCTTTTAAAGGCAAAACTTGTATTGCTGTGGTTTTTTTTAAAGTTCACAACATTTTTTTCTCCCAGTGCCATTCCTTAGCTTAAGCATCTGACAGCTAAAGCTTTTTACAACTAGTTGAAAATACTAACCACCTTGTTGTGATCCCAACTGCTCTGTTTTCTCCAGTAGGAGACCTGCCTGAAGCACTGTAGGGTAAATGCTTACCCTTCTGACACATGGACCAAGACCTTGCCTGAGATCCAGAAGCACAGCTTGCTTCAGAAGGTGCCAGCCTGTTGTGTTAGGATTTCCCACCTAAAGCATGGAAAACTGGAGGTGCCAAAAACATCCCGAACCTTGCTGGAGGCGGCTGGTAGGAGAGGTCGGGCAGGATTCCAGAGCGGCAGCATCATAGTTTTGCACTCTTGCATCGAAAGCTGAACAAACCCAACAAGCTGCTTCTCCCAGGCGTAAATACGTATTGAGAGGGAACACCAGAGGGGAGATGTGCTGTGCTTTGTGCCTCTGTGTGCCAGGACTTCAGCCTGAGCAGGCACGGTTGTACCGATGCCACAGACTGGTGATCCAGACTAAGGCTTTTGGTTTGCTGCATAATGGCTTTGGAGTAAGCGACACTCCTGTGGGGCTAAGGGCTGTTTCTGGACAGGAGGTGACGGCTGCGGCTTCAGCACAGTGTTCACAACCCACCCTGGGTTGCACCAACATAGTGGGTGCTGTTGGCCAGGGGGAGGCCTGTGCTGGGTGATTTCATGTAGCTGACAGGTGGGATCCTGTGGACCCTAGAGCCACCCTGGCAGAAGGACCCCAGTACCTGGTGCCAGGAGACTGCCAGAGACCCTCAGGCCTCCACCACAATGGCAAATATGAACCCTTCCTGCTTCACTTCTGGCTGCCCTGTAGGAACTGTTCTTTGACTACAGCCTCACTGGAAGGACTGGCAACCTCATAACAAGCCTGGAGCGCGCAAAATTTTCCTGCCAATGCCCTTGAGCACCAAGGTGCTTTTCAATACATAACAATGAAGGGAACTTTAACTTTGTTTCCACTTTGCTGTGTGTTGTGTCTTTCTTTGACTTGGGTCTTTGCCTATCTGGGAGATGCAAGGGCATGTCTCGGGGGTGCACTCAGGGCTCTTGTGCCTGTAGCGGGGAGATAATACGTCTCACTGGAAGCAGAAACTGCAGCGGCAGCCGGAGAAGGAAGAGGTGGAACCAGCTAGGACACCCCCACCCTTCTGCACCTCTCCCTTTCCCTGTAGACTGTTTGTCCCTGCCACGGCACCCCTGGCAGCAGCTCTTCAGGTGGCTGTTTTGGCTACCTGAAGTGCCAGGCAGTAAGAAGGCACCAGCTTAGGGCCTCTGAGTGATTCAGGAAACTTGTAGCAGGGCTCTTTTGAGAAGGCAGTCTTCACTTCTCCTCTGCTTTCTGCTTCATACCTTTCTTTTCTAATCCACCCTCTCATACCACATCCACCTTCTGCCCTATGGGTTGGCTGCCTCCCACCTAAACTCAGCCTGCTTCGTGCAAACAGAAGAAAGGGGTAAATTGAACATGCTCTTCACTGGCATCTTACTGGTCATGTGGCATCTGCCCGGACGGGTGATATGGGCTCCGAGGCAGTGTCGTGGTTTAACCCCAGCAGGCAGGAGCAGTCCCTATTACAGTGCCTAGTATGCCGGAGCCCTGCTCTTGGTAGGTTTTAAAAGTCATCATCAGAAAATCTTTAAGACTCCTTATTTAAGAAACTAGGAAACATCCCAAAAGTAGCATTTTACCCCCGAATTCCCGCGACTCCCGGACGCGCTGGCCGCTACGAGGACCCCTCTCGGCGGCAGCAGCCCGGGCGGCGGGGCGGGGCGGGGCGGGGCGGGGCGGGGCGGGGCTGGCGGGGACATCTAGCGGCCACACCCGGCGTGGCGGCCAGCGGAGCCGGCCGCGCGGCGGGGAGCGGGGCGGGGCTCGGCCGAGCTCGCCCGAGGGGCGTCGGAGCCCCCGGGCCGAGAGAGCGCGTCTGAGAGACGTGGTGCCTGTTATACCGAAGGCACAGCAATGAAACAGCGCTCGGGGGTGAAGTTTCAATGGCGCAGTGCTTGGGCAGTGAAGTTTGAGACTCTCGGGAGGGTTTTGAGGCAAGTTTGTAGCTCTTGTAATTGCAGCCAAACTTTAAAACATAATTAAGGCGCAATCTCAGCTCTGAAAAACTGTTTGCTTAATTAAACCAGAATTGAAGTCATTATTGTGGGGGGAAGCAGGCTTCCTCCCCCACCCCCCCGATCTACAGTTCTAGCAATATTGTGAAGGTTGTATCTGAAAAGTTACTCTTTAAAAATATGTATATCTGTGCATACTCACTGATGAATTATATATGCAATAAGTATTYCACGAAATAAGACAAGACTGAAAGACATATTCTTAATAATCACATCATATCAATTAGCTCATATAAAGCAGAAGAGGGGACATGCTGTGGGCACAGTCTAGCTCAGCTTCAGCCCTGGCTGAGGAAGACTTCTGTCACCAGCATCAGTGGGAACTACGCTGTCAACTGGGTTGAGCCTTTAGCTTCTAGCAGGGAGTTCAGCCTTTGGGAAGTACAAGTGTTGCAGAGATCACACAGGGGGAAAAAGTCTGCACAGTCCACTTGCCCTAGGTGAGGGGTGAGGAGGTGGTTGCCTGGGCCTAGAAAGGATCCTTAACCTCACTTCCCATGTTTGCATTATATTTTTCATGTTATTATTGGACAGGGTGCATTAATGTGTGACTCTCTGGTCCTTGAATAACCTGTATGTCCCCTGGCAAAGAAAACATTCCTGCCCTTGCTCTAACCTATGCCTGAGTCGCAGGAATTCTTCAAGGAAACATCTCCCGGCACCACGCTCCATACAAAATTGCTGTTATCTGCAATGGTGTGGCTGAGAAAATTTTAGGGTCCTGACTTGCTGCATCTGAAGCTAAGGCTATTAGCAGTGTGCCTGCACCACAGGGCAAGTGTGCTGCCCTGTGCAACGCAGATGATGGAAGGGAAGTCATCTCAGTCTAATGTCAGGATGACGAGGAAATTAGTTCTGTCTGCTCTTAAATACACCTTTAGAAAGTCCCCAGGCATATGAGTTGCTTTCATATGAAATCTGAGAGAGTCTGTAGAAATTACTTTTGCTGTAGAGGGAGAGTAAGTTCTAATACTTTTACCCAGTCCTCTTGTGCAAATTTTGGGGTGAAAGATGGAACATACCAATTTTTACACTGTCGCCAGTGCTCCCTCGTACCTGCAGCAGCTACTTCATTTTCTTAGGTTATAAACCGAGGGACCTATCTGAGGGAAACACAGGACAAAATAACTAGTGGATGTAAACTGGCATGGCTTCATTTGGGTCAACAGAAATGCAGTGAAATATGCCTGGCCCAGCTTGCCCTGGAGGTCTGTCATGCAGAACAGCAGCAACAACATTTCTGCCATAGTAACAGGTGCTGTTTCCTTCTCCCCATCACATCTAGAGAGAGATGCATAATGTAATAGCCGTCAGGAGCATCTGTTCATTACTTATGCAAGTCAATCCTACATTGTGCTTTAGGGTGTAAAGTGATCTCTGCAGAAAATCCATCCCTACGGGCACCACTATCACGGAGTAAGATGTATTATGGCTGATTTATTTTTTTAATCCAATGAAGCTTAAATATTAGCTACTCATTTCTTAGGAAGGAATAGGAAACCAACTATCTAACAGAAATAACTCATGGATGGCAAAAGGAAGATGGATTCATACAGTTTTAAATACATCATTTAAATATGTGATATGACTTGCAGAGACATATTCAGATAGTGCAAGGACACGCATGAAATTTAAGCTTCGTTAACAGGGAGAGTGAGGTACCTCTGCAGAGCAGTTCAGATGGTGCAGGCAGGACAGTAAACATGGACGTGCCAAGAACCAGTCAGTGAGAAACACCAGGAGCAAGGACTTGTTTTCTGATTATGGTCTTGTTTCAGTTCATGGAGAAATCAAGAGTTACACAGCAGCTTAAAGAGCCCAGCAGATGCTAGCTGACTAGTTTCATTACTGATTCTCCCACTTGCTTTCTGGGTGACTTTAGGAGAAAAAATGACCATTTCGTGCCTCAATTTTCCTGTGTTCAGTAAAAGGATATTAGCATGTCACATTCCCTTTAAAGTGGTCTGAAACAGAGATTAGACATCCTACACTGAACAACAAGAAGAGTCGTTATTGTTTGATGTGTCTTGAAATGAGTGTGGCAAAATATGGCTCTGACATTATTGGCCTTTAGATTTAGTATTAAAAAGCACCTCGACCAATATGTCTTGCCTGCAAATGCTACTCGCAAAACCAGGTAAATCTGAACAATTGGAGGGAAAGCAGATTGGCAGAGTGAAGCAGTCCTTGCTCAACCAGCACATTTCAGTACATTATTCTTGGCTCTGGCTCCAGCTATTTTCAACAGCACTAAACATTCATTAGATTAAATCAAGTGAACCACATTCTTTAAAAATAGCCAGAGCCTTGTTGTGCCAGTTGGAAAAAACAACAACTTTATTGGGTATTAAAACAGATCAAATAAATTAAAAATAAATAAATAAATAGAGTCATATTCCCTCCTGGCGCAAGGGAGCACAACTCCAAGGAGAGGTTTTTGGCTCCTCAGTTCAGCACAGTGGTAGGTAAAAAAAGAACATTCTCAACCAGCTAAAACAAACAAATTAAGAAGAAATATAGACAGTCCAGCACAAACTCCACACTGAACTGCAATGTAGGCATATGTTCAGCAAATGTTAGAATATATCATTCCTGATCCCTCTGCTGTAGACGTCAGCATGGGATGGGTTTATGGCAACTTAGAAGAGTTGCCATGACCAAGCAGCATCCTGGCCCACCAACTCTACTGTAAAGTCTTAAAGGCCACAGCCAGACCTGTCTGCTCTGCTGAGATGGACCTCACCTTTATGTACTGCACAACCCACCTCTCCCAAACATCAGAAGTCCCCTACTGACATTAGCCTAACTTTCGTTCCTAATTTACAACCCATCTTTTTTCTTTCTCTGCATCCTATAAAGAAGGAAGAGCCTACAAAAAAAAGAGAAGTTGCTTGGAGACTTATCCCCATCAAATACACAGCACTAGGTGGATGGCTGTAGAGCAGACTGCAGAATAAAATACATACACTTGCTTTCATGTGATTCAGTCTGTTTCAAGGGAACTTAGAGTTGCCCCCAAAATATTCACGTAGGTATAATCTAGGAGAGTTTCACCCACTCTCGGGAGCAGAACAGACCTGCAGAACACATGTGCCCCTTCAACCTCCAGCCTAACTTTGCCTGTCAGGTATCTCAGAACAGAGTCCTACATTGTCCAGTTCCTCTGGTTTCCTGGGCACAGGACCAATTCCACTATATATACGGCTTCTTCCTAAGCAGTAACCATTTGCTGACAGYGAGTTGCTTAAGAAAACAGTTGGAAGCTGGCGTACAGTCCTGCCCGCTGCCTTCCTCCAAGACCTCAGCGCAGGTTCACCTGCCCCTGGACTGGCTCTGTTGCTTCAGCAAGGTCTTGTGTGAGCAGAGAGGACTTGTCTGACCCACCAGCAGTACCACCAGATGAGTTACGCTCAGGTGAGGCTGCAGCAAAGAGCCTCACCTCACAAACCAGTTGAACGTAAGAGGTCCAGTAAGTGGAGCCATGTACCACATTATGTTAGTACGGTATTGATTAGTTGCTGGAGAGCTATGCTGGATGGTGGACCCATCCTGGACAAGCTACTGGTCAGAATAAAAAACCCAACCCTTCAGCAGAAAAGAGTGAAATAAAAATTTAAAGCACGTTTTGTGTTCATTTCCTGAAGCACTTATCTCCATTAGAGCAGAGACATATCTTTGGGAGTTACTGCAATACCCAATGATGGAAGACACAAAGCATTAAAGCGCTGCCTTTTGGACATGTTTTGGCTCCCGTCTTACTGTGTTGGGCCTCAGTGGGGAAATCATGAGCCTATCTCAGCCCATCCTGGTCTGCTTTCCAAGACAAACAGGAGCCTCACCCACTTGTGCATGACAAAGGTGAGTTGTTGTTTTAGCAACTACAGACTAGTAGTGTAACAACAGTATTCCTGACCTGCCTGTCTCAACTAGGCTGAGGTTGTTCTATTTGGATGGTAGAAACCACAGCTAATTTTCTCTTTAAATGGCATTTCTCCTTCCTTAAAGTAAGTTGCTAACTGTTGTTTTTTTTTTTTGGTTGGTTGGTTTTTTTGGTTGGTTGGTTGGGTTTTTTTGGTTTGGTTTGGTTTGGTTTTTTTGGGGGGGGATGTTTGTTTGGGTTTTTTTTTTGTTTGGTTTTGGTTTTGGTTTGGGGTTTGTTTTTGTTTTTGTTTTTGTTTTTGTTTTTTTTACAGAAGAGTATTTAGACTATTTTCCTGAGATGTTTTGCAGAAAATTGCAAGTTCTGTTCATAACCTATCCCACGCCCGGTATCCAGCACAATTATGGTTCAAGGCAAGCTAAAAGAAAAATTAAAAAACTGGCACACACCATTTGCTAGTTAGAGAGAAAATTTTCTCTGTTTGGCCAGTCTGGAGGAATTGGACTGGAATTAAAATAAAATTCAATGTCAATATTGTAAAAGCCTTTATTTATTTGGGCCAAATTATTGCGTTAACTGTATTTTCCACKTCCCTTTTTTTCTAGGGTAAAAAGAGAACGCAGACGAGTTCTTACCAGGTAATRTTTAGGATGGCAAAGCTTTCTGATTTACAATACCAGATCTAAGACAAGCATAAAAGAATCTGTAAAGCTGCTATTGAAACTTATGGCGAGTATAAATAACAAGGGCACACATAACAGGCAGCCTGCTGTGTGAAAAATTAAAAAAAAATAGTTTTTAAGCTATTTTTATTAGCTGGTGGAATGACTGGCTAGAAAACAACCCCTCTGCTTTTATCAGTGTGGAGCACCTCTGCCTGCTTTCATTCTTCAGTGTCCGCAGACTAGCAATAACGGCATTTTTAGGATGCTAGCTCTCTGACAGGCAGGATTTCTGCTGATGTCCTGTACAGAAATGCTGCTCCTGGGAACATCAGCAAGCAATTGCTAGTCTAGCACCAAATACTCTAGAAATCCCCCTTCTGCTTGGTACCATCAGACATTGCCAAAAGCTGGACTTCTACACATTGGCATTTCCAGTCACCGCAAGAGAGAAAAACCTATTGTCTTTCTGTGAGAGGGACAAGTACATGATGTCATGGAGTATTTTTTAATTCCTATGTTCAGCCGATCTCTTGGTATGTAACAGCTCCACATTACATGATAGTTCCATGAGCACTTTGAGTTGTCAAGAGCCAACAGCCCTGCCAAAACCCTTTGTTGCCTTTTCTGTCTCTCCCAGGTGCCTGCTCCTTCCTGCCGCTTCCCCTGTGCCAACAGAAATGTTTGTGCAGCCTCACAGTGAATCTGATCTACAAACGGGTCCAGGTTAAAATTAACCTAGGGTGGAAAAAAAAGTTCATTTTAGCCCAGATCAGTTCCTTGATCTGCCTTGGTTCTCCTATCATTATTGTTCAGATTTTACTGCAAAAGCCTCAAGGTATGTGACTGTTGCATCACCTGTACTGTTGTACTATCTCCTGGTCTCAGTGATCCCACCCATGGTGGTAGATCCTGGCTGCTCGGGTAGGCACAGGACACATATCTGATACTCAAAGAGGTTCATCCTCCCCATGTGAGACAAAATGGGTACTTCCATCTGGCCGACTATCTTTTGCTCAGCAGAGAGAAGCACCAGCCCCCAGTGCTGCTGAGATCAGGCCCATCTCTGTTGTGCCTGCATGTCCCATAGCATGTTTTATGATGGCAATCAGCAAGCTGATGGGGAGTGGAATGTGCATTTTTGCATCTTTACGTGCAGAAAGACACATCTTCGAAATAAGGAAAGGCTGTAGCAGATTGAACATTGCAGAACGTGTATAGCTCCCAGGTGAAGGCTATGTACAAAGCAGTTGTCCTGTGGAGCAGCACTGTGTATGCATAGCACAACTACAGCAAATTTGTCTGAACAGATGTGCAATGGCCATGAAGACTACTGGGATGTAAAGCCTGAACTACCTTCCCCTGCCATCCATGCACAAAACTTTTTTTTACTAAGCTTTTTCACGGGTTAGAATAGCCTCTCTGTGCAGCAAGAGCACCCTGATTCCTTCACACTGCATGAAACTTAATTTGACTTTTGCAGTCAGTGGAAGGAAAAATGTACTTATTTCACTGAGTAAGAGTCCTGCAGAGTTAGTAAGTTCTTCAGTGCTTTTCTGAAGAATGCCATTTGGCTCTTAAGGCCAGAATCTGTTCTCTGATACCTAAATGCAATTCCCACAGATTTCCAAGGAAACTGGGTATATATTCCTTGGCAAAATGCAGCTATTAACTTAAAATTCTGAAGATACGTGAAACCTGCAGAGAAAATAAAGAGCTGGGTACAGTCTGGAAGGAGTAAAACTGAAATGTATGAAGACCTAAAAACACTTTTTTAAAGTGTATCTTGAGTTGAAAGATTTCAGTGTTCCTCCCTAGTCTAGAAAATAGAAAAATGCCCTTGAAATGTGAACAGCGGGTGCTACTATTTAACTTGTAATCTCTTTGGCTTGCAAAAGCAAAGGCCAATAAAAACTTGCAGTTTGGCATCAGGCAGTTTAATGTTATTGGTGAGAAACACAGAACCTTAGGTTCACTTCATGAAAACAGGAGCCACCAACACACATGAGCTACAAATTGCCTTGCTTAAGAGAAGTCGTCAGGGCTGCTTTATTACATGATGTGTTGGATAGGGTATTACTATTGTTTCTGTTGGAAGGCACACCTTTAGAGAGACTGGAGGCAGTCCCAACCTTTACTGCAATATGCAAGCAATTATCTCTCTCTATTTTTACGCTGTGTAAAATTTAATTTGTATTTTGCAAACTCCAGAAAGAAAAAAATTACTTATTTCGCTGCATTACAATTCTGCAGAATCAATAATTATTCAGTGCATTTATGAGGAATACATGATACCTATGTAAAATAACACCTTTTAATAACTGCTCAGGACAACCACAGACAAGAATGGTTTAACCTCTTATAATAAAAGAGGGAACTGTTCTTTAGCTGTTCTGAACTGAGAGAGACTTATTTAAACAGATTTAAGGAAAATATAGTCAAATATGGACTCTGCCTTGAAGAAAAGAAAAATGCAATTCTGGAGTTAAAGGCAACATTTGTAAGAAGAGATATCTTTTATGAGACCAGTTAATACGAATGGAAAAAAATACACTGGCGTTTATGTAAATAACCTCCTGCCCTAGACTTTTAGACCATCATAGTGACAATAACATTAACTCTACTTTCTAGAATTTGGGATTAATCTGAACTAAGCAAAGTTGACTCTTGTGCAAAATGTGTAAGCTGGGAATAACTGCTCTGACAAAATGCTTGCGTAAATGACAGGAAAATCAGGCTTCTTGTGTCAGGATCAATATATCAAATCTGTGCAGTGTGCTGAAGCAGATATACAGAAACATAATTTCAATTACTTGAAATACATTATTTAATACATATGTGCTTTGCATTGCAGTTTGCCAATCTTCGGCTCAGACTGGTCAGGGAAATGGGATTTTTAGCAGAGCTAGTTCACTTCAAAACATACTCATAAAATATTTGTTTAAGATTAGCAATGGAAGGACCAGCCCAGCAGTGGCTTGCAGGGTGCAAATACTGCATTTAGGATTAGTCCCTTTAACTGTCTGGAAGCTGAAAGAATGAGGAGGCAACATTTTGGGGAAGCCAAAATCATCAATCATTAGTATTTGTGTTACTGCAATTCTTGCAAGTACCAGTTATAGGCTCAACCTTTGTGATGATGCTATTAAAAAGTACATCCACAGTTTGACATTAAGTTAGTAGGGATGTCAGGCATGAACCCAGAACCAGCAGTTTATTTTTCCTTCATGCTTGAACTTTAAACATTTCAGGGAAAAGGATCAGGCAGTAAGTTACAGCATATTCAGCAAGGCGGAAACCCATGAGGAACATAATAATGAATGGTGGCTCATTGAAGCTGGTTCCACAGCAAAAAGCCTAGGCAAACAACCCAGATCCCACTCTTCCCCCCGCAGTCCCAGATGGATTACGGTCCGATGTCCATCTGTGAATCTGCTAAATTTAGTCTGGCCTCTGAGGAAACACAAGACGCAAGCCATCCACATGCTCCTGTCGCTCTTTTAGGATGACCTTCCTGTTAGCTCAATGGGCCAAGCACTACAGAACAACTCCCCCCTTCCCACCACGCTACATGTATTTCAAGACATACGACTAAATACAGAGGAAATAGATTTTACTCAAGGAGCTATTTTTATACCCTTCCTCCAGGCTGCTTGTTTTTCACTAGTGGGGCAGAGGCGTGGAGATGTTATGGCTGCTGGCTTCAGGTCAGAGCTGGTATAAAACCTCAAGCTACAGACTGAACTCTCTACTCCGCCTGCTTGCTCTGGTGTCTGCAATGCACTGAGGTACCACAGCTCCAAGGAGGAGAAGAAACAGAAGGTATCTATAAGGTTCCTGTGCAGTTAATAAAAAGAAACAGGCTTTATATTCAGACCATTTTCAGTAGTTGCCTCCCCTGGATAACTGTGCAGAGCGCCTCGGGTAATACCTGACCTGGTCTCTTGAACCTGAGTACCACAGCAGGAGCCTGAGGTCTTTCTCAGTACAAAAACCATTGCTCAGATTCAATCAGCACTTTTTGTGGAGTCCCTTCAAAGGCTCCTCTCTCTGCTCTGACCCTGCTAACACAAGGGAAGGCTGAGCTCAGCCATTTTGTGAAAGAATATGTGCTGGGATCACCGGGAGAGCTGGGGACTGGGCAGGACAGGCCTTTCCTGGCTTAGGGTCCTTCGTATGCAAGATGCCCCAGGCCATATGGGATGCTGCACAGCCCACATTACTCCAGGAAACTATCTCACTTAATGAATTAAAAGTATAGTATTTACTCAATAGAACTGTCTTTGGCCTTTGCGATGTCCTAACAGTTGGGACACCAATATGTGAGTAATAAAAATTAAAGACTCCTTTTCCAGCATGTCTTTGAAGACAAGTTGGGAAAATAGGACCGGTGCAGTCTTGTTTGCCCAGGTATGCACAGCTGAAGTCCTCTCAGACTGCCCCTCTCAGATGGCTTGTGGGACCAGGAGAGGACTGTGGCCACCCACCCACCCCTCACCTAAGCAGCTAGGTCCTGGCAGCAGGGACTGGCTGGGACGTCCCCTTTGTGAGTGAGCTGCAGCCAAGGAGGGAGGTTCTTGCTTCTCTGCAGGATAGGGAAAGGGCTGCTCTGGGGCATTTCAACACCTGCACTGAGGAGCACAACCCTGTCCCATTGCACAGAGCCCTGAATATCTGGGTTGGCTTAACCTGGCCCTGGAGAGCATGGGCTGGCCCTAGGAAAGAAGGCTGGGAAGGCAGGCAGGAGAGCCTGGAGGGCATGGAGAATTTATGACCTTGGTCTTCCACAGAAGCTGTGGGAGGAAATGCAGTCCTG
This sequence comes from Phoebastria nigripes, assembly GCA_035582835.1. NCBI lineage: Eukaryota > Metazoa > Chordata > Aves > Procellariiformes > Diomedeidae > Phoebastria > Phoebastria nigripes. The sequence continues at coordinate 4,432,532 of JAYKAV010001555.1, read as the reverse complement.
AGCCTAACACAGAGAGGGACTCTGCGTTACATTTATTTTTTCCTGTGGGGAAGCATGAAAATGCCTTCTAACAATGACTTTACAAGCAAACTTCAGCAGGACGTGGGAGTCTTAGAGAAACGTCAAAGAGTTGGGAGAATGCATGGCTATGTCTCGGCAATTCAATTCTCCTTCCCTGCCTCATCTTAAAACACTTAACCACATCTCCCTGAGTGTTGCTCTCAAGACCTCAGACAGACAGAAATAAGGCCAGTGAAGAGAGGAAACAGGTCCAGGGAGGCCATAAGAGAAAGCCTCTTCAGAGCTGTGTTCCCTCTCTACCTTCCCCTCACTCCCTACAGCTCCAGTCCTCGACGGGAAGACCCAGTCTGCCCGGCCAGCTGTACCACCATCTCTCCACAAAACAGAAGCGCTGCAATAAGTAACTCTACCCTCTTCCAAAAACTGCCTCTTCAACAAACTCACAAGCATATCTAAAGGAAACAAATGACCTTTATCTTGACAGAGAAGATTCTTCATTTTGGGAATAGACATCACATGAGCACCACTCTGCACAGTGTTGACAGGAGCCTGCGTAGCAGCGATACACGATGGTCGTCGCTTCCTTCCGCAGAGACTAGTGTTTAACCCTTCTGAAATGTGAATGTTTCTGTCCTCTTACAGATCCACACAGAGTTTGGAAACATCCKGCACTACATTTTCGCTGATGCTCTCCCATTTGACCACTATTAGGGTGTTTCTGCCAGTTTTCCTCTTTTTTTTTAGCTGGCCCTGACTAATCTGATGCTAAAACCAGAATGATTTATTATCTTGATAGGCAGCAATTCTATCCCATATTCAGTCACAGCCTGGGATGCTGGTGCCAGTATGTTAATGACGAGATACAGGTGATCAATATGATATCTGCTACCAGGAAACCCTATTCTCTGAAAGCCTCTCAGCCAAATTAAGCAAAGGTCCCAAAGGTGCTGTAAGCTACGCATTGGAAAACTGAGCATGAGTTGCACAATAATAAAGCTGTCAGAGACTGTAATGCCAGAAGGGACCTTTAGCTCAGGTGCCCTGACCTTTATGCAATATCAACTACTGAGTTCTGCCCAGTTTTATCCTGTGCTCTCCCTATTTGCTGTACTCTCCAAGTTGCTCCTGGTACACACGTAGCGAGGGTGACCTATGAAAACGATGGAAGAAGCAGCAGGAAAAGCAGGTAGATGGGTCGCACATTAATAAGGGGAATCAGGCCCAACAAATGGTGACGTATCCAAACCTTACAGCATCAATGGTCTAATCCTGATCGGATCATTTGTGATCACAGTATGTGTGGATTACAGCACTGTGTGTACCGCTGCTGAGTTTCCCCCCAGTTTCTCTGCCAGACCAGGTGCTGAACCCTTTGGCATTCTTGATGAGCTCAGTTGGCCACAGCATTTTAAATTCCCTTCCCTTTTTTTTTTTTTTCTTTTTCAGTGAAAAAAACAGCACAGCCACTGTACCGTGAAACTTGGGGTTAAGCTGACAGGGGACTAGGTGGATAAAGTTTTACCCCCTGTCAGAAGGGGAAGCAAAGGCAAAGTAAACAAGAAAATTTGCAGGCCTTCTCTCTTTTAAACAAAGACTCCTGTGTTTAAAATAATAAAAATCCACTGTACAAAAGCAAAGCAACTTCCCCCAAAATAGCCTTTCCTGTTTTATCAAAGCATTCATCAAAATTGTACTTCTCCACAAAAATAAAGTTCCAGGTAGAGCACTGGAGGCCTTTTGCTTTGATTAGATAACAGAGCAGCTGAACCAATAAGTATAATTGACTTTACTGGTACCTGATATGTCCTAAACAAGTCTGAATCTAGTTTTAAATATCTAGTGATGCCATACTGAAAATAAGAAAAAATAATGAAATAGAAACACCAAGTCAGAGAAATACGGGTATTCACAAGCCATCAGAACATGGCTCCAACAGCCTGGATACAATCTGTGTCCATGACTTGTAGCTGCTCTGACTTACCGTGGAGGACAAGTATTTGCCATGCTTGGTCAGGCTGTGTCTAGCTTATCTAGTTACTCAGGTGGTGCTTGGACTGATGCTGCCTCTAGGGCTTGACTATGCAAGGATTTGTCAGTATGGTTTTGTCTGCTTGATCTACTGATGTACCCAACAGGTAAAATCCCTGGTATAGCTACAGTCATAGCRATATGAATACCCCTGCAGAGGTACTGCTCATCCTCTCAGGCTTGACTTGGCCTACCTCTCAGAAACAACAAAAATCAGATCTCAACACCCATATTGCCAACTGTTGCTAAATATTTGTTCTTTTTTTATTATTTTGGAGATAATGGAGTCCAGGAGAAGGTGTAAGCATGGACAAGACCAAGGATGGACACTTTATGGGTATCTGAGTTCTTCCACAGGGTGACTATGAAGTAAGAGAAAGCACAGAGGTCTGGGATCAAAAGATACTAGTAGGTAGGGGAGCAAGGCATCACCAGCCCTCCAGCACTGGGGCAGACATTGCCTACTGAGGTAGAAAGGAGCGATATGGTGGGGAGAAGCTGTGAAGGGCTGTGAAAGTGAAGACAAACAGCCATTGTTTGATGAGAGAGAGGAGGGAGACACAGTGGAGAGAAAACAGGGGAAGGGGTGACCTGATTGAAATAGCAAAGTAGTTTTGAGTTCTTTCATCTTTCTATTTCCATTCCTTTCACGACAACATGGAGCCACACTTGTATATTGAGGTAGAGCAGTAGTCCCAAGCTGGGCCCCGGCAGCCCTTGGTGCCAGTCCATAGAGAGCTGCTGTGTTACACCACGCTGGTTAGCCGACTTGTTTCCAGCTGCTCTATCATAATTGAAAAGGAGTGAAAACACAGCAAAAACTTTCCCGATGTGATTTTTCTATGTAAGCCRTGTCCTGAACTTGTAACAAGGATGCCATGAGGCACTAAATGCCAGCAGGAGGGGTCCACGTGACCTCTCTTGAAAGACAGTCTATACTATGAAATTTTGACTCTGAACACCCTTGTTGGAACAGTATTAGGAACAGAGGTGAGGGTTTGTTTTTTTATTTAAATACTGCATATTTATATTGACAATGGGAGCCTGAACACTGTTTGCTTAATAGAAACCCCATGACCTGTTTATGTGCCAGTTAAATTAACTGTGTTACCTAATGAAATGTTTCCTTTAGTTCAGAGCCTTACAAACATTTTAATCGACTGCTCGTAATTAAGACTTTCAAAAACAAAAACAATTTCTCAGCCTCTACAAGGACGACTGAAGGTTTAATGCAGTGCACTAAAACTTCTGAATCGTCCTCACAGAGCTCCCCTGGGACATCAGGAATCATTACCATCGAATATGTTTTGCAACAGAGATTGTTTAAAACACAACAGAGAAAGTGCGTGAGCCAATGCAGATTGCAATTTAATACTCAACAGGAACAGGGACACAATAAAAGCAGCCTAGACTCTTTTCCCCCACTAAAATCCACGATGTTCTTAAAAACAGAGACATGGGAAGAAACAATTACACTTTTCCCTACATAGATCACTCTTCTGAGAGCAGGGACTGGAGGAAAGAGATTTCCAACACCAACAAGAGCCAGATTAGCCTCACTGGCTTTGCACACTAATCCATTAAATGATCTGCTCTTTCCCACAAGGAGTGGTCACAAAAATACAGGTCTCGGCGTGACCTCTTTTTCATTGATACCATTCTTCTTCTCACCAGCCTCGTTAAATCCTTATTCTGCTTCCTTCTTTCACAGCCCAGCCTGCCATCGCACCTACCTGCCAAAGGCTCTCTCTGGCTGTAGGATTGGGTAGGTGACCCCCTAAATGTACAAGCTGTCACCTAAGCAGCACCGAAACTCCTGTCCCTCCTGCCCAAAGTCTGGTGCTCTCCCAGGCTGATGCACCAGGGCCAATGTGACCCAGCTGGGAAGTGCAGGCGAGATGCTCACCCTGCTAACATACACCTTGCGAGACCTACATTCCCTCTTCAGTTGGAGGAGACACAGCTATTTCTCAGTTTGCTCTGTTACAAGGACCCACCACTGCCACCAAAGCCCTGCTGTTAAGTGGCCATCTGCCTGCACAGCAAGATGTTTGCATAGCATCTTAATAAAATATATTCCTCATCTCCTCCAGAGATATGTACCAGACACAAGCATCCTGCAGGCAGGATCTGGTTTGGGGCCCTGAACAGGATCCCTTCACATATCATCAGTCCAAAACAAGTGCCATAAACCCCTATTTTTTTTTTAATGCTTTCTTTTCCCTTTGGTGATGGAGGTTGCTTAAAATTACTGCAAGAACTAGCCTTTGTTACTCTTTGAATTACACTGTGACTTTTATGTTACAAGAAAAATGCTGGGTGAGGGGTCATAAGATCAAGATTTCATCTAAATGTTTCATGGGCCAAATTCAAATTTGGAATCACTCAGTCAAAGCTAACAGGCTGACACCAGGAATATCCTTGTCACAGTGTGCTTAATGAATATTGGCTAGGTCATTAAGTTGCTTTCTATCCATGTGGATTTCTCTCTTACTTTGAAATTTATAGCTTAATACCTTAGAGCTCAATTATAGGGTAAAAGAGACAGGAATAAAAGTCACAGCTTTCCTGTAATTAGCCATGTGGGAAAGTTCAAATGGAGCTTCATTCCTAGTGTCACAGGTCTTTCTTTTTCCTTCCTAGGAACGCTAGTCAGAAAAAAAAAACATCCCACAAATTCTCAAGTACAGTAACAGAGACTGCAGATGAGTTCCTTTTACTCAACCATCTGTAAATTACTTGCAAAAGGTGAATCCCAGAAACCTGTTTGCCTTTTTACAGAGGGTAATTGCAAACACTTTCAGATTATCGGAAAGGAAGGAYGGGCAGGACTATACTTGGGCTCTGAGCTGTAGTCAAGTCATGAAAAAACCAAATGTGTATCCTCCAAAGGAACACAGCCAGCAGTCAGACGGAAGGCTGGGAGACCGGTCCTTAAAGTCTCTGCACTTTTACTGATCAACAACAAGAGAAATCTGTAAAGATATTTCATTACAAAAGGTAGGAAGTGTTATCTTTCAGGTTTGTTCCCGTATATTCGCACCACGTTTTTCCTTTTGCAATATTTTATGTTAACTCATTACCTATTTTCAACAGAATAGTGTGACAAAGTGAGGAAGAGCCAGAGCATATGTTCAGTTGTGAAGTTTGGTTTTGCATTTCCAGTGGCTTTCAGTGAGGCTGTTTAAAAAGGCTTATTTTTTTGTTTGATGAGGACTTGATGCTCTACAAAATGTTCTGGTGATCCCACCCAATCTTTCAAGCTTTCATCTGTTCAGGTGTTGGCTGACATACTACTTTCTTTACTCTTTCATTTTAAGGATTCTAAGTAGCTTCTGTGAGCCACGTGATTTACATTTATAGTCCACCATAACTTGTAATAGGACCAAACACAGTAATTTGCCATTTCCCACTAAGCAGATGTAACTATGTTTTAATACTTGTCAAAACTCTGCATGTTTCTATCATAGATGGCAAATTCTATTATTAGAAATGTTAAGTTTTGAGCATAGATACTTTCTGTTGTGAAATTACAGTGCTTGTAAAAGCAAAGAATTATGTGTCTTGGTAATTGCAAGCAAAATTCAGCTATTAACCTGCTCTTCTGCAACTGTGTATGTTTACATACTTGAAACAGACAGGGGACACCATTTGATGTTGATATAAAACGTGCCAGCCTTTGTTCTGGGTTGTAGAGAAAGGCCAGAAATTTTGGAAGCCTGGACCAAGGGATTCCGAGTCCAACCCATGCCTAAAGCTACTGGAAGTAGAGAAGGACACGAATCTGAATAGTCAGAAGCCATTTATCATTCTAATCCTTCCAGCATCTCATGACATCAGCAGGCTCTTCCAGTGGCTACTGCATTTTCCCCTTTAAACTTTAAACTTACCCCTCTTTCTTTATTCCCAGCATCTGTTCATTCAGTTTAAACAATTTCCTGTTTTCCTAATAGAGGGAGAACTGATTAGACACAGAACCTATTTGCTGTACTCTGGCCAAAATTGTGGATTGGCTGGTTATTTTTACTATTTCTAGCAGCACTTCTGGAGATCCCATTAATACTGAGGCTCCCTGATACAGCTTTGGTATGTGCAGGAAGAAAACTGAGGCCGAGGGGGAAAGAGATACAAGGAAATAAAGGCCATGAATAAATGGCTGGAGCCAGCTGGCCCCAGTCTCACTCTACACCTGTTTGGAGATGATGGGACAAGAGCCAGCTCCAACCTGGAAGTGGTCGCAGCGTGTTACGTGAGATAACTTGCCCCACAGGCAGGCAAAGCATGCTAGTGCAGGCTTGGCGCTGTGCTGACGCGGCCTGGTGGCTTCCAGACATCAGTCAGCTCTGGTCCACCAGCTGCAGCCTGGCACTGCGCCCGTCGCGCTGTACCTGCTGTGCAATTGTGCCCTGAAGCTCACGCAGTTGTGCAGGAAGCAGAGTCCTCGTGTCCCCTGCCAGCCCTCAGCCCCTGCAGCACCCTGTCTCCATCCCCCTCGGGATCTCCTGCCTCCCTTTCCACAGCCTGCTCCTGCAGTTTTTTTGTTTTGCTTCGTTTGAGGAGAAACTCTTCAACCTAGGGCACTCGAATGAGGTTTGAGTGGTGTCTCACAGCATCCTTCAGCAGAGGACCCAAGACCAGCTGCTGGACCATGCACCCAGCGGACACATCTCTGGCTTCCTATGAGTCATGTCAGGCAGTGACTACTCTTACACAGAGCAGGCTAATTTTCAGCTTTACCTTTCTGTTTATTCACAGATTTAATTTGCATGTAAGCAACTGCAGTGCTTCTCAGAGGACAGCTGAGGACCAGGACCAGCTCCTGTGGCAGCAGAAGCAGGGCAGGGCCCCGGGTGTGAGGCAGGGAGGAGAGTCGGCAGCAGGTCTAAGAAGCACATGACGAGTTTGGAGTTTGCACGGCAGACAGAGCTGACAGCCAGCACTGACTTCACCTCCTCTCTCTTGCAAAGCAGGGCAAGGGGAAGCACCTAACTGAACGAGACCTGCTGAGGGGATCAAATCTGAGAGGAAAAGCTGAGCTCTCCTCCCCCAGGTTTGGATCAGACGGCTCTTTAAGGGAAACGCAGACGCTGGCCCTACCGCGCTGCTCTGTCCTGGGGGTGTGCCCCACTCCCAGCCTCCGCAGGGGGAGCGCAGGCAGGGAGCGAGGACGGACTACAGTCCGCTTTCAATGCTTTTTCTCAAAACAAACAAAACCGCCAAGCTTAACTTGCTTAAACAAGAACAGATCAAGTTCTATTTCCCTTAATGCAGAGGGAAGAAAAATGTTAAAAAGCCAGTTCAGGTTGTAGGCTTGAAGTCGGGAGTGGAATGACAGGAGCCTTTCCTCCCTGGACCTTACTTGTGTTGTGTGTGGCCAAAAGCCGGGGCACAGCCAAAAGGAGACCTGCTCTGGCCTCGCTGAACTGAACCGGTTCTAGTCTCTCAGTCTGGAGCGTCTCCTATGCCTGGTTGCACGGATGCTATATGCAGGACACACGTTGCTCAGAACAGAACATCAACTAAATAGGCCACAGACACCACAGAGACGAACAATATTTCACCATTCATTGCGGGTGAAGCCCAAGCTCTCAGGATAATACGAGGGATGTGTTTTGTTGCACACTAATCGTAAAGGATTCTTTCCCCATTGTGCTGTGCCATTACACACAATGTCTCCAGTTCACGAGTCAATATAGTGTACCAGTACTCACTGGTGGCTTGTTTGTGATAATAGACAGGCAGCAGGATATACTAAAACACCATGCACTAGTGTGCACTGTGGCACTCATAAAATAACATATCCACAATTTGGGGCATCCTGGATGTATATACAACATGACTATCCCTCCCTCTAGGCTTTTAGGCACTAAACCCAGTCCCTTTGTTGTTTAAAGGTCTTATTTTTACCCAGAATCTCAAGACAATAATGATTGCCACACAGCAAAAGACGCACACGTACAAACATTGATTCATGGAAATGGAGTTAGGCTAGTGCTGTGCCGATCCACAGAGATCTGGTAACAAAACTCACTAACGACTAAACAGTCTTTTACCCACGCCGACTGCAAGAGCAGCCCAAGCAGCTTTGCACTTACATGATACAAAAGGGGAAATCCAAAACAGTCTTAAACCTGCCGGACTGTTGCCTACCTTTTCCTGAAGGGAAGAAGCAATCCATCTCCACACTGCTGCGGGAATGGGAAATGCAGAGAGCGCTGCTGGGGACCAGACCCTCCTGAGGCGGGCTCCGCTCCGTGGTCCGGACCAAACACCAGCCTGGCCTTTCGCTTGGCCTCTCCAGCAGCTCCACCGTCTGCCCCACCTGAATGCTCAGCTCGCTGCTGTGGCCCGCTGTGAAGTCCTGGAGCACCACGGTTAGTTCACACCCTCCAGACAACTGCCCAGGTTCAACAGAAAAAAAAAAAGAACAGGAATAGAAGTTAGAGAGGGCAGGATGAAGGCAATCATCTTTGCATCATATTTACCCTGGCAAAGACAGGCTTTGTATTCCTTAGAAGCCAAGTTAATCATTGCTTTTGTCAAAGTTCAACATGTTGTGGCCCTGGTTTCCTTTATTTCTTATTGATTCTGCTGGGCTGAAGTGAGAAATCAAAGCTACCCACCCAGTAACCTTTTGAACGCTAGCTGTAGGTGAATTTTCTAGCTGTGGGTGTCCATTAGAAACCTTGCTTTTTTTCTTGCTTTAGTTTCTGGAGTGACTTTCTAGACTGGCAATAGCCCAAGCTGCCTCGACGCTGTGCCCTCATGGCAGAACAAATTCCAGCTCACCCCTCTACAGCATGAGCTAGACACATTCCCACATGCCACCAGTGCAGTGAGGAAACAGCTACAATTTTTTTGCAAGACAAGGAAACATGCCCTCATCTTCCCAAACTCGCACTAGGGACTTGGGAGACTAGGGAATCCTGAACAGGCAGATCAGAAAAGCTTCTCCCATGCTCTCTGATGGAAAACAGAGGTGTAAATATATAAACATAGAGTGATTGATTATATGCTGACTTCCAGGATTAGTATCTAAGAATAAATGTATCATCTTACTTCCGTACTGAGCGCTGGCAACCTGCTGCTTTCCTTCAGCCTCAGAGCCTCACACCCTGTGACTCTCGATGAACAATCCTGGTCTCTGTTTAGACATAGTCTCTATATAACCAGAGACCGGATATATAAGTGCTTGTGTATACAGAAGAACAAAACAGAAGAAGTGATTGCACAAGCAGCAGAGCTCATGAAGCTTGTTTTCTTACAGATTTGGGTATCAGAGGTTGATTCTCAGTGTCTAAAAAGGTGTGAGCACAAATCTAAGTTTTTCTGGTGTGAGGAATCTTTCCTAATGCTCCTCTGCAGTGTGGATTTCTTGCTGTCTGCCTGTCATTAGGGACCCTCTCTTGGGTCTTCCTCCTTTACGTGCTGCCTGCTTCCCTGAAGCATGCAAGAATCTTTGAGGTCCTTATTCCAGTGTCAAATTTGATAGAAATTAGTCCACTGATTCAAAAGTTATTAAGATGAGAATAGTAAACAAGCTGATTCAAAACAGTGTAATACCATAAACCTCCCTATTTCTTAGCATATAAAGCTAAACCCAAGCATATTATAAAATGTTTTTAAAAGAACAACTTCTAAATCCAACTGAATTGGGAGAAATCTTGAAAGATGCTGAGCATCTCTGTGAAATAAATGAGAACTGGGATCCGCTTATCAGCTTGAATGGGGGAGCCCTTAAGGAGAGCACACTCGTCCCTACAGACTTCAGTCTTCAGCTGGTACAATCTCAAAACGCCTTATCTTAGCCCAAGCAGCCCTGAATGCACACTCCCATGGGAACAGCCTGTCTCCCCACTCAGTGGCATAGTGGTTTGTGTGTCTAATGCGGGTGTGAAAGAAATCCCATTCACAGAGGTGATATTTACAATTACAGAAAGGGGTCAGTGGACAAGGACTGGTTCTCACCTGTCCTGTGTCTCTGCCGTAGACGAAATGCTAGATTTGGGGAAGAAGAAGGAAATATTTCTCTGAAAGATTATTTGTAAATAAATAGAAAAAACAAACAAAACAAACCATGGCAGCTGTTCGAGGCCATTCAGACAGAGTGCTCGCATTAATCCTGGCAGAAAGAGCTCAGTGGGTTGATGAAAGGGCACGAGAGATCAGTTTAGCACCTGGCTATGCGGTTTATCAGCAAACCCACCATTCATCACGCTGACATAATCTCCCCATAACTGGAGTACAAACATTCACAGGTATGGTAAGAATAAGATATTGCTGTAATATTTACTGAGATTTCTTTGCTATGGACTAATTTAGGAGTAGAAAATCTTTCTGATCCAATATGGTATCTGATCTGGTATGGTATGAGATATTTAAGACACAAGAAAAAAACCTGATTACTTCTTTGTAAATGCACTGACAAATCTTACCAATTGTGATGATTTGCCCCTAATTCTTTCACTACTCCTTGCCAAGTAAATTTTCTTTCCCCCACATTATGCTATCTATGATACTTTCTCTGAAAATAATCAAATCTCTCCTTCTTTTAGGGAGAAACATGCGAACAAACACTCTGCTGTATCTACTTCTCTTCCAGAGATAAATTTAAAGCATTTACATGCCCTGCACTCGAGTTCCACTAGGTGTCCGTGTTTGCCATCACACAGCAAGCTATAAAGAATTAACTCTCCCTTGTCTTCAAAGTGCTTATCTAATTATGATGTGCGGTGTCTGGGCATGAAGGAACTGGTTCAGACAGGATCCCAAGACCCATCGTTTCCAATGATATGGCCAGAGGATGTTCCAGAATATTAAAAAAATTTCTTCAGACAGTTCGGGTTGATTTTTGAAAAATAAATCATTTTTATTGCTTAAGTAGGAAAGGTGAAACAGCCCTGAAATATCCCAGGGAAAAAGGCTCGGTGAAGACAGCACTTGGGAAAGTCTGGGACTAACAAGGTACTTTCCAGGGAGCATCAGCCTGGGAAGTGCTGCCCTAAGAAGCTCCTCTCTCCCCACCTGCAATGCTGCCCTCCGCACAGTGGCCTAAGGGGCAGCTAACCTAAAATCAGTCTATCGCAGGCCTTTGTCAATCCCTCCTCAAATAACTAAACATCTGTGATACAAACAGATGCTTCAATTAGGGCAACACCTGTAAACATTATCCCAGGGGAGGCAGGTGTGCTCCATGACCCTCAGGTACCATCTAGCCCCGAGCTCCTGTTTTCTCCGATTCATTAAAAATAGCTATTTAATATACTGAGAACTGGAAGCAATCATCCCCTCTGGGAGCTGCTTGGCACCTGGTGTGATCAAGCTCTTCCTCAGCAGGGGAGATATTCTGCCCCCCGGCTTTAGAAGCCTACCTTGATGTGTGAGTGGGGGAGCTAACCTCCCTCAGCTCCCCAGAAACCGTATGAATTTATATCACCTGTTCCTCCAACACCCTCTGGATGGAAACATGGACCAGGGCTTCCCCATGTTCCAACTCACTACTGGAGGAGCCGATGCTAAAATAATACATTTCCAGGGAAAGATCCCCTCTTTGGCAGGAGGAATTAAGCAGGTTCCCTTTTACAGGTGCAGGTGGTAGGTGCAAGCAGTTAGCTCAGGGGCCCACAGATCATTTTTAGGTGCCGGCCACAAAGAACAGAAAAGGAGCTCCTTCCCTTTGCCAAGGACTTCCAAGTGCCTACTGTGCCTGTTCTGTGTCTTACATACCACCACACCATAAAGAACATTTATTTACCAAATTAACCCACAGCAAAGTAATGTCGCTAGAAAGCTTATATTATACAAATACGTATACAAATTGTAAGCCACTGAGGAATAATGCAAATACATCTGATTCCCAATGACAGAAATCCTTTCACCTATGAAGTGATCCCTCAAGCTATTGGTTACTTAAATTTGTTTTTAGAGAGTAATTTTCCAATCTCAGAGAAGTACATCATGCTTCTCTCTACCTTGGAGCGTGCAAATTGGAATACAGATGGGCTGCTGGTTTCTCACACATATTGCATTTGGTTTGGAAGGAGAAAGAAAATAGAGAATGCCCTTAAGGTTGAACTTCACAGGTAAATGGCTTCATATTTTAACATGTTACGTTCACTTTTATTATTCCTGTGATAAAAACCACCATTAAAGCCACTGACTGGATATACTTTAAAACCCAGACAGCAGTCTAATCTGTGTATGGTACAACAAGATCAGTGAGAGACATTAAAATAAAAATAATAATGCAACATGTCTTTGCAGAGCACAAGGCATAACTGAAAGGTCTGACACACAGACAAATCTAATGAATTACACACAAAGCAACAGCCTTAGCCTTAAAATCAGGAAGAAAAGGAAATGGCAGAAGCAAACAGCAAAATGCAATGAGGAAGCAAAAGGGCCCCAAGCAGCCCAGAGCAAACGTGCCATATGTCCTGAAAGCAGCTAGCAGGAGCCCCAGCCTGTCTCCACGCTGCCTGCCACCAGCAAACCATCTCCCATCCTCTGCGCTCACTTGTGCCTGGGCTAGAAAGCATCATTGTGTGTTCAACATGTGTTTTCATCACGATGTTCTAAAACAGATCAAACCTGAGCTAGAATAGAGCCTTGCCCTATGTCACCAGTGCAGGCAGGGACCCAGCCACACAGCAATTGAAAACTCCCCTCTCTACTGCAGGACATTGCTCACTAACCTCTGAGCATCGATGCGAGCAGTTTATGTCAGACACTGACTCTGGTGAATGAGTTTTGTCATGACTTACATGAGCCTTTTTGCTTCTGGGAACACCCAACCGAGTGCCTGTCAGCTATGGGAGGGTGAAGTGCAAGCCACCAAAATGATCCCAGGCATGGACACATCCTGCTGCAGGGGCATCCAGGCTGCTCCAAGCGCAGGAGCCAGCTCAGCTCCAGGGACCAGCAGGTACCGGTTAGTGCAGAATTACCATGAGATGGTCTTTCCTGAATCACAGTGTGTGTGCATGGCCACTGCTGCATGTTTAGTTTCCAGCCACAAAGCAGCAACCAGAGGAAGCAAGGCTGAACACCAAAGGCATATTTATCATTATACTGCAGATGGAAAAGACCTATCAGGTCACAGGCTGTCCTTCCTTCCCTCTAAAATAGATCTTAACTAGTACTAAACACTCCAGTTGAAAGAAAAGTGGGAATGAATAGCTCTCCAACAGGGTGAGCAGGGATTTGGGAGATGGGTGTCTGCAGAAGGATTGCTCAGGCACTTCTTAAACGGGTTATCCTGCAAATCACAATGGATCTCACACTGGTTCTAAAAGATGAACCCAAGCTCTGAGAGGCAGAGAACTGGTAATAGCAATACTCTGGTGGTTGTATCAGCATAAGTGAATAAATACCAGCTGCCCCAGCAAATGTAGCAGCATTCCAATTGTTTCTACAAGGGTGCAAAACATTGGTGTGCCTGGTCTTCCCTCCTGTGGCACAGTGCTGTAATTAAGGTTTTAGTCCTTTTGTAATTGAGGTCTTAAGTTTGTTAGAGGCTCGCGAACCACATTATGGTCTGTGAAACGTGAGGGCACATAACAGAGAGGACCTGGCTACCTGTTCTGTCAGGGAACTACATTTGATGCTCATGGGAGACCCTGTGAGCTGGACTGCAGCCAGGGTTTTGATGCTGCTGTCTCCTCCCAGCCAGCCCTGGGGCAGATGCTGCATGTGCCTGAGTGGTTCCTTTGGCTCAGTGTTGTATTTGAATCCCTCGGCTGGGTGCTGAGAAATGGCTACAGCTCAGGCAGTCTCATTGCCAGTCATTGCCACTCACTGCCAAGTGAAGTACACAGATCAGTTATACCTGGGGTTCCCCACTTCCAAATATGCCTATAGTTTGGTCAGACCCTTCTCACAACTGAGTAGTAACAGAGAACAGGAGAATAAATGTCAGTGCATTATACCTATCTCTCACCTTTGCATAAACTCCTTTTGAGTATCGCACTGCCTGAAAACACAGTAAGCTCAAGCTGCTGTACCTTTGCCAAAGCCTGTAGACTGTCATTTGTCTGGCCTAAGGGCTTGCGACTGCCAAAGATGCTCTGTCAGTACATAACACAGGAGTATCCTCTCATGCAATATTAAGCTATTTAAAAATAGATTATAATGTAAAGAACCACGCCCAGACCAACTCACTACACTAAATTATCCAGTGTACTCTGTTATTAAAATTGCTGTATCATTTGTTCTTATTTATCTCCTTTTCCTTTTTCTGCTCCTAAAATGCTTCAATTTCCCCTTCAGTATATTTTTCAATCATAAAATCATATTCAGAAGCAGAATCAGCAGTGCACAGCATCTGCAGATGTAGGTAAAACCCAATATATTTCAGGTAGGTAAGAAGTTGTTTACTCTCCAGTACAAATCTCAAGCCAACATCTGATTTTCAGTGAAAGAATCAGCAATGGAGAATGAATCTATCAGGGTCAGAAGAGCTGCTCAGAGTATTTAAGTATTTTGAAATATGCCAACGTTGTTGTAGAAATCCACACTAGCTGGTTATTTACATATATTCAATAGGACACAGAGCTCTGCTAGTTTAAACAAAGCATTCTGTGTGGTGCGGCACTGCGTCCTAATATAAATTGCTAGTTTTCTGTTGCTCTTAGGCTTTCTGCCCATCTGGTTTTGGATGACAGCCAGTTTTGGATAGAAGCATTTAGTCACCATAAACAGCCTATTTCAAGAGGGTGAGACAGGCAGTGGGAGCAAGAATGGCATTTGCATTTTTATCAAGAGATTAAAAAAAGTGAATAAGACCGCTTAGACGTTGATTCTGTCTGCACTGAAATAGATCCAGGAGCTGTCACTCTAGCTGGGGGACAGGCACGAAAAATGTTATCCCCTGAGGAGTTCTTTGTGAAAAATTCTGTAATTTTGTAGAGATTTTCTTTTTACTGGGAGGTTAGAGAGATCGAATTCAGAAGAAGCCTCTGAGGAATTTCAGTACTAAAGAATTGCTTTAGTTTTCTTACTTTGTAACAGGCTCCGTTTGGAGTGCGAACACTGAGTCACCCATGTTCCTCCCTCTAAAGCCTCTACAGTTCTAAAGGATGCTGAGCTGAGAGCGCTGGCAATTCTGGTGAATGCTTCGTTGCATTAGTACGGAGGTGTTTCTATGGGGACGGACTGTATTTCAGGAGCTATGAGCTGAACCAGAGATAACCCATTACGGTCAGCAGAATTGCTCCTGATTGAGTTCAGAATTGGAAATTCGGTGGAGAATACCTGGCTCACCTCTGAGTCTTTCTTGGTCCTCAGGCCCCTCTACCCATCTTCCATTAAGATGGAGTTGGTGCTTCTGACCCTTTCTGTTTTGTCTGACCAAACAAAGAGGAACACTGCCTGAGCTTCACCAGGAGGTCTCTTTATATTTAAGCAATTAGTTAAACACATGGCTGGGATCATGGTGACAGCCCTGTAGCCCAAATGTACCAGCTTTGCTCCTCTCAGCGAGGAGATAACAGCAGAGGCATCTGGATGTGCAGCATTCTATAAATCAAGACACAGTAAGTTATTCCACAGCAGGAAGAAGAGACAGAGATGGCACGTGGGACATATAAATATGCTAACGGAAAGGAAATCTGGTGTTATGGTCTCAAATAGCGCATACCTTTCCTGTCCAGCATCTCTTGCTGGAGTCCCTACTAGACGACCATATCCTGATTGTGTTGGATTTTGGACTCCGGTATATGCTGACATCTGCAGAACAGCTTGAATGGAGCTGTCTGAATTATTTCTGGAGCCTTTTTTCCAGAAAGTAAGACTAAAGTCGACCCAAATTAAACAGCACATCCAACTATAAAAAATGCTTTTGAAGATAAAGACAACCAGACTCACTTTGTTTCACCCAACAAATTGAACCAGAGCATCAGTCTGTGTTTGATCCTATAAGACTGAAGGTTTTCTCAGGGCATTTGGCTTAGAGAGCTGGTACCCAAATTCCATTCCTTTCCCTTCCCTGGAGAAGCACAAAATGGAGCAGATATAATCTGTGTTTCCTCAGTGACACAGAGCCAGCACAACTGGCTCCAAAACCCTTTGCTACCAGTGTTGCAGAAGGTGAGAAAGGCAGATGGCTGAAAACCTCCAAGGCAACCCCCCACCTGCCATATTTCACAGCCACAAGATGTTTTAAACTCACCCAGGGTTAATAAAAGCACAAGGATAGACTGAAATCAGGGAGTACTGACTAGTTGCTTTCTTTCATATGTTCAGCACAGTCTGAGCAAAGCAGACAATCTTGACCCGGGAGGTCAAGGGTTTCAGTCAACAGATGATTCATCAGACATCAATTCCCAAGACACTGCTAGCAAGTACACAAAACCTGATCATGTATTCTGGCCAGGAACTTTGTGAAACATCCCCAGGTACAAACAGCACAGGCGAAGTGTGCACAGTAAAAATGTCTACACAGCTGGTGAGTTCAAAATAGAAACCCAGTTGTCTGCGTCACATACCTGGTACCATTGGAGAAGGAGAATTCAAGTCCAACAGAAGCTTTAGAAAGACAAGGGCCAAGCAGACTTTGCAAGGGCGAAGGATAGGCACCGTGCACGTCTGCCTGTATCTAACCGGGGCGTTCTGCCCTGGCCAGAGTTTTGAGAAGGGAGGAATCAAATAATGCTCCAGGAGCCCTGTTCCCCCCTCAGACAGTGTTCCCAGCTGAGTATGACCCCCACTATTTGCTTGTCAGCAGAGAACCTACAGCTTCCCTGATGTCAGCGTCAGGTCCCTGATTAGCCACCTCTGCTTTTAAATTACATTGACATAAAAATAGCTACCTGAAGAACTAGGAACAATGGCTCACAACAACCAGAGGAGAGATCTCAGACTGATGTCCTCTTGAGAAGGAAGCAAATGATATTTCAGAGGAAAAGCACAGTAAGATCACCCTAGGGATGCTTTACAACAAAGTGAATCTCAGTTTGTGCTCTGGATCAAATTTGCTCAATACACATATCCCCAGATTATATTTCCTTTATAACCTAGATGATTATTTTAGACAGGTATGTTGCTGTCTGCACAGTTACACTTTTAATGGAGTTATGAAAAGTAATATAATTTCAAACAATACCTGCAACAGATCTCCCTCCCCTTGTCAAATAGAAACCAGACATTTCCAAGACAAGTGGTTGTAGATTCCTTCAAAGCTGTTTTCCTGTTATGGTCCTGCTGTAAGAAGTGAGCATGTGAAGGCAGAAAAGGGATAATCTTGTGCTCTCTTCTTTACCTCTGCTAGCATGCAGGGATCAGGATTTAGTGGCTAAGTACCACTGTGGTTTAGATACATATGAGCCTGATTACATTAGATAGATACCCTGCCCAGTGGATAGCCATGCCCAGCTCCCAGCGCTGTTATGAGAGCTGCGCATGGGGCTGATGGGAGGATCTGCCTTCCTGTGTCTCAGTCCACAGCGCTGCCCCTTCACTGCAGACCCTGTGCTGATCTTCGCTGACCCACCTCAGGTGCTCTGGGCTCTCCTAAAACACCCCCCCCTTTGCAATGAAGGCTGGATATCGGAAGGCAGGATATCTGAAGGCAGGATGGATGGGGAACCCAGCATACAGAAATGCAGAAGCCTGCACTGATGCTTGGTAGCATTATAGGAAACCACAACACTCCTCCTTCAGGGATATTAGCTCCTCAAAATGGGTAAGGATCTGAACAGAGAAACCAAAAACACGATGAAGGACTTAAAGTATCCCCTGATGGTTTTTTTGCCCAAATTGTTGAATTCACAGAACAGATGTTTTATATAAAACTGGCTTTATTTTTAATTGGAGGAGATTATTCAAACTATGTCTAAGCCATACGGTCTTGGAAGTCTGACTCCCCTCTGCCATTGCTGGAGAGGCTAGCTTGGCATCCCTCTCCTTTCCAAGTCGTTTCCTTTTTACAGATTTAATAGCTGCTATTTTTCTTTTTTATTGTTGATCCCTGGGTCCCGTTACTATAAATCAGGGCCTTAGGCCCAAAATTAACTGAAAGGTGGATTTGGCTAAGTTGCTTTTAATGATTTTCGGTAGTAGGTTGGTCTAATACAATATCAAGGTAAATGCAGATTTGAGATGACAGAAAATGCATTGGGAGGAATGATGACAGTGAGTGGCGCTCATCTCCAAGCTGCCGAAGGAAGACCTGGTCCCGGCTGGCACGTTTTCCTGCCCCTTTTCCCCTTGCAGGTGTCACACTGCAGAGCGGGAATTTTCAAAAGGATTTATTACATACTGGAAAAACCAGTGCACGTTTCCAACATGACTGTTAGATGGCGCTGGGTGCCAGGCAGGCCTCAGGCTGAATGAACGTGTGATGGCTGAGGGCATTGCCCTGCCCCAGCACCACACTGGGCACACGGCTGGGCTCGGCATAGCCTGGCCATCTAGTGCCTACTTCTATCGCACCCAATACAGCCCATGAATTAGCTGAGCAATAATCCTTCTGGTAAATTTTAATCACACTTTAGGAGACTGGGGCTGCAAAGCACTGGACTCTGTTTGGGTGAGGTGGTTGCAGTTAGTCTGGTAGTGGTTGGAGGCAGCCAGGCAATCCTGCAGACCCTTCTCTCTCACTCCCAAGCTGTTTTCTCTAATGCCTGTAGTTTGCTTGTTATGTTAAAGTCTCATCCTAACGATATGTTCCAGCTTAGTGAATCACCATGTGAATTAATCACCATGTGAAAATACACTCCTGCTGCTACAAATAGGCTGCGCGGATGAACTCCATGTGAAGCGATGCCGACTCTGAGCAGAGAAGTTTGCACAACGGTTGCATGCCCATGCCCTCGGTCAGTGTTTGGCACTGTGGAAAAAGGATCCCGAGGGACATGATTACTTGTGTTTGAGTCCTCCCTATTGCTTGCCCCATCCACAGCTGCCACTGAGCCTTTTCAGCATTGCTGCATCATTTTCCGCCATCGCAATCGGTTGCAGCTTGAGTCCTAACAGTTAAATCCTGGCGCTTCCATTCTCCTCTCCATAATACTGCTATTTACTTGAGGTGACCTCATTTGCCAAGTGATGTAACAGGGTGCATGACTGAGCCTGGCACATCTAAGCAGATGTTTTCAGTGGACACAGAAACAGCATTATGAAATGAAAATATCGCCTAAAACCTGAGAAGCACAAGAGATTACAATGGCCTTTATGCAGATCAGCCTACCTAAAATAGCGTTGAAAGCCCTTTGGCTGCAGTCATATGCTTCCCTTTTTAAAATGAAAGACTGTTGCTTGTACTACTGTAATGTGACTCCCAAAGGAACCAGCAGCTGCAGGTTTTGAATTTTATCATTCTTGGCCTCTCTGTTTGATAGAGTTGACTGGAGCATGCCCAGAGGACATTCCTCCCATAAAATTGTTCTCCTTTAACTACAATAACAAAAAATGGTTGCACACTTTTTTTGGTGTTTTGTTTTAGTTTCTAACAAGGTAATAATTCTATTTCAAACAAGAATATAAATCCAAAGAGTTTGATAGTCAATCTGACTTGCTTTGTTTCAACTGAAAGGAAACGCTCATTGACTTTGCCATTTACATTTGCTGTCATGTCACATTATCAGGGAGGGCTAAATATGGATCAATGAAGTCCAGCACAAACAAGTAGAAGATTGAGGGGAGCATGAAAGAACTTGCTATGTTCATTTATCAAAGGATGAGCAGAATAATAAGGTCTATTGATAGGCACATTCCCAGCTCCTGCTTCATTTCTTTCACTGAAGACACTTCAGATAAAATACTCTGCCCTGTGCAATCACTGTTACACGCAAATGGTTCCCGGACGAATATATTCGTTTCTGTTCTTGCTAGACTCAGTTCGATCAATACAGAGGCCTCAATTTTCAAAGACAGATGTCTATGTTTACCCACAACACTCATGCATGTGTTCTTTTGTTCCCCAAAACCACATTTCTCTTTTGCACACAACACATGCAGAGGAAGGTGATATGAACTGAGCTTAAAACATCCTCAGGGTATTTGACAACGTGAAATGAAACAGTGTCCAGGATAAAGAAAAGATCTTGGTAGCCGAGTGTAAAATTCTCAGCATGAGATCCAAGTACACTTAAAGTCTGACATTACCATATTCAGTGAGTCTCTAAAGCCATGTGGAGGACATGTTCAGGGCAGCTCAATTAGAGAGCTACTGCTGGGGATTTCAGAGGCACAGAGGAGGGATAGAGCCTGAAGTCAGTGAAGTTCAGTGTGAATTGAACATTTACTTCCTTTGGGTTTCTTTTGAAAATCCTAGGCTAAATCTCTATCTTATCCTTAATTGGCAGATATAAAGATATGTGCTCAGGGGAACTACATTTGGTTTTTTGCTAGTAACTGGGAAATAAAGATAAACTGTGTAAGAAATCCTATTGCAGAAAGACAGTGAATCCATAGAGCTTGACAGTGGTTCTGACTTGCTTTGTTTCAGCTGGACTAGCAAGGGATTTCGTGGCATCCTAGCTGCAGACGAGAGGGACAACCAGAGCCCATGCACGGAGCAGAGGCATGGGAAAAGCAGGGGGCTGTGGTAGAACTGGGGCTGCAGAGATGGAGGACAGATGACAAAATGAGGGCCTGGGGGTGGACAAAGGAAGATGGTGAATACCAGCAGTGGTAACTAACAGGTCGATAAACGGCCCTCAGTGCTGATCAGCACTTGTAATGAAACAAAGCAATTCCCATACAAAACCTTGATTCACTTTGAGATAAGTTTCCCAAACTGCATATTGGGGAACCCTAGAATGAAGAAAGAAATGCTTAACCTTTTCTTAAACTCCACTTACTATTACTCTTAACATCCACAGCCTATCCTGCATACACGTGTTTGTATGGTATTAACGTTATATTAATTGCACCTACTTAACCTGAATAGCCAACAGGACACTTCCTTGGCTGAATATCTCCTTTTCCAGTCACAGAATTGCGTTCCCTTAATAAATTTCATTTCACTAATTCATTATTTCTTCATCTATGCTGTAAGATTTTTGGCATAAGCATCTGTTTCCTTTCATAAAATGCAAGCACATTTTGGGCAAGAATGATAATGATAAATAATAAGTAATTTCCTCTATCCCAGGCAATACAGTAGCAGAGCTGTCTGTCCAAACCTCATTATCCCCTACCCAATCTAAAGAAAAAAACTGCTGAAATGCTCTGGTTACCAGAATGAGTCCTAAGTGGAGGGAAAACATGCTTGAACTAAAAGAGAATGAACTCAGCCTTTACTGCACGAAAAGGGATTTTACTGTTGCATCACCACACATAACACTCTAATTATGAGCTAGTGGCTCTTTCAATGATAAATTTCTGCAAGAAAATGATGAAAACACAACGTAAAACATCTTTCTTTCCTTCTCAGGGTTCGCACACACAACCTTAGCAAGTAGTGACCCTATTAAAAGAATGTACATAACTTATCACAGCCTGCACCGTTTCTTCTCTTCTTTCTGATTCCCCTTTCTGTCCCTTCAGCAAAAAAGGGACTCTCTATCACATGGCTCCGTATTGTACCATAACTAATGTCTGGATTGATCTAAGGTGCAGATAAATGAATTCACCTCTTTTCTATATCAAAGGTATTTTTGTTCATAATACGCACCACTGAGGCATGGGAAAAACACAAAGAGAGTCTGAAAAGTCCCAGCAGAAAACAGACGAATTGAGGGGAAACAGTGTTCAGAGGCAGGACTGTTCTTGGCAGGCAGACAGACAGAGGTTTTTGGCCACCGCCGTACCACCACCCAGCTGCAGCAGCAAGCCATCTCCTCCCCTCCTGTGCTGAGAAGCTCCCGGGCTCCCCAGGGACAGCCTGCCCCATGGCCCTGCTCCTGCGGGGGAAGCCGGGCTGCTCCCCACGGAGGGCAGGGGCAGCAGGGGACAGGTGCGGTTCCCGTGCCCCGAGAGCTGGGCTGCGGCTGTTGGGGATGGGGAGCAGGAGACGCGGTGGTCCTCTGAGACAGGCCCCTTCCCTGGCATTGCAGGTAACCTGCTTTCGATGCCTAATGTTGGATAGGGTAAATATCAACCAAAAGGCTAAATCCTGAAAGTTTTAAAAAACTCCTGGAGTTTGCTGGTCTCAGAAAGTGAAGAGTGCTCTGTCAGCTGGAGCAGTACAGCCTTTCCATCCACTTTCCAGCTAGATGGGCTTTAAAGAAAAGGAGATGACCGAGGAAAAAAAGTCAGGAGGATAATGTTTTCTGTCAAAATTTTTCTCCTTTTTAAAAAAATCCCTAAATTGCAGGATTTGAAGAGACAGTTTAGCACAGAAAGCTTAAAAGAAAAGTAGATAAGCAAATGGACATTTCAGTACCCTAACAAATGTCTCTTTCATGCTCCACCCTGAATTTACAGAATTTGATGCAAGAGGCACCCACTGTAGGTCTAATTCAGGAGAGCACCCACACGTATGCACAAACTCAGTAAAAATCAACAGGACTTAAATTGTAAATTGTATTCTTTTGTGAGTCAGGACTGATGTGAGTACTTGCAATCAGGACAAAACAAGAAGCAGTCCATAAAAACGGAGAAGCATTTAAGCATGTGGTGAGACCATTTGATCACATAATCCTGCAGTATCTGTATGGGGTGGGATGCTATTTTATGTCTGGAGAGAGGGACGTGGGTCACTGAGAAATAAAAGACTTGGTTCCATTCCCCGGTCTCTATTTATTCTGTGTTACACTGAGCACGCGGCAACTTCATTATAGAGACCACAGTCACGTCTCTCAGATATCGATGATGAAGGCAAAAGGAGCACCTTCAAAACTAGACCATACATTTTGCCATGTCTCAGTTTCCCTATCAGTGGCAGTAAGAACTCTGAGTCTTGTTTCAAGAATGTCTATAAAGC
Organism: Phoebastria nigripes; assembly: GCA_035582835.1. Taxonomy (NCBI): domain Eukaryota; kingdom Metazoa; phylum Chordata; class Aves; order Procellariiformes; family Diomedeidae; genus Phoebastria; species Phoebastria nigripes. The sequence goes on along the minus strand of JAYKAV010001555.1, from coordinate 4,409,617 downwards.
CTTTTCCTTGTCTTCCAGCCACAAAGTCCCAAATAAAAGTAAATGATACTACAGAGACTTTAGATAACACAAAATATCTTTCTGTCAGGCTGAAATTACCAGTAAGGAGTTAAAAAAAAAAAAGTAGAGGAGTGTACAATGTTTTCCAAACTGAAGCCAAAGAGAATTATAGCTCTTCATAGATATTTCCAGAGTATTTACGCATACTCACCACAATGGCAATAGTACTAATGTAGCTAAACCTTATTTCTTTCATATGAAGGACAATTTCACCTTCTACAGAAAACAAAATGTTTATCACTCAGCTTTATTTTTTTTACCTCCTTGAAACTTGGCAGCCATTTGACATCATCCGTCTCTATTAGGATGCCATGGGTTATCAACTGAACACTTACCTTAATTCATTGGCTATTTGGAAAATTACAATCCCAGATGGTTCTCTCTTGCAAAGATTTCTACAACTCGCTGGCTCCACTACATACATTTGGTTTCTATTTGTATAGTAAATGTCATTTACATTAGCTGACTCCATTTTCTTTTTCTGATCACTGTGTGTCATTTTATGCCATTCTTTTTCTCAGCCTTAATTCCACTTTGCAACCCAATATAATTTGAATCATCGTCCGTATCATAGGCTTTTCTTCACCTCTTACAAACTACATGATAGGAAATATTCAGTTTCATGCATATTGTTTAGCAATAACAAGGGCACACTTTAATTTATTAGAATTATCATGTGTTACCATAGACAAGAAATGCAACTAATGTAAATTCATGTTTTATCCATGGTAACAGTAACTGCATCAACTATTGACACAGTGCAATTCTTTAACGGATTCGAAGTCTTCTGCAAACACATCATCTATGATTATGCTAGTAAAGATGAACAGTCCAGCAAAAATGAACTGCTTTCTCTGCTAACACATTTTTCTTGTGAAAAAAAGTAAGCTTATTTTTAAAGGAATTATTAAAGCATTTTTTAATTACTAAAAATGGGAAGGTAGTCACAAAAGCAACACTGAATGAAGTGAAAAATTGATCTAATCTCACTTTACAAAAAGAATACATAGCCAGTCAACAACACTAAACACGAAAGCATTACATTAAAAAATTGGCAGGAAAACAGTCATTCCAAAAATGGGCTACAGCTTATTGCTATACATCTACAGCTATAGATATGGCGTAATAAATATAGGTTCAGTTTTCCCTTTTTATAGAAGTGTTTCCAAAAAGCTCCTTTGGTAAACACTAGCAAAACCTTTACTCTCAAGTGAAGCAAACACACTGAAGGAATTTGGTGCTCTTCTTTTGAGGTACAAGGCTGCTCTCACCACCCTCCAAAAGGATACCCAAAATAGGAGGGTTTCTAGAATGGCATTGCTTGAGCAAATGCCTCTTAGCTGGATTTCTTTGTGAGTGAAAGCTCCAGCACCACCTGCTCACAGTATGAATCTGCAACAGCTCAGGAAAACTGCCCTGGGACTTAAATAACACTTTCTAAACCTTCACTCAAAGTTGTTTAGAATCAGGGATGGGAAATGTAAAAGCCAACATACCTTTCCCTCTGGCAGTTCAACAGGTGTGTGCTACATTAACTAACCCTGTCTCCGTGCCACTGCCACCTTGACGTCATTGTTACTGGGTTGACAAAAGGTTTCCATGACAAACGAGAAAGCTGATCTGTTATTTCCCCTTTGGAGGAAACTGAAATGCCCTCTCTCCCATATTCTGCTAGAACCACCCATCTTGTTTTTGGCATGTAGCACAGAGGGTGCGTTTTGGTGATTGATTTAGTTTTCTCTCTGCTCTGGAAAAGAGAAGTCAAGTTGTTTGTTGTTTTTCCCCTAACTTAAAATAGAGGGTGTCATCCTCATCCCACTGCGATCCCGCCCACCTCACCCACAGCACAATCTTCTTTGCAGGCATGTTGACTACCATGCTAAAAAAGAGAACAGATAACATTGAAAGAGGACAAACTTTGAAGCAATGAACAAAAACACTATTAAGACATTTGATTCTCTTCTTGGCTATAATTTATTACCTCTACTAGCAGGCATGGCCCATAATAGTTAGCAGATGTTTGAAACATCTCGTTTTGAACTTTGCCTAAGATTAAAAAGAGATCTCGTAGTGTTTAAATAGCAGCTGCAGAATGAAATAAGGTTGCCTTCCTAATGTGACAGAAACGTTCATCCTAGCCTTAAACAAGAAGGACTGTTTTATATTCTGTAAATACTGAGGAAGCTAAATTTCTGTGCACAGGCACCCACACGTTATAAATTTATATGTGTCTAATTTGTAGCAATTGACATAAAATAACCTCAACGGAAAAGGCTGGCCCAGCTGCCTGAACGCTTCTTAGGTTTTTGCTACGATTTACCCCAGACCTACAGCTCACCACAAGCAGGAGAAGGCCAGACTAGCTCGGCCATGAACACCAGGTTAGCAAATKCGCAGGTCCAAATTTATTTATTATTATCATTGCTATTCTCACTGCATCAAGGGAGAACCTAGCAGTCCTCAAAGAGGATCACGTCCTGGATACGGAAACAAAACCAAAGAATCTTCAAGGAGCAATAAAATACATTTCACTACAGCTGTGACTTCCCACCAGCCTTATGGCCACGCTGGCCCCAGCAGGGAGTTTACCCTGGGCAGCAATGCAAATTTGCCCTTTATTTAAGCCCTAARTTCAGTCTCATGGGCATAGTCCCTGTGAACCTTCTAGGACTACTGATTCCCCTACCTCTTGTTCCTACAGTGATTAAACTTCAGCCAAAGGCTAACTAATTAACTGAAACAGATGGCTAAGCTTCTGATTTGAGGAAGTTAACACATAAACAGCTAATTTAAAAACAGGTTTAGATCTCAAAATGAATTATTGTTCCCTTTCAGACTGCATGTATTTCTTCTTTGCTTGGCAGTGTGGACACTTTCTGAGTTTTTCATGAATTCCTCATACTTGCAGGTTTCTCGATGGGCACAGAGATCTTACGTGGCTGGCAGCCCCGATATGAAACAGATTTTGAAAGATCTGCTGTAGTGAACAAAGATGGCCCTAGCCTTTATGCATCTGGTTTGAGTTAATATTTTTATCCCCTTAGAATACATGAGATTTTTTCCTAAGCTAGGCTTTTCCTAGTACATATGTTTCTTCTGATTTTAGTAACATAAGGTTGCAATATTCTGCTCTCCAACAGATGTGATTTTGGAGCCTATCCCGAGGAGTACTGCTCACCTTCAGAGGGAGGCAAACTCTAAACCAACTGTGTACTATTGTCTTTGGGGAAGACAAAATGCCTTTCTTTGACTCCYGTTAAGATCATTTTAAATCCTGCTGCATGACAGCTGGTTACGACTAATGTGGCATGTAATATTAAAGATGTGATTACTGAATATGAAAATAGCTAACACTTTTGCAAATATAATCTATGTATTTAATTCATTGTCCCAGTGAGGTTCACAACTCTTAAGACCTTCAAACCAGTGCAGGACTTAAAAACATACACTTAACCTCAAGCCAGTGCTAACTATTCCTATTGAGCAGAGCACAGCATATGCTTAACATTAGAGGCATGTGCTTAATGGGCTCATGAAACAAGTCCTGCTTTATGATTCAGCACAAGCAATTTGCAGCTCTGTATTCATCTTCCTTACAACCAGTAACATGTCCACGAAATTACGACAGGCCGGTGGCAAGAAACGGAGCAGTGGTCTCGTCAACAGGGCCATTAGGCTGAACGAGCACAGCGCACAGCATCAGCCCAGGACAAGCCAACCCGCTCCAGCCCCAGTGGCAAGCCCCGGTCAATATGTTCAATTTCCAACCAGAGAACAGGCGAAAGAAAACCACCACAGCTAATTAAACACTGTAGCTATTTAGCATAAAGAAACTATATGCAGGAATAATACCCACAGATGTTTTTACTACAGATTTACAGTAACTCCACCACTCCCAGCAGGTGTCAACACTCCTGACTCAGAGAACACATCGCCTGCATATATTTTTTATTTAATTACCATGATTTTCAGAAATTTGCTCCGCGGTGCTCAGAGCAGGGTCATTAATCTTCAGTAATCTCTTTGAGCAACTATTTCAACTTTTATGAGCCTGGAGCCCTTCTCTAAAGCAGTGGGTGTATTGTCTGAGCACTGGATTTTATGCAAGGCAGTTGTCATGGCAACGTGATGGGGAGGGGAGAACCCAAACAATAATTGAGCATCAAAGAATTGTAAGTGCAGGGAAAATTCAGAACTAGATTCTCTATTAGAGCTATAGGCTGTCCAAACTGCAGATTTTAAAGCTTAGGAAGACTGGATATTATTATAAGCTCTCTTGGGGATGGCTGTATTCCAGTAATGCATTATCACTGATCTGTTCCCATTATAATCCATCCATTTCACTGAAAATGACATGTTTGCAGGGCAGTGGAAAAGCAATCTCAAAAGGAACAATTGCACATCTCTGCTTTTGGTAGAGAAAAGAGACAGAGGGAGGAGGAAAAAATGGTTATAATCAAAACTATATTTCAATAGCAAGCCCAGCTGTTGTAAAAATAATAATGGTCTTGGCTAGCCGCTTGTTGTGAAATAATGAACCTTCTGCACCTTTATAATATTATTGCAGGCATTCTATAGAGCACCCTAATAAAAACGGATGGCTAACTAAATGAGAAAAGGCTGCTGCATTGTTTTATGAGGCAATAATCCAGTTCCAGAACACATAAATCGTAAACCCCAAACCAAAGAGTTTATACCAAGAACACAACACAACTTTATTGTTATTGTTACCCTGTTGCTCTTGTATATGCTGTTACAGATGTGTTTTCAAAATAATTAAAATCTTAAAGAGTTAGCAACAGAGCGGAGCATAATTATGTCTCAAGAGTGCTGAGTGCCCCAAGCTGTTATGAACTTTCATATATGGAAGGTGCTTTTTTTAATGTTCATATGGATTGGTTTGCCGCTTAAAGGTGGGAACATACAGATATGGAAGCTAAAATAACCTAGCAGAAGGCCACTGCCTGGGACATAGATGATCTTGGTTTTAACTCCAACTCTGCTTCTTGTCCGATGTTTAACTTGGACTGCTTCACTCTCCTATATCCCTTCTGTGTCTTGGAAACAGGGATAGTGCCAGTCACCTTTACATGAGACCGAGTACAAGCTTGCATTTGAACTAATGATTATTTTTTGAAAGAAACATGCAGTTTGGATTAGCACATTTCCAGCAAGGCAAAAGCCACCACAACTTTGGTAAAATCACCAGTCTCCTCAACACCATTGCTAACCCCTGTGCCTACAAGAGGGGCTGATATTCTTCCCTCCATTACAGTGAGATCTGCATTTATTAGGACTTGTCCTGTTTACCTATGCCAAGCTTACCAAGCTATTTGGATGAGCAGGCTGTTCGATTTGCTCCTGACTGCTCACCCAGCTGCAGGCATTAGTAGCATACTTTTATTTTTTCAGCTTCTCACAGATAACTAGTAGTCCCCATGGAGCAGAACCAGTGCAGGCCAGCTCCCCACAGACCTGGGCTGTGTGGTCAGTCTCCAGCTACAGTGGAAGCTTTTTCTGAGGGTCAAGCATCTATGAGGTCTCTCAGCCATGTGGATTCTCTAGTAATGTGTGTGTCCATATATACATGTGTTCATACTACTGCATTTCTCCTAATTAGAACAGCTTCTGGGTCTCTCTCCCTATCCTTATGCTGATCTCCGTAGAAATTATTTTTGAGATCAGAAGCTTCTGTCAATTTGCTTGAAATTTGTCCAATGGGTACAAAAGTTATTAGAGGGCAGAGCACACACAGATGTGGAAAACATGAAAGAAAACCTTGTTTCCTTAGAAAATTAAGTGAAAAACTTTCTCCTATCATAACGGTAAGKACAAATCTCTTCAGGATTTCTCTACGAGCTTGCCTGCCCTATAATAATTCTATTTATACCTATATCTGTCAACTAGCCAGGTTTCAAGCCATTTAATACATGCCATGTTTATTTTCTATTGTTCTGCTTTGTTAGTAAAAATATCATGTGGCCCAAATCAAATGCCCACAAAAGTCTATCACTGAGACACTATTTCCTCTATTAGCTGAATTATAACCTCATAAAAAAATACCAAGCTAGTTTAATTTTATTTTCTATAAACAGGTGCTAACTGGCATTACTTACATGAACCAGATTGAATCCATCGTTAACTCATGCTCTTTATTTGCAGTTTCATTGTTATTCCTGAAGTCAATATACCAAGTTTGCAATTCAGTTGTATTAACTAAAAATGAGACGTAGGATTTTGAGAACTGCAATCTCTTCATCAAGTCACAGGTGAAGTGGAATGATTTGACACTTATGTTTCATTTTTAGGTCAAATGCAATTTCTGAAGGTTTCTCAGGATCTTTTGTATTATTTATATCTCATGCAGGAACACAGATACCCATTACTACGTCATTAGAAACCACATCAGTTTTGACTACTGTAGGTTAGACAATTCTTCTAGCGTAAGAGACTCTGCTGTGGGAACTTGAACAGAAATTGGAAAGCAACTCCCTAACGGACATGCTAACGCAGCCTATTTGTGACACAGATCCCTTGTCCCATTCCTTCTGGACAGGACCAAATGGTCTCATTACATTAACACCTTTAAAAGCTGTCTTGCAACAGAGGTCAACGATCACCTGTGCCTGACAGCTGAACTGTACTTTAATGTTAGCCGTGAAGCCTAGAGACTGAAAATGACTCACGATGGGTATAATCTGAAGTTGCTCAATACAAGTACGTAAGTGCAAGCATAGGTGCGTGTCTGTTTGCTTGCATGCTGCAGTCATGTTTCACTAATGCTTCCTTTTACTGTGACATGCTAGAAACAACCTGCACAGCCTACGGGATGAAACAGTACTACCAGCGATTGCTCGGCACAAATCATTTAGGGCTCTTTTTACAGCTTCAGGATAAGCGACTTCCACTCATACACTACTATAGCTCTTCCACTGCCTATGAGGCAAGACAGTCTATGGTATGATGGCTTGTTTTATTGTATCAATTTCTGATTAAGTATTCTTTGGCTTTACTGTAACCAATTGTCTGTGCGTTTAGATATTTAAAGATGCTTCTTTCCCAATCTACTCTTAGCTGCCTCTGCAGTAATAACAAAGCATGATCTTGGACAGTTTGGCATGTGATTAATAGCTGTTCAGATTGCTTTGGCAGTTTTAGCATATGCTAATTGGGTTAACAAGGTACTAAGTGCTCCAAGGTGTTATGAATGTGTTGTAAAATCAAAAGCTCTGCTGTCAAATGCATTCATTACTCATGGTCTGTAATTTGCTTGCAGCAAGCCTACTCCAAAAGACAGTATTCCAACTGTTTCTCCTACTCTTCTGTGAAAGACATTAGCACAACAGCACAAAATGCATATCTAAGTGATACCGCCTCATTTCTAGAGAAGGGATCTCAGCCAACAGGCTCCCTGGTATCTTCGGAGGGTGTCAGATTCCTCTTCAGCTGCAGCCAGACAATCAAGTCACAGTGGGCCCCTTGCCATGGGCTGCTCTCACCAGGCTCCTCTCAGGCAAGCAAGACACATTTGGCCACCTGGGCACAGCCAGTCTCCCAGAGGGCTGTGGACCTGGTGGGGCTTTGCCCATCCCTCTGCTCTGTGAGGGACTCCCATCCACTGCTTGGGGCTGTTCCACATGCCCTCACTCCCTGCTCTTTTCCCCATCTCAGCCTCTAGGCTTTATTGCTGTTCCCATTCTGCTGCTCCCCACCTTTTGGTCTCCAGGCATGATTCCTCATTCCCACCTCTTGCTACCCAGTCACACTGCCTGACAGTGTTTCTGATCTTTGCAAAATACCGACCATGGCGGTCAGACCAAAGGGCTGCCACAAGTACCCTGTGCTCTCCATTTTACAGGTAATCTCAGACAAAACAGTCACATTACTGTTCAAGTCTACAGAACAGACCAGAAAGTCACAGTATCACTTGTTCCCATTGCCCATTTTGCTGAAACGTGCCCAATTTATCCACTGACSTAAGAGACAGTTTCACGTGATACCTTCTCCTCCTTCTGCTAGTTCTCTCTTACTAAAATTCAMATCTCTTGTTGTCATTTCTGTGGAACTGAGCAACTCATTATTTACTGTCCTCCCTCTTCCTATTCCTTTTCCTTTCCCATTAACACAAAAGCCTTACTCAACAATGACATTTAAGTTGACATTGATTTCTGCTGTATTTGCAGTCAATAAAATAAGATAAACCATATACCTTTGCCTGATTACACTTTTGACAAAAAATCCCTGCCTGCAGGTACAACTGAGCCATACTGACCCGAGTAACTGCACCAGTCATTTCATCCAGCCAAATCACTGAATGAAATTAAAACTAGATGGTGGGACTAAAGCACTTCATTGACTAATCAGCATCAATGAACAAAGTTCCTGGCAACAAAGAGGTTAAATCTTACATCCTAGATGTATGGAGAAATGAAGGATAGGAAATTTCATTTTTTTCTTCAAAAAACTGGAGTAAACACTGCACACTATGCAGCAGACAGGAGAATAACACATGAATATGAGAGATCAGGTAAGGAAATGATCACCCAGTCAAGAGTTTGTCTGCATAAGACTTAATCACCCAAGAACACACTTTAGCGGAAGCTGGAGAGGAGTGTACAGAAGATGACTTGTTCCAAGGAACAGCTGACTGTAAATGGTAGCAACTCTTTATGCAATTAACAGTCTTCAATGGAAACAGGTGTGACAGCAGGAAGGAAATGTTTAATCTTTGGATCTAAAAACATGACTCCTCCTTGCTTGACTGAAAGATTAGTGTTGGCTCAAAGCCAGTATCAGGCTCATAAAACTCTCCAGTTTCACGCGAAAAGATTCAAAGCAATAACCTGCTTGAGAGGGGAGACAAATTCAAGTCCCACTAAAGTCAGTCCCTACATGCTTAAAAGGGGCAGGGTTTGGCCTGGACTGATAACTGGTTTCCGAAAGTGGAGGTGGGAACACACAGGTGTGATGGGCAGTTGAATCCAGACAGCTCATACGTCCACTTTTACACAACACTTTTACATGAGTGAGTTCCGTATTTGCTATATTGCAGTCGATGAAAACAGAAAACATCTATTTTTCTGTACCAGAAGGATAACTGTGACCAGTCACACAATGGAAATACGCCGCCCCTCAAACAGCTCCTGGAATAATCACTTGCGTTAGCACATTACACCAGCTCATAATGCTGGCTGTAACCTGGCAATGCAAAAAAGTAACTTGGCATACTGACCACAACTTAGCAAACAAAGCACAAAAGGTTCAAATCTGACTGACTTCAAGGGACAACATATGCCCAGCACGGAGCTTATATTGTGCTGAATCAAGGCTACCATTCCCTCTCTCTGCCTGCGGCTCGTGAAACAGTTTGGTCACCTACCCTATGTGGTGAGTAGAGGATGTGCAATTCAAGCTCCACATCCAATTGCTGCTTCCAGCGACTTCTTCCCTCCTGCTCAGCCACCACAGCCCCTGTAACATGCCACTGGGCTATGCAGGGGGAATGGCTGCAGCTGGATAATCTAACACTCCTAACCCTTTTGGCTCCAGCAATTTAAAAGGAATGCTCACAATTTATTTAATCCTAAAATTCATCTTGCTGTAAGAGTTAATAGTCAGCTAATGCTATGTATAACATTCCAAGCGTGGCACCATAAATAAGAAAGCATTTAAATAAAAAAGTTTGCAGCAAATGTTCAAATCCAGTTCCAAGATTCACTTCATTAAAAAACAAACCAATGTATTAATCTCCACTGCTGTGTATTTTAAAGACATGAAAAACAGATTCTAAGAGCTTCTGAGCACTGCAAGCTGCTTCCGCATTTTGAAAAGAAAGAAGAAAACATTAAATAGGTTTTTTAAAGGCTTCTCCTTCCTTTGCATGTTCTCATTCTTACAGCACGTTTCATTTGTAACCTGGCATTCAGCCCCAGAGAGGTTTTTTTTTTCCCAACTCAAAAATGCTTCCAGGGACAAAACAAGGTTCTTGCTACACTTATAGAGTTCTGGTTAAATCTGCAAAGTGTCAAACCAAGCCTTGTCCAGTGCTTTCTTAAGAACATAAAGTACCTGGAAAAAAAAATAGGACATGGCAAGTGATTCTCTCTCAGCCCGCGTGGTGGAGCGATGGTGGCTGGCAGCCTCTACAAACCTGACGGCTAACGTGATTTGCTCTTCACACAGGTAAATGCAGGTAAGAGCACAACTTCAGCTCTGTCTGAAGCAGTAAGGCAAGAAATTTCATAKGAAATTCTATCTTGATGAAAAACTTCAACATGGATTTAAAAAAACACCCTCACAGTTCATTGTCTATCACCAGCTACATTAAACAGTCTGATTCACTGTTCATTGCCCTTCCTCCAACAAAGCAAAATAGAAAATCTATTTCTAATTTTTGCTGTATGGGTCACATGTTGTGTCACTGGCATGGGATGCCAAGCCTCCCATCAGTTGCTCAAGATTCAGTAGGAACAATCTCTTCTCCTGGCTTGTTAACCTTGCTGCTAGTTGCTTCCATAGCTGCTCAGGCCCAGTTACAGAAAGCTGAATCACTCCTTAATAAAGTTAGGCTTTGAACTAAATTAATCTTATTTGCCACTAAAATAAGATGCCTAACAAAATTGCTGAGTTGAAATTCCAGCCTGGAATGACTATGATCTTGGGAAAAAAAACCATTTGGATCCAGAAATAATTTCGTGGCTCACCTTTAGCTTTTAATTGATCCTAAATACGTGGACACTAACATTCCTTGAGCAGGTAATTTGTTTCCAGATGGGGTGGCTATCTAATACTTCCTGAAATGGGCCAAATTTCTCTCTCAAAATAGAAATGCAAACCCTGTCTGTGAAGGTTTGGCCTAACTAGAGCTTGAATAATGAAAATAGCTAAATTTGGCCCACTAATTCAGTCCAAACTGAAGGCGGGGAAGACAAGATGCACACAAACRACATTTTGAATTGTATCACCATAAAGATATCAGGAAAATCTCTGACATAAGATTGATCTTAAGAAAGGGTGCCCAGTGGATTCGGCACGAAGTGGGACTGAAACAGAACTTCTCGTCATGCTGGGGCAGCAGCCTGAGCTCTGGCAAATCACATCACTGCTCTGTGACCTGGTTTTCTCAGCCATAAAATGACTCCGACTGCTTTGCAGTAGACTGAGATCTATGAATACAGAATATAAGATAGACACGCCATGCAACTGAAGTCAGTTGCTCTTTTGCAGCTTGTCTGCATATCTGTTAAAACAGGATTTACCATCAAAATAGAACAAATGACAAGTGAGACCTCTCCTGTTAGTGATGATAATGTGAAAAAGGTAAAAACTCTTCCTAATTCTGCCATCATTCAGGACTCATTTAAAACTCCCTAAACTGCCAATAGCTGCCATGATTTTATTTCATTTTCCTCAATCATATAGATGCTGCCTTGGGACACTCAGAATCACTCCTTTATTGTCCCCCATCAAGAGTTTATCTTAAGGATTTAAAATCACTTCTCTTTGCTAGATTTATTTTCTCCTCTACAGCACAAAGAAATCTAGCAAGAGAGACCCAATCTGTTGTGATTAAAAAGAAAAGCTAGAAAAGTATTCTAGCTCTTGCGATGGTATTTTATATTGTTTCCCATGAGGGGAATTATCTCCATTAATGGTGATTGCAAATCCCTGTGTACTGGGACATTAGCTTCCCTTATGCTTGTTACTGAAATGAAAGAAGACAACTAAAATATTACAGAACTGCTTTATAAAGCACTTATCCTATTAAGCCACTTAGCCTTAGTCTTTACACAGGGATGGGATGCCCAGAAGAATTCTTTGGGGAATTTATCAGATATAACATTTAGAAATGCAAAGGAAAGCCCTCATTCATTAGGATCAATTTTAGCAGTTACTATATTACTCCTATCAACAAAAATGCCAGGTTCAGGGATGCCACCTTTCAAATCCGCACCCTGGGAGGCACATCCTGGTTCTCCTGAAATGCAGCAGTGCTGCTCGTTCTCTCTCGCAGCAACCAAAGACTGGGAACCAGCAGATGGAAAATAAGTTGTGTATTTGTTTAGAAGACATCCACTTTAGCCCAGCTCTTACTGAACTACTTTTATTCATTTATCTCCCCCTCACAGGGAAAGCGTTTTGTTCAAAGGCTGGAGGCAAATACTGCTACTACTGAAACAAAACCCAGAGCAGCCAATGGATTCCTGAAGGGCTGAATGTGGTGTGGAGCTACGAGATGCTCAGAGCCAGATATTCACCTGGTCCACAGTGAGGTGGTTTCCTTGACCTGGTGAAACAAAACTGACTTACGTTTCATCCTGTTTTCTTTCCATTTCTTCAAATGACTTATCTTTTCTGCCTTGCATCTCTGACCCTAGCAGCTGCCTAAGCCGGTGCAACAGCTCTCAGCATCCCCTTCCTCCCTCTTTGCAGTACCACATCACTAATTGCATTTCAGCTTCAACAATGTTATCTTTTTTTTGTGGAAACGAGCGGCCGAGTGCTTATAAATAACACATAGGCATCACACAATGAGAAGGTCATAAAGGAGCAACTCGATGAGCTTGAGAAAGGGTTGATTTTTAAAGTCCTTTCTCAGTCCTCAAATTTCTCTCCCAGAAAGCTTGAAGGACAGAGGTTTCCTAAAGGCAAAAGGTACCAAAGGTTCAGTTGCCGGAGGGGGCAGCAGAACTTCAGGGTTGGAAGAGAGTTTCTGCAAAATAACTGCATGTAGTGCTGAGACCAGGACCTCTGAAAGAATATGAAACCTCAGAGATTTCAAAAGACAACCCACAAAAACAACCCCTGAAGGCCTGGTTCACATCTCTGTTACATTTCAGCCGCAGGGGGAGGGGGGATGCAGCCATAGTCTGCTCAGCCATTGCAACAAAAGCCAGAAGGTGATTCATGAGGCACGGCCCTCAGCCCCTGACCTGTACCCTGCAGTCAGCAGCTGTTTAAGCCAGTACAAAGCTGGGGGACGGTGTCCCCTGGCTGGGTCTGCTGCTGGGGAGGTATGGTGGTAGCAGAGACAGGGTGCTGTCTGCCTTTCAAGTGCCCCAGCACACACTGGCAGCCTGCACAGTGGAGGATCCTCCGTGATGTGCGGTGCCTGGCTGCGAAGGCAAAGACCAGCCAGCTGAATGCCACTTTTCCCGTTTCATATGTAGCAACAGATACAAAACGTAGCCCTTTACCTTTCTAAAGAGAATCACTTAAATTCATACAAAAATCAGCTCTCACTGCATTATCTGTAGCAAGCCAGAAAGCTGAAGTTTCTCTGTGTGTGTTTCAATTTACTTTCTTCTGTCTATATAAATGTTACACTCCTAACTGATAGTTTAACAACTCCAACTCCAATTTTAAAGGAACATCACATGGAAGTGTTCCTTCCCTTGGGTAGACCCCCTGCTGTCCTTTTCTATTGACTCCTCAAGATCACGCAGTAAATATCAACACTGGAAAACTTTTAGAAGTAATAACGCCAACTGAGGCCTGAGACCTGTGGGGCACAGCTGGTTCCCACCCTCAATTCTTCCTGCAGCCTCTGCAAGCTGAGAAGGCTCAGCACCTCGAGAGATGGTACCCTAAAGACATGACAACAAACCCAACCGCCTCTTGTGAAAATAAATAACCACCAGCCGACACACAGCTTTTCTCCATGAGAGTGGAAAATATGCATGTGTGGTCCAGCCATGTTCTTTCAATAATTGTTTATTTGCGAATACGGTCAGGAAGTGATGCTGTAGTGTCAGGAAAAATGAACCCAGGGAGAAGAGGGGTTGTGGAGTTGTGCCATACGCTTCACACCCCTCTGTTTCTYGCCCACACACATTTGAGGATGGTGAGTTTGATTTTGATTGTTGGTGGGTTTTAAATTAATGCAAGATCCAAACAGAAAAATAAAGTTGGTCTGGATAACAGCAGCACTGTGATTCTGGAAACCGAGGCTTGGGGGTACCTTTGGATGTCTCTCTCTCAGCTGTAGGTTGCCAGTAGCAAGGCATGCAATGTGGTTTACAAGGTGGGGAGAATGCTCACTCGAAGGCAGGGAAGTGCCTCCTGGGGCATCCTGCAGCAAAAATATTTGGCTCCAGAATAAATACTGCCTCAGATCACTGAAAAGACTCTCACTTTGTAGACTAGCAGAAGCAACCAGAATAGCCCTCCCCATAACTCAAAGCCTTTTCTTCCCTACTTGACATAGGGGTGAGAAGAGGTAAACCCTTACTGGGATCTAAGGGGAAAGAGAAAATAAAATAATCATAGAATCATTAAGGTTGGAAAAGACCTCTAAGATCATYGAGTCCAACCGTCAACCCAACACCACCATGCCCACTAAACCATGTCCCTAAGCGCCTCATCTACACGTCTTTTAAATACTTCCAGGGAAGGTGACTCCACCACTTCCCTGGGCAGCCTGTTCCAATGCTTAACCACTCTTTCAGTAAAGAAATTTTTCCTAATGTCCAATCTAAACCTCCCCTGGAGCAACTTGAGGCCATTTCCTCTCGTCCTATCACTAGTTACTTGGGAGAAGAGACCAACATCCACCTCACTACAACCTCCTTTCAGGTAGTTGTAGAGCGTGATAAGGTCTCCCCTGAGCTCCCCTGTTCCCCTGCGGAATAATATCATTGTATCACAATGATACATTGTGTGGTGTGATCTCTTCCTTCGGTCCCCTCACATCTAACATCTCCATTTCTCACGAAAGCTCTCACCTCCCTCAGCTGCCTGCTCAGCTCTGTGCTTCCCTGTGGCTTGCCCTCCGTGTTCCTCTGCCTCCTGCTAGTGCCTCCCAGTCCAGTATCTATGGTCCTGTGATGCTTCGTGGTCCCCAATGCTCACAGCTGTACTCAACCAGGCAATACACAAAGACTGAGGTAGATGTGGCCTCATTCAAAGAGTTAAAATCAATTAACTCACTGTCTGTCTGCTCCCTTTTGCCCATAATCAGGCATTGCAACTTTTATGAGGCCATACCATAAAGGCCTCTTCCATGGCCATTCCATGAGAATGTGTGAATGAGTTTTATACAGGTTTTATATACAGGTTTGGATGGAAAAACGATTACCAGCAGACAGCAAGCTGAAGAGAGGAAAAGTATGAGCTGAGATGGTAGGTTGTGAAATTTTCCCAAGAACTGATCAGCTCTGGAGACAAGCAGTCTTGCTGAATCCTCAGGAACTGATAAATTCAGCACACCAAGAGTCAGCCAAATCTAGACAAGGCCACCAGCACACACTAGCATCAACAACTGGTGTATAACTCAGACTAGATCCAAGAAGGTAGTGGCTGCTACATGCAAATATACATATACACTTGATAAAAGAAAGGATCCTTCAACAGAATTTCTGAACACCTGCCTAGGAGCTACTGCACACCAGTACAACACTCCACTCCTGAATTAAAGGTGTTCTTATAAATATTGTTTGTGATCCGTGTTTTCCTGACTTGATCCCCTATATGAAGAAAAAGGGAATTTGCAGTTGTTTCTCTTTATCCCCCTCCTTCACACATAGTTTTGTTTCCAATATCAAACCTCTTGCTAATATTAACTTTGAACTTGGATGATCTCCAATGTCCTCTGACGTCCTTGATCAATGAACTTACAGTGTTGCTCAAAGACCTGTTCTTAACACTAATTTCTGATCTCACTTAAACTTTTCTTCCTTTCCAGACAGTTATTCTGTGTTACCCCTACATGCCCTTTATAGCTGGAACCATGCTGTTCCAAGGGTTTCTAAGTTTCTTGAACAAACCTGGCACTTTACAGCTAATAAGCATTAACCACACAAAAATAATGAATTCTAAAAGGAAAAAAAATCTATGCCAACAAGAAAACATACTGTTCCTCCAGAGGGATATATTTAATATTGTACAGCCAAATCAAACAAACATGCTGTAATCACCAGAATGAAACCTCAGAAACAACTCAAAACAACAGCAGAGGCTAAATAAACATGAACTCAAGTTCTTTGAAGAACAGGAGGAGAATGATCAGGTTTAGCTGAGGAACAGCTTCTTGCTTAATGACAACATGGAAGGTAGAACTTGAGATAAAAAAAAAAACAAAAAACCAAAAAAACCCTCTTCTTTAAAACAAGTTCTGAATCCTGCTTGCTCCTTTCTTTCCAAGCTGAGCACTTCAGATGATCTAGTGCCTGGCCCAAGAATGGCTACAGAGACAACCCCAGAATACTGATGGACACGTCCTATTCTATTTATGTCCTCATTTTGGGGGGACCATATAATCTACCCACTTTTAATTAACCCTTCTGTCCCTTCTATCAACAGACAAATTTGCAAAAACAGCATGACTCTGAGCCAGGAGTATATATTTCATGTCTTGAGCGGGCTTGTTTACAAAGTGGTGCTCAGACCTTTCAGACTGTAGGTCTCGGCATGTGCCAGTGTACTCTCATTAGATGTGACAAAGCAAGTARGTCTGAGGGCAGCCCAAGGTATCACCTCACCAGTGTCACAGCCCAGTACTGTCATTCTATGCTGTGCAAGAAATGCAAGAACAAAAGTGAAAAGGGATTGTTCATGAGGAKAAAGGGTAGGAATTAGTGAATAATTTACAGGTCACTGAATGTTAATTTTGATAAGCAATAATGAGGAAATGGCCTTTAACGACTTACAGTTCAGCTTGCACTCTCATCAGCATCTGTTTAGAGGAAAAAGGAACTCAGCCACTTGATCTTTTAATACACGTATTTTTCTCTAACCATTACAGACGGAATCTTACTGGAAAAAAAATACTATTTTTGACTAACATGAATCAATTTTAACTATTTCCCATTCAGTCAAAGATCAATTCAGATCCAGAAGCTCCTCTGCTATTTGAAGTCCAACTCAGTTTCTAATGTAACATAATCTTTGACACACGATTCTTTGAAAATCACAGCACATTTACAGAAGTCAAACAACAGCTGGTCTCTCTTTAGAGCTGAAAAACAGAATATCCTTTAATTCTTCTGTGCAAATCAATAATTTATTTGAATCCTTCTATTTTAAAATCACTCGGGTTGGTGATGTCTTTGAAAGAGAGAGAGGGATTTTACTGCACTTCCTTCTTTCTTATTCTGTTTTGATTGCACCAAACCGATTCACTTAAACATCCTCATAACTTAAACATCCTCTTTCTTGGCAGCAGGCATCAAAACATCTTTTTTTGTTTGGTAATATAGATTTATTGATATGGAGCATGATTTCTTTCCTGTCATTTAACGCGATAGTGTAGTCCACAGCTGAGTTTCAACCATCTTTACAATGGCAGCATTCTGCACCTTATTCCTGTGCTTTAAAATTACTTTTAAATTACAGCTTTAAAATTGCTTTAAAATTACAACCATCCTGTCTAAGTAGGATCACATGTTCTTCAGAAATGTYTTGTGATTGAGAGATACCACATTTGCAGTGAATTTAGGATACTCGTTATATCAACTAAGATGACCTTTAKCTGTGTGCCTTGCACCTGTAAGGGGAATGTGTTCATCAGCACATTAGTATAGAATCTGATTTTCACACTGCTTGCAGAAATAGGAAGGAGATATCAAGTGGGCTGCCACAGAAATTACATTTAAATACCCTCACATGAATGTGTTGACCCTTGATATTCATAGCTATAACGTTCTCAGTAGAGCTTCAGCCTGAAGGAGTTCCATACACTTGTTTTATCATAGAGGGACTTGACTTATATTTTTAAATGTTACTGATTTACTTATTTTCCACCAAAAGAGGCATTAGATTGAAATGATCTAATAAGACTGAAAGCATACTGAATGCTGCTCCTTACTTCCTAAATGAGAAAAAAAAAAAAAAAAAAAAATCTATGAAAATCAATAACAAACATTCTTTATGAAATGGATAGCAACAGAAATGAAAATTTACAAAAGAATGCACTTCATAAAAGAAGTGGAGCATACTTTATCTGCCCTGGGTGTAACTGCCAGTTATGCATGGAGGAAAATGCTGAAAAGAAATCTTTGAAGAATCTTTTTCCCTAGGATTGCACTTTCAGGGACTTTCAGGTGGATCTCTTCTCGGCATCTGATCACCCAACTGAATCTGGATTTGTATCTGCAGTTATTTAGAGTTGCAAATAAAAGCCTGGGAGAGGTGTTAAGAAAATACCTGCTGCTTCTGCACTGGTCTCGCAATAAACCTGTGAGTGCTGACCAGTTACCCTTCACAGACCACCAGAGGAATGGCCTTCCTTTGGGGACAGAATTGTGCCTAAGCATTTTGAGAGCAGAATTCCCACTAAAGTTCAATAGCACTTTCAGAAATCCCAGCTGAGATATTTAAGATGCATGGCAAATTTCATGCATGCCTTTCATGAAGCTGTTTCCTGGGAATACTACCCAATGAACAATATTATTTCTATTTCCATGGACACTAGAGATGTTCCATGTTTCCAGATATTCATTCATTTTTGTCCATGAAATGAAACCACAGGCTGCTCCACAGTCAGCAAACTCTCCGTAGGCAGGAACCCTCCATAGGCAGCTTGGTGGTTTTTTTTTTTATCTTTCAGAGTGCATTAGGCACATTAGAAACAATTACATTGGAATTAAAAACTTTTTTGATATCATATAATTAAAAATCTGACACTATTCATATTACTTTAAATGCCCTTTGAGGTGAGAAAGAAAGAACCCCTTGCAAAGCTTGTCCCTTCTTCTTTCCTTTGTTTTGGCTTTGCTGTATTTTTACAACGATGAAGCCAGGGTTGTGTGAAACACTCAAATCTCTGGGAAATTTCTTGCTAAAATTCAACTACCAGATAAAAAAAGGGGGCCTTTGGTGAAATTCATCCACTGTCATCATCTCTTAGGTAGCTGCAGGAGAATTTGTCCAGCCATGCAATACARTAAGAAATGGATAAGGCTCCACTACATGGTTAGGACTTTAGAGAAAGTTCCCTGAGCAATTACTATGAAGTTTGCAAGTGCTTCCAACAAGTGTCATATTTTAAAAGCAGCTGCTCATGTTTTACTTTGTTTTTCAAAAGAACACATACACCTTTTCTGAGAAAGCTCTTTGAAACAAGACAGCCTGTCTTTAGTGCTACCTCCACGCACAGCTGCAACAAATACTTGCTGGCAACAACAGAAAGCAAATGTCCCTACTCTCAGCAGCACTTGCACCCTTGACAGGTCACTTCTCAGAGGTAAACCTCTTGATCATTTACTTGTTACACTTAGAAATGGGTGCCGGAAAAGACAGATAAMATGTAATTCAAGCCAGGATTAAACCTGGCTGAAAACCAAGGTTGGTAAGAATTACTTTTTCCCTTGTTTTGAAAACTGGTTCCAATCCCGGGAAGACCAAAGTCCATTTTTTCCAAAGTTCTCAGAGGAAAAAAGGGTCAAAGGCCCCAGAATTGTCCTGGGAGATTTGTGTTGTAGGCAGTGCCAGTACGAATACCTGTGCTGAGGAGCTGCACATCCTGTGCTACATGCATTATAAATCAAAAAAAAAGAGCTGTCGACTGACTCTGCTTGTAGATGACAAGTGGGTAAATTCCTGTAAAGCTACAAGTCATAGCAACCAGTGTACAGACAACAAAAAGGCAATGTGAGACCTATCATCCAAGTCCCCAAAACAGCGATTAAGTTATACCAAGGCAGAGCATAGGCCTGGCACTGAGTCTCTGAGCAAGGGACGGTTTTAACTATTTGGATCACATCTCGAGTTCAGAGTTTTCTGAGAGTGCCCATGCAACTTTGCAGAACAAGTCAAATAAGGTGCGTGTAGGCCTTCAGCCCTGGGATGACCTCATTTGGAAATCTAAAGATGTAATTTAAACCTTGTCTGTTTGAGTGTGTTATATTTCACTCCAAGAGCCTCAAGGTTTTTTTTCCAAAAGACTGAAGAATCTCAAACGGAGACAGGCAAGTACAGCCCTGTAATTCAAAAGCTGGAACATTTCATGATGCTGGCAGTGCTGCATTCCTGATAAGAAATACAGGAAGCAAAGGGAAAGTCCTTACTTATACTTAGGAAAGAGAGGGGGGGGAAAAAAAGTGCCACAGTAATATTACTGAGCATGAATGATTAGAAAGGCAAGTTCATGTCAAAGAAGGCATTGCCAGCAGAGATAAAATGGTCTTATTTTATCAGCTCCAAGTGTCACTCCAATGACCTCAGTTTCAGGGAACCATTCACAGTAAAAAAAAGATACATATATTTGTATATTTTTCCCAGGAATAGTTGAATTTACGGGGGTCCTAGCCAAGATTCAGAGCAAGAATTGAGAGGCAGTCTCCCAAAGCCTAAGGAAATTTTAAGAAACTACCATTGGAGAGAGATGTCAGCTCCTGTCTGAACAATTTGTTTCCTTGGTAAGATAAACATTTTGCTACTACATGACAATATCTTGAAAAGAGTTAACAATCTATAGCTAGTGAGCACTCAGGAAGGCTAATTAAAGTGCCAAAATGTTTTATGTCAAGTTTTCCTTTGCTAGCTATCATGTTCTTCCTTTTCCACAGGTGAGGGCAGTAAGAACTCACTGTGACAACTGCACTAATGCTAGGCAGCATCCAAACCATAGAAACATATCCTCTAGTGTCATAATTCCCTCCTCTTTTCTTTATCATATCTTCATAGGAAAATATCACTTAATAGTCAGCAGTCATCTTCTATTACATAAATTTAATTTTACTTGTGGTACCATAATTCATCAGTCACTATAAGGGAGCTGCGCTCCAGACAGTACACTACTGAATTCTGGCACATCACTTGCCTGGACAGGATCAGTGCAGAATAACCGCAACAATACTTACATGAATGAGACCGAATCAAACCCTTCCTTTGCCTTTTAGAAACTCACAGTTGTTAAATCTAATCTAATTTACTGAGAGTAAAATATATAGGTTGGAGGAAGAAATCTCTTCAAGTCAATGCCCAGCCTCACCTGGCAGACAACTCTATATGCATCACCTTTCACAGGGCTCCAGAAAACAGGAAGATTTCTAAAGAAATACTCCAGATTCTGTATTTAAGTGACTACCTGCTTTACCACCCCACTCCATATTCCCATGATCATGCTCTCCCTTAGCCCTGCCATAGTCAGGGCTTTTACGTCATACCTTCCAACCTCCTTCACATCAGCTACAATTTATAGCAGCCATTAACCATTGGCAGAGTGACTTTCCACTGATGGGTGTTTTCTACTCAGTTCAATCCCACTGCGCAAGTACTGCATAGACTCCAGTCCACAGTGATACATGTTTTGACCATACACAAGCACTGCTGGGGGTCAACAGCTCTCGTCCCTTGAAATTCCTCCAGTGCCGCAGTAGAAATGTGTCTCTTGCACATGACTCAATACAGAAATCACTGGCAGAGATGGAAAAGGCCAAAACTCGGATCATGGGATGCACACACTGTGCCATAATAATGGCAGAGGGATAGAGGGCTTGCATCACTAGCTGTGTAAATATTTTGTAAGAGCCTAGAGATTATTTTAAAAACCCTAGTACCAGGGGTTCAAAGGAAAAAAATGCTTCAGGAAAGTAAAGTATATAACTGAAAGCTACAGAATACTTCAATAGCATTGAAGAGAGACAGAGATCTGCTATATAGTTTTTAGTTCTGCTTGGTATATCTGTTCCCTTGCTGAGAAACTAAGTAGAAATTAAATTGTCAGCTCAGTCTTAGCAAAAGTGCTCTTGTTAGCAGAATTAATGTATACATTTGTCTTATGGTATTGTTTTTAATTTCTCTGTGCCTTTAATTCCCTCTCTGAAAATGGGGATATCTCTCATTTTTACCCCAGGTCTGCATTTTCTGTATTTGACAAAGTAATGTTTCATATTGACATCAATTTTTTAAAATGTTTTTTCCTTATGTTGACGTTCTTATTTCAAGATTTCAAGGGGATTTTCATTGAAAGATTATTATTATTTCATTATTTTGTAGCAAATGCTGTCATTTCTTTAACTGAGGTTTTCCAAGTCATTCCACTTTTGAGAGGAGCCTTAGGCTTGCTTCTGATTCCAGGCCAGTCTGAGAGCAGAGAAGAGAAGAACGTTATTAGTACCAAAACCAGAGAAATTTCTGGTGGGATCAGCTTTATGATCGAGGCAGAGCTGATGTGCAATGCTGGTAGCAGCAAGAATCATGGTCCCAGTTCTAGCATGCTCCAAGGGGCTAATTCCACTTTCAAGTGGCTAGAGAGCTGGGCTCATGTGTAAACATAAATTTGCAACTAGACCCTACTCTGAAGTGCCTATGCCTTCACGTCAACGGAAACCACGTGGAAACCCACCTTTTATTTGCAGGATCCATGTCCTGTGATGGGGAGAGCAGGGCACACACTGTGCTGGGCTGTTAGGTCAGCTTTACGCTAGTGTGAGGGAGAAGACTTTTCCCTCAGTGACATTTCGGGAACAATGCCAGCCATCAGCAACCAGAGCTCCCTACTTGCTGTAGTTAGGTTTCCAACTCCCATTGCTGGAAGCAAGTGGCTGAAGTCCAGCTGATGGGATCGACAGTTTCAGAGAAGGAAGTATTTGTAAACTTCCTGCTCACCTTAACACTCTTCATTTCTTTATAAGCTGCCCAGTCAGAGTGGGATCTTTGGCTTTTCAACTTTGGTTTTAGGTGCTTTAATTTCAATACTTAATTTCCAGATTAATTTATGCTGGGAAGCCATGACTGACCACTTTGTATTGTATATGTTGATGGTGGCATCTAATAAACATAGTAATTTTCCTTATGTCCTCCTTGTGAGGTACATAACAGAACAAGTTTCCTTTATTATTGAATGAGTAGGCATTTCCATTTGGTGTGGGTGTTTTTTGTTTGGTKGTTGTTTTTTTGTTGTTGTTGGGTTTTTTTGTGGGTTTGGTTTTTTTTTGTTTTTTTGTTTTTTTGTTTTTTTTTTTTAATCAGCACATATTAACACTAGGCAACAGTTCAAAGAGATACTACTTATTTAGAAAAACATGCAGCATGTTGGTGCACAATTTTATGGAGTTCAAACCCAAAATGATTAGTAGCCTCAAGGAAGAAAGTGGGCAATCGAGGCATTCCTCATATCTGTGCTACTTGGAAAGGAAACTTCCAAGGAACTAAGAATTCTTCCTAACAAAGAATCTGAAGCAGTACTTCCTGGATCAGATCCTAACTTCTGCTTCAGTAACAATATTGCAGGGAGAAAACTATTTTACCTTGATTAGAAGCCTTTCAAGAGAAGAGAATCCGCCCCTAGGTGACTTGTTCCAGCAAGTCTTAATTCTAAAATCTCCCCTCTTATACCAATTACCTTCAATTAGAAAAATGATTATTCCCAGATTTTATATAATACCACCGATGTGGAAGAGGTCAAGATCTCAGTCTCATGACTGCTGAAAGATGAGCTGAGTCCAGTATCTAATGGAAAAGATAAAAGTATATTGCGTATATTTATTTTTAGAGAGTAAAAACTTTTCAGTTCACATTTCAGAGCTTTATTCCACATCCAAAAACAACAGGAGGAAATGAGAACTGCTCTGCTCAGCATTCTGCAGAAGGCAACAACAAAAAAAAAGCCATTAGAAGATGGACCTGTATCGCCAGAAACAGCTGTTCTACAAGCCAATAGATCAATGGGCTTAACAAATGAGAATGCTGTGCATGCTAGCATTTTCTTTATGCAATTCCCCACTGCTTTGAATCCAAATATAAAGATTGAAATCCTGTCTGCCATGAATTGAATAGGGCAAGGATTTCTCCCTAAGGAGAGGTTTTTAGATAGCATGCTGAAGAGGGCTTACTGTATAGAACAAAAGCTGTTTAGTTTGCCTTTTGGAAAAGGATGAAGAAATTTTGCATAGTAGGTTACCTAGGACCTGACTTGGATGCTCAATGGGAATTACACTTACTGTAAGTGTTCATTATCTATTGATTCTTTAGCACTCAGTCTGGTTCATGAATCCACTTTTTCCCCTCTGTATAATACTTATATAATACCAAATGACAATCCAAATAATTCCTTTTCTGTGTATGAARTATTTTAGATTATAGATTGCATATAGAAAAAGTCATAGATTGTAAATGGAAAAATAAACATTTTACATGTTCTCTCTTCCTTTCCTTTTACAAAGGTGCAGACCTACAGACCTTACTTTAAGTCTGGGTTTCTACTATATAGTATTTAATGAAAATTAAATGTTTGAGCCCAGGGATAATTGCTTTATACATTTTTGAGAGAGAAAAATCCAAGCAAATTAAAGATACTAAGGACTAAGATCCAGATTTAAGAAGCTACTTAAACAGGTATTTAATTTAAAAGACAGGAATAAGCTTTCTTTTTTTTTTTTTTTTTTTTTTTTTTTTTTTTTTTTTAAAAAAAACATACTTGGTCTTTTTTTTTTTTTAATCTGAAGAGTCTCATATAATCACCTGACCACTGCCTGCAGCCAGGAAAGCCTGAATATTTAAAAACTTAGCAGCACTTCTGGAGTCAAGCATATAATTAAGAATATTTTCAAAGCAGAGTCTGCTACCATAAAGATTGCTGTGGATTTCCTTCAATATACAAACGCGGCTCTGAATTTGGGTCTGTATCCTGTGTTGGGACAACACAGGACAATGCTATAATTAACATACAAATGTAATGTTTGCAAGAATTCCTGTCTCCTCCCCAAATTCCTAATCCAAACAAGAAAAAAAAAGACAAGTGCGATGTGCCATCAGATGTAATTTGTGATGGCATCCAACAGATGACAACAGTGACAGAGCAGAACTAGGACTCAGATCTTCTGGCCCCCAGTCAAGTGCTCTATCCTCTGCACCAAAGGGTCCCCCTGATAAATGTTATGGCTAGGTTCAGCTGTCTTGAGAGAAAGCAAAATCCTTGCTGAATTTACAGTAATGTTATCTCATTCCCACTTAACAACAAAAAACCTTCTGCCTTTTTAGGAGTTTGAAATGCAAAGGTAAAGCTTTGCTCTAGGGCTGTGCCATGATGAGAGAGGAGACAGAAATCGCTACTCGCAACCCAGAAGGAGTTGGCTCACAAACAGGTTGAAAGAAATACATATGACTTGAGGCTCAAGGAGTGTTATTAAGCAGAAGTGCTACTTGAAATTGGGCATCTTTGAGAGGTTGTGGTTTTCTTTGCCTAAAATGTTGTTTGGCATTCTTGTCTGAACATTCAACTATAATGCATTAGCTAATCCTCAGGCGTAATAGCAAGATTTAGGGAAAGGACAAAGCGTGTCAGCTAAATCTTTGAATTCTTTTGCCTTCAGAGAGTAATATCAACTCTTAAATGTTACTTGAGAATTGTTTCTGGCACTCAGTTAATACATAGATGGTCCCAGTGCAGGATTAATCTGCTGCCATCCTGGCACACTGCTAGCACTGCAAAGCTCTTTGCATGTGTTTGTAAATGAGGCTGCTGTGAACAGCCAGAGTTTTTGAAGGYAGGAGCTCTTTCTCCTGGCTCCTCTGGATGGAGATCTCACTGGGGCACACAGAGAGGTCACCCACGGAAGCTACAGCTGTGAAAAAACTCAGAGCCTGAATCTGAACTCCTGGGAATAACTCTGCTGACTACGCTGGAGTGAAATAGGCAGGGAAACCACTGTTCGCTGAACACATTACCTATTGGTGCAGTCACCAGTACAACGCGAGTTAATTATAGCATGTATGTTACAGTGTTTACCAAGCACTATCAACTGTGCCAAGAAACTTTAACTAGAGAGCATGACATGGTACAGTCTTCCAGTGCTGATAACTCAGTACAAGTCTATGTGAGAAGATAAATCTTCCCAGTCCAACGAGATCGACTCAGACCATCCTAGAAGATAAGCTCAACTACACACTGGAGGAAAAAAATCCCATTTTAAAGTTGGAGAGTAAAATAACTCGGAATGACAGTGAATTGTTCCCACGTGGTGAAATGTCACCACTAGGAGTCTTGTGTCTTGTTAGGTCCTTGCACAGCTTTGGGATCTGCGAACACAGAATCCCCTCACAGCAGATGCTAACACGTGCTAAGGGCTTCGTGCAAGCAGCATAAGAACCGATGCCTGAACTGAGACTGGACGCAGGTGTGCCTCCATGCCGCTTCAATGGGAAGTAAGACAACTCAGCTCCACCTGTCATTAGTTTGGGTAACATTGTGTAGAAAAACTGAGAGAGAACTATAAAGCGACGTGGGGAGTTCATTTTCCTTGGAGCAAAGACACAGTAATGCAGCACTCTGGGGGCTAAATTCTCCACAGTATTCTGGCATTAGCATCAGTGACAATAAGGAAACTGTTCAGGAGGAACTGCCTCTCTATCTAAGGATGACACACTAGTTGCTCAGATTCAACAAAGCATATACAAGTACATTTAAGCTTTAACTGTACACTGGAATTTGTTTCTATTCAGGAAATGTATATAAGGACATGTGAACATGACAGATAGCCTTAAGTCAGCACATGAACCTACCCACCTTAAGAAAGTAAAAAACATGACACAACCCTAGAACTGATTTAGTCTTTCCCCAGTGCGTTTCCCTGTACGATTTGGTGCTCAATTTATCTCATACACATTCGCCACAGATCTTGTATGCAGCTACAGCATGCAATATGGAGCATCTTACCTAGACCTTGCCTGTCTTCAATAATTCATGCAACTTAGTCAATGGGCTTGGGGCAAACGAGCGAAGCTTATGCGAATGCTTAAAATTAAGCATGAGCTCAAGTACTCTTCTAAGTCAGGGCCTTTCTCAGGAATGATAAATGTGAAAAGCATGGAAAAGCAGGGTGAGTCCATGTAGATTGAAGATATAAGAAAGTACTTTTTTGGCATCGGGCAAAGTATTTGCATACATTACAGTGGCCTTTAGATTGTGAGGACTAATACTTTTCTAATGCACATTATTGTTCAAAAAAAGCAAAAGTGTGCGAACATGCCATTAAGATAAATACAACAGGTGGTCTTACAAAGGTAATTTATTTGCAATTAACTCCTATTTTTGAGTCCAGCTTTCAAAATAACCTCTGCACTGAACCTTACTTGTGAACTTTACAACCATAAACTTGAATTCTGATTTTGTGAAGACACCCTTCTACTTTGTGTAAGTGGCAGCATAATTAAAGCCCTGACAAACAGATAAATCCAGAATGGTTCTGCAGAATTCATCCTTTTGCAAGTTACAGATGGTTTCAAAACAACACATGAAGAGAATACGGACATTCTCTTGGTGGATATGACAAACCCCATTAGCGTAGCTAAGGTAAATTATTACTAACAACCCATTTACTCCTACCACCAACTGCTAATTCAGCTGAAGACTGCAGTTGGAGGTATCAGGGTGACAAATTCAAGTCAGGCATCCTAGTGGAGCTAGGAATCTGGACTCAGATCGTCTGATAAGTAAAACGACGAGTACATACGTGCCGACAGCATGCAGCATTCCAACAGAATCTAGCACGTCTCGAGGCTATGCATATGCTCGACCATATGTCTGTGAGGAGTGGGGTCCAGAATCACAAATCAATTCCAGTCTCTGGAAAGGGTAGGTCTCCCAGGCTCTCAAGATACCAGCCAGGATCCTAATTTTGCTGTATTAATTGGTGTGTAAGCACCTGTACTGCCTCCAACAAACTAGTGATTTTAGCTCAGAGGGCAAATATGGAACATAACCAACTGTTTGCTGATTCAAAAGCTGGCTCCCACAGGGCACATTCTACTAGGGAAGAAAAGGTTGCTCTGGGCTGTGTTTCTTCAGAGCCAATTCAACCTCTGTGTATTAACTACAAAGAAGCTGCAGCAACAGAGATGTTACCATGTAAAACAGCAGTACTGATGAGCACCTAGAAACAGACTGGATTTTAATAGCCTAGCATAGGGGAATACAAGTTTCAACTCACTCAGTAGAAGACAGGTTGCTTTATTATGCCTTCTATTCTGCTCTTCACTTAAGATTTTTCTGGGGATGATTAACTGCAGTGTATTTTCACATTTCAGTCCTACCTTATCGCTGTCCACTGTGTTCTGTGATGTCCTGGATGCAATGGAAATGGTGTCAGGTTGACTACTGCCATCTCCTTGGCTGTCTGCATCATCTACTCCATCTCTGCAAAAGACATAATAGGGAAACAACGACGCTTACTTAACACACCACCTTGGAATGTGCACAACTTTATAGGTGGATTTGAGAAGTGCCGAGTCAGCGTGCCAGAGCTGGCTTTGTGCTAAAATTACTTCACTGATGCAGCCCATGTTGCTATGTAGCTTGCAATTTAAAATGATGTCACCCTCAGCCATAGAGTTGGGATTAGCACATAATCACACCGTTTGTTGCTGGAAACAGGATGGCCGTTGCCTGCATATTTACAGCATAGAAGACTCTGGTGTTCAGAAATAGTTCTGTAATCAGGGTGTCAGGCAGAAATTTTTCTGCAGTTAGATTTCTGCCTTAACCAAAACCATTCATCCCAGGCTACACATGACACTGAAGGAAGGGGTATTTCTCTTGTCTCACAGGAACCACATTTTCAGGAATTTAATACTAAGCCATAAAAATGATATCCAAACAAACACAAATAAAGACAGTGCAGAGCTCTACAAGTCTACGTCTGTGAGTCTGCTAACAGAAGGTATTTTCTTCCCTTTTGCTGTATAGATATAGTCCTCCTGAATTTTTACTGGTCTTTCAAAAGAAACATTTAAATAATACAAAATACATTTTTAAGGACAAAGAAAAAAAAAATTAAGATCCCCATTCTGTACTAGAAAATTCTTGTATTAGTGCATGTCCCCAGGAAGAAATGTCTGGATCTCTGCCTTGCTACAGATCTCCTGGGTGACCTTGGCTASTCATGCTTTGGATGCCTCTATAATACAGCCCGAAGTAAGAGAGTGATAAAACTTGATGAGGAAATGGCGATGGGAATGCCAGCATGACAGCAAAAGAACAATTCATCTTCTATAATTTATACTTAATCCAGGATTCAAAGAAGTTGACAAAAAAATGTTAATATTACTTCATAGGCTGAAATGAGTTTGTATTTGATGATGAAGCAGATTCTCCACTGTAGTAATATATTGTCATGACCAGCTGTGATTTTCATTGTCAAACAATTCAAAATGCCAAACAGGGAAAAAAAAATCCATTAATACTCAAATGTGAAGAAGTAAATTCTACTTTGGGAAAGAAACATAACCTTGGACTCTGAAGAATTTTTACTGTTCATTTCTCTCCAATACTTTGGAGTACTAAAATAAAAGACCTTTGTATGTCTATCATAGAAAAGCTTTCTAGCTACTTTTGCCAAGACAACATGTAAAAAAACAAAGATGATGAAAACTGCTTTTGACTATAGTAAGAAAAAGTAAGTGAATCCAGTCAAAAGCCCACAGGCACTACACTGCTGTTGGTCGAGAAAATGCTAGTGATTTCACATTGTATGGAATGACTGAGGTTACCTTCTACTGTTGTTTCGCTGCTTTGCTGGTGTCTTGGGGAGCTGAATTGGCTCTTTCAGAGCTCCTTTCAGATGGATAATCCTTTCTTGAATGACTTCCCGGATATTTTTGATCCATTCCTGTTTTGTTTCAATACTGGATGCCTAAAGTTCCACAGGGCAGAAAGACAGACACTTTATCATATTCCCAGCATGTCACCTCCTATGTAGAAGAATCATGGTTGCCTGATGAAAATGCATGATTAACTGTTTCTTCTCTCTGCTGTATTGTTTTAGCTGCTGGAGTACCTGGTAACCCCAGGAGAACTGAAGTATTTTTACCAGACCTACTTGGCAAGCAACAGTAAAGCAGCTAAGCTCTGGATAAATATATTTAATGCTAGCAATACAGCATGCTCTGTGGAGGGGAAATAGGTTATCAGTGCACAGCTGGGATTTCCTCAGACAAAATAACTATAACATGAATTCTTCATTAGAAACTCACTTGACAGAAATGGCTGTCAGCTCTGGAGGTTTGAGGAACAGGTTGACTGTCGATAAGCTCAGTGGCAAAGGACTAAGAGAATTACACCTTCCAGCCAAACACCCTGAGATGTGCCCTGTGTCAGTGTGCAGCTGCTCAACGCAGGTTGCAAGAGGAGATGCAATTTCAGCAAGGCTGCACAACTGCACTGTCTTGATTCATACTGAGGCCTTAGAGCTGAATTGCTCCTGATGCAGGCATGACCCTGCTGCCAGACATGGAAGCCATGCGAATATGAGGAGGGAAGAAACTGACCTTTCATTTAGTCCTTCCAAGGCCTCAACTAGCAGCTCTAAAGGCAAAGAAAACAAGCAGAAAAGACTTACTTTCAGCACTGTTTTATTGTCTGAGGATGGTGTTCGTCCGGACCACAAAGCAAATTTACAGGGATCTCCTTCAACGTGTTCAGTCACTCCCAGTTCTGAGGTCTAGTGTGGAGGAGAGATGATGAGAGATTTCATGTATATGAAGCCTCATGAGTCCAGAAAACTTTACATTTGGAGGGAGAAGTGGGGAGGTAGGGATGGATAGGGGAGTGAAATCTTGTCTCTGCTTTGCTACCCACAGATAAAAGAAACAGAAAACCCCCAGGGTATGGCAAGGAAGTGAATGGCTTGAGTGATCCTCCTTGCACTTCCCACCCACCCTTCACATCTCACTATCCTAAACTTCTCCAGCCTCATTGTGAGCTTGGCTTCCAGGTGAGCCCCGCAGGGTCCAGAGCCAGCCCTTCCAGGTGGCATGAGTATCCCCAACCCAGTATGGGGACATGTGAGCCATCCCCCAAACTCCACCTCTACCTACAAGAAACACAACACGCAGAATATTTTCTTTGCAGCCACACCTACCAGTAACTTGTTCTTGTAAACGTATTTTGTGTGTCCTGAAGAATCTTTGATCTCTTTGCTAAACACCAAAGAGATTTCAAAGAGAAACAAATGCCTTTCACGGCCTTTCCGAATGAGAGACTTAGGATCCCATACTTGGAAGGAATCCTGAAGAATCAGCTCTCCTTGGACATCCAGGTTCTCATCAAACCCTAAAACCACAAAATACATTGGCTTGTATTTGTTCTTGGGACCAGTAATGCCCAGAAACACCAGAGCAGTAAGGACTTGAAATAGAAGTCTTTCTCTTTTTTAATGCATATTCTGAAAGGACATTAATGGGCATCCATTGCCCCAGTGAAAATATTTTTCTTTTTTTTTTTTCCTACTGCAATGATATCATTATTTCACCAGAGGCAAATACGTCATATGTGCTAAATGAGACTGCTGCTAAAGTGTAGTAGTAATTACTTAAAGAGTATAAAGCTTTCAGCAGTGGTTACCGTACACAGAACTGCCATGCAAGGAATCTCATGCACGTCAATGCAAATTCAGAGAAACGTCCAGGGAAACATCCCATCCCTGGAAACATTCAAGGTCAGGTTGGACGGGGCTCTGAGCAACCTGATCTAGATGAAGATGTCCCTGCCCAGAGCAGGGGGGTTGGACTAGGTGACCTTTAAAGGTCCCTTCCAGCCCAAACTATTCTATGATTCTATGATTCTATAATGTGGGGTAGCTGCAAGTGCCCCATCGTACCATGATGCCTTCAAGCATGCTAACCCAACCTTCAAGGGTCTGTGTGTCCACAGCAGTGGCATGGGGGAGCTACATCTATGAGAGCAAATTGGTATGGTGTCTGAAACAAGGTTTCCAGGAGGAGTTTTTCATCTTCCAAGCTACATGTCAAAAACCTTCACATGGCTGAGGATCACAGGGCTCCCTCCACGTAACTGGGAGGCTTGAGGGAAAAAGGAGTCCCTAGTGCAAGGTGCCCTCCAAGCTGCTGTCTCAGCAGCTGCTGTCTCAGCAGCTTGTGGGTCACACTTCTCTCCAGAGCTGGGGACTGCTACTCCACCAGCACAGCCTGCTGTTGCTCATGCCAGATAGCCCTGGAAGAGCAGCAAGCAGCCCTGGTCCCTGCTCCAAATATTCAGGAAAAATGTTTTATTCAGAAGACAACTGTCCAAGTGCTTGTCTACCCTAACAAAGTCATCCCTGCTTCTTTATTATTGCATGGTGCTGGTCATCTCATGGGGACAGATTATCCAGGTGTTGTTTTGGGAAACCTTGCTTTTCACCAGACACCACAGTTAAAACCATCTTTATAGTGTTTCTACCTATGCTGGGTCAGTTTGCCCCCCTGCAATTTTAATCACCTGGTCTTAATGTGCTGCTTAGCTACTGGCATCATTTCCTTTTTCTTGCCTGTTTTAGTACTCTTCTTGTTTGCTGGTTCTGACTCAAGCCAGGCTGGAAATGATTTTCTGAGGCCAAGAAAAAGTTTGAAAGACAATAAAGCATCTCTGTCCAGAATAAAATTTTTAAATTTTAGAAATACTCCACACATCAAAAAGCCAATAAAAGACTTAACTTTGGGGCAATCAAAATATTTTTTTTCTGTATTTTTGAAATACTTTTTTAATAATATCTTTTTCTTTTTTTTAATCTTTGGGATAATTATACTACCATTTTGAAACACAAGCTGTTTTGACTCAGAAAACCAGAACTTTTTCTTTTGAAATGTTGAGACAGTATTTAGAAATGTTTTCATCCAATAATCATTATGGCTGCCAGCAGCTAAACTGATACTGTTTCAGGAGGGGTTTTTTTGTTTCATTACATAAGAATGTTTTAACCAAATATATATACACATTGTATATTTTTACATGCACATATCTGTATGTACATATATACACACACACAAGATATAAATAAATAAAACCCCAAAACTTCCTAGCCAGCTTTATTCTTCCAAGACTTTTGGAGAAATATCAGAAAGGAGCTAGGAAGTACCTGAAAATTATGATCAATCAACAGTATTGCTACAGTCAACCTGTACTAACTTTCTACACAAGTTACAAGGAGGCTTCATTTATCGGCGGGTCCCTCCCCTGCCCCAGCCACCCACCCATCTGCTACCTTCCAGCATGCTGACGTGCATTGCGTCGTTGGCCTTTTTTGGGACACTGAGCATCACTTCCAGACCATCTTTGAGTTCCCCTTTTCCCTCCTCGCAGCAGGTTAGCAGTTCCTAAGAAGCAAAGCAGAACACCTATAAACAAACTCTAACCAACATGCTGGCTTTATATCCGATTGTGTTACTTGGTACATGCAACTGCTTTGCCAACAGTGACAGGAGAAAGCTGAACTGCATCAAAACCCACTGTGGATGCTCACAGATAGTAGGGATCAAATGGGAATGACTATAATGTAAGACAAAACAAGGTGCTCTCGAGTGAGACTGCACTCAGAAGATTTCTGGGGAGTTATGCCTATGGAGCAGACATCAGTCAGTCCAGCTGTGCCAGCTGGGTTGCAGGGACCCCTGCCTGACCCAGCAGTGCTGGTGAGTACCGCAGTGCAGGCAGGGCTGGCAGTGTGCTGTGTCCAGGGCAGGGAGGTCCCTTCAGGAAAGATTCACCTGAGGAGGAGACCAAAGGGGTGATGGCTGAAGGGGTGTTTTAGCCTTCCCATTAGCAGATGGTTTGTGCAGTGCAGGCTTGCTGTCCCACAGCACTCACAAGACTATGGTAAACCTGTGTGTTGTTTCAGTAAACTGGTACAAAGCACAGATTTGTCAACACATTGAATGTACTCAGTGAGTACCTTCCTAGTACAGCATATCACTCCTTTAGCATATACACAGGAAGCTTTAAAGAGATGCAAGTATTATATCTGGTCCTAGCTTTTCAAAGTCAGAATCGGTCTCTTCCCTTACCCCTAGATATTTTTTCTTCTCTGGTTTACTAGTTTCGAGGTGAACACTGGCTGGTTAAGTTAGATCTAAAATTCACCTACTCGCAAGATACTGCAAAAACCTGTAACCAATTTACAACAAACCAACAAAGGTGTTTTTTTTTTTAATGGGAAATGTTAATGTTTCACTTGGAAGTCCTTTGCTTTGTATATGAAGCTTTTCCGTGTTTTTCAAACACGAAAGTGTCAGCTCCCAAACAAAATCTAATGCCAGTGAAGGAGTCTCAGTCAAGAGTCAGTGAAATTTCCCAAAGTTCATTACTGCTGTCATTGAAGCCTTTAATCAAATTATTACATGTCACAAACTTAGCAAGAAGGAAAGTAAACAGTTCTGTCATCCCTTCAATTTCCCTTTCCCAGTTCTCACTTTTCAGGGTTAAGTCCACCTGGATACAAAAAACCCCAGTTGAAACAGGTGATCAGTTTTTTACTGTTTGTTTTTTTCTTTCTGTGAGTCTTTTCCTTTAAAACACCCAACCTGATTTCACACTTTGTTGCCATGCTCAGGCCTGGGAAGTAGGAGTAGCAGCTCAGCAGTAGCTGCTCACAGGTCATGAACAGGTGATGAAGCAGCTCCCTTAAGAATAAGTTAACTTATCACACCTGGGAACCACTCTGCATGAGCTGATTTGGGCAGCTCACTAAGGTACCTTCAGTAGGAGTTGGTATTTTGTGATCCTCTGGACTGGCTTGATTAAATAAGAAGAGATAGAGTTGGCCAGACCATGTCTTTGCTGAATTTCCTAGAAGAGATAAAACCAGCAGTCAGTCATGGAAAACTATTAACCCCCTGCCAGACAAAACCACCCATAACTAATTTTAGCTCTGGATCTCTGCATTTCTTTGTTTAGTTTTTTAACTCTCTTTAAGCTCACATGCAAATAACCGTGGTTTCAGAGAGGCTGGCAATAAACAGCAGAGTCCCCCTAAGGCCACTTAAACTGCAGGAGCCCTATGCAAGTCAAGCTAAGGCTATGTTGAGTAAATTACATAGGCTTCGATTTAAATATGACTTATCTGTCATGTCAACAGGTTTCTCCTAGCTACGAAGGCTGAAAGCAGAGTCTTAACATTCAATTAAAATGGAGTGACATTAAATTAAATTGCATGCATAGGGTGTAATTTAGCTGTCTAAACATAAGCATCTAGTACCATTTGAGAGCCTTGGGGTAGCTGAAATATCCACATGGGAGTAACAGGTCTGACACAGTGCTGACAGACCTATGCTATTCTGAGGTGGCAGCTGGGGGCAAGGAGAGATACCCTTATGATACCTTTTACAGCACTGAGTACTTCTGGTTTGTCACCTGAATCTCAACCAAAATGTCTGTGCTGAGCAGTGTGATGTGCTCATGAACTTCTGGAGACATTGCAGATAGGCACCTGGTGAGGTCTGCAAAGGGCCCAGCTGCCTCCCTCCAACTGGTTCCAGCAGGAGTTAGGAGCTCCTGAAAATCCTACRGGACCCTAATGCGCATATTTAGCCATCTGAAAGACTTCAAACTCATGCCCTATAGGAGAGATYCTCTGCTGAAATAGAACAGGTTGGAATTCCTTCTGTCTCTGCTAGGCCCTGGGCATGCTTCCCCTTGCTCCTGGCCATCAGGAAATCCTCGGTT
Source organism: Phoebastria nigripes (assembly GCA_035582835.1). Taxonomy (NCBI): domain Eukaryota; kingdom Metazoa; phylum Chordata; class Aves; order Procellariiformes; family Diomedeidae; genus Phoebastria; species Phoebastria nigripes. Next base: position 4,374,183 of record JAYKAV010001555.1, on the reverse strand, counting down.
CCTAAGGGAGCAGATGGGGACGGGGAATGGGACATACCTTCAGCTACTGGAGGGTAAATTTGAGGCTGTAAAGGGAAGAAGTTACAGAAGATGACCGGGAAATAGCTGCCAAGCTGAGAGATTTTCTTTCTGTATACAGTCTGATTTTCTGCTGAGTACTAGGGAGGTTTTTGGGTTTTTTAGCTCCAGTGTTTATCTTTACACTGGGATGCAAAAAATAGCCACTTTTCACACAATGTGCCAACAGATTTTTTTTTTTTTTTTTGTACTAGGCAAGTTTGTTTTAGAAAAAAATATCTCTAGTGCCATGAACAAGACCCAGAAGGGAAGAGGCTCTGTGTGTGGGTTAATGCAGTTTGCATGAAGCTGAGTCATGGCTGGCTCCAAACAGGGACAGTGTCTGCAGAGCACATGGCTGGGACTCAATTAGTAACTGCAGGAGCCAGAAAGACCTCGGCCACGTCTGTGAACTTCCTGGAGTTGGCTAAGTACACTCGTTTTTGTAGGATCCAAGTAATGAATTTAGCACTATTCCTTCCTCCCAGCTCTCTGAAGAGCAGGGCATGCTCCCAGATGCCTCCCCTTCAGGCATTCCTTGGTCTGCCAGGATGCTCCCCGGTCAGACTGTCCGGAGACAGAGTGGGTTGGTGGAGTGGCAGCTGTCCCTGCTGCACAGGAACCTGCAGCAGGGAAGCAATAGCACTGCTACATGGCAATCAGACAAATACACTGCTGGAAAGGGACYTTCTCTCTGCAGCTCCTCCCTCTGGTCCCTGAAGTGTTGGAGTAAGATGGCAGCCTGCTGGAGCGTGTCTTGGGTTGGCTTTGTAACAACTGGAGAGGTCTGAACTTACTGTGGGTGGAGGTGGAAATTGGAGAGGTCTGTGCAGGGTAGAGCACGGTAGTACAGACATTTCTCACACACCTCTAAGTAACACGAAGCAGAAAGATATCTGAGCTAGCTTTGAAGCAGTTGGCAGGTTTCAGAAGCAAGCTAGGCACAGGGCTCTGGGCTCTCTACTTTGCCCTGCTTCTTGGTTAAAGCAAGCTTGGTTCACATTATAGTGCACCATGGCTCACCATTAGACACAACTTTAGTTACTCCTTGGGTGGAAAAGTGTCCCAAGGGCCTGGAAGAAATGAAGGTATCTGACAGGCACCATGTGCTGGCAGTTGTGTGTTGCAAACCAGATGAGCTGCAGAACAGGATCAACGTGTAGTCTTACACGCAATGACAGAATCCCAGAAAAACACCAAAAACATCCTCTGCGTAGGGCAGCACAGGACCCTCACAGGACACTCCATGGACAATATGGAGACAGGAATACTTGAGTACAATTTCATACCATAAGAATTGCTGAATTTACCATGAAGCAGTGATAAAGTGCCCAGATTTTGTATCAAATGTCTAAAGAGATTCACAATTAAGATAAATCATCTAATTGTGTACAGTTGTTTAGTAGGAGGACAAACTGCATCCTGAACTGGGTGTACAGACCAATGGCTTGCTGAGTAGACTGATTCAGCACTAAAAACCTCATGAAACATTTAGGTTTTGTAATGCATGGTACAAATCTTTGGTGAGCAGTTTCAGAAAAAATATTACTAAGGAGAAACTGAGACCCTGCTTGCACCTCTGCCCATTTCCTAAGGGACACTCTAGCTCAGCAGAGAAACTGTCCAAGAACCATCACCCATGCAGAAACACAATGCTCTGCAATGCTACCAAAGTCAATGATCGTTACCATGTTCCACTCTGTAAATGCTGGTCATGCAAATTAAAGGTGCCCTGTGGCTTCTTGAATATAACAACTGATCTTTACCAAGATTTAAAGGAAAAAAATATTCAAAATAGCAGAAGCATATAGATGACTGAACCAAACTCTGTCTTTGTCCTGAGGACCAAAGCTCGCTTAAATAACAGACACTAAAATCAACTCTATCRACTCAATAATATGCTGATTTCCACCAGCTGAAGCCCTTGCAATGAGCCCTGAAGCTGCAAATTTTCCATGGACTTGAAGGGTTCAGACAGATTACTGGGACTAGTTGTTTTCATCTCAAAGGTGGCTTTCTATGACAGTTTATGCAATTTAAGGTTTTGTACACTTGTGATCTTCAAGCAGGCTTCTTACTAAGGAGTGTTATTCTAGATAACTCACTCTCATCATCAGGGTGTTTTGGAAAATTCCAGGTTCTTCCTGGAAGAAAAGAACCAGCCATTTCCTCCGTATTCCTTGGGCCAGGCTGTCCCGTCCTGCCACTGAACCACTGCCACTCCAAGATCAAGATAAGAAGGATCTACAGGTACTTCACACTACCTTATTCAGACTGAGTGACTCCTAGAGGATTTTTTGGGGGGGGGATAGCCAGCTTTCTCTTTTTGCACAGGCATCACTGGGTAGCCCAGCACAATTCCCACCAATGGAAGCAAAACATCTCCCCTTGCAAAACAGCAGATGCTGACACATGAATATTCTCTATTAAGCAACATCAGGCAGGTTTCTAGCCCATATACAGAGCTGGAGTGGAAAAGCTTAGCAGAGGAAACGCTTTTAACCTGTGCGAACAACACTGATAGACACCTAAGGCGGCGCAAACCCTCCACGAGTCACCAACCAATACAAACCATTCAACAGGCTCAAGCGCCACCTCCTGGAAAATCCTTTTCAGTTCAAGCCTACTTTTAGACCATTTGGTAACAAGGCAAAAAACAAGGCAAAAGAAAAAGGTCTTCATCACTTTTCTTCTGGCTCATGTGAGATCTTTCAGCGTTGAGTTTAACTGAAATGCTATAACCATTGGCACATACGAAACCCAGAGGAGCTGATTCATGTCAGGCAGGTTGGATCCTGCTGAGTGGTTACATTTGTAAAAAGATTTTCAATGCTTTGGAAAAGAGGTCTTAGCATTTTTTCAGAAAGGCAACTAATTAAAGCTCTAAGCTAGCAGACAAGCATGGCAAAATGGATGAGGTTCCACAAATCAGAGGGAAAGCTTAGTTTAAAAGCACTCAAAAACTTTAAAGATTTTTCTCAGCCTACAAAACTGGGTTTAGAACCTCCACGTTTGTCACCAAGTGTAGGGCTTGTAAGGGAAATTGCAGTCAGTGGAGTCCCTTACTAGCATGATGAAGCAAATGTTTAATAGGGTGGGTAAAATTTACAGAACAGGAGGACAGGATCTTGTTTTGGACTTAGGGATTTCAGGTCATAAAATATAATGGGATCTGCTTTTCATTTTATCACTAAACCCAGAAGTAGAGAGTACATCTAAACCAGATCTTTAGAAAGGACTGGGTCTGAAAAATGCACAAAGGTTCCCATAAGAATGTGTGTCTCYGTTAAAAACGACTTGCCACACTGATGAAGATCACACATCACACCACAGCCTATCAGTTTTCACAGCATGTGATGTCTGCAGTGGAACGAAAAACCCAAATGCCAAAGCACAAAAAGGAACCCGTTGCTCAGATGTAAAGAGGAGGTGTTTCAGCTGCACTATGCGTGCTGAAGGAAAATGGAAATGGCTGCTTACATCAAAGAAAGTCCCTGCATGTTCCAGGATGAGCTGGCTGGAGTCAGGCTTGTTTTTGCAGTAGGTGACATACATCTGAAATTTATCTGCCTGTGAAAACAAACATCAAGGGAAAAGCAAGATAAGCTATTTCTCTGCTCGCACAGTCTTTCATTAAGGCTCACCAGGATAAATACAAGTGATAAACCCCCACCTCTAAAAGCAACATAAGAATTGCAACAGAAGAACAGAAGACTTATAGACAGTTCATAACTTACCTGAGCGGTTCTGAGGGGAATGAGGTGCACCGTGTAACAGCTATGGGAAGCTTTCTTTAACAAGTGTCACAGAGGGAAGGCCTAAAACTTTAATCCAGCTATGAAATAACTGCTAAGAGTTCTAGTGATGTTACACAGATTGTATCCAAAAGTCTGCAGGTCTCAAAACCCAGTCTTGAAATGTTGGCTCAATCACTTACTTCCAGATAAAGCCAGCGTAGAAACTCTGGGCAAAACACTCACCTAGCTTAAATTGGCTCGAGCCAACATTTTTGACTTGAGACTGGCTCAGATTTGTGACGCCTGGCCCAAACTTGCCTTTCCTACCTTGGTTCAGACTTTAATGGTTCAAACTTCATGTTGTGCTAGGAGTGTTTTGCATTTCATTTCCTAATTTATTTATTTTTAAGAGGAAATTAAAAGCATCTGTGCACTCCTGTCTTAGAGCAGTTTCGTATTACTGAACTCTGGTCTCAGGGAAAGGCAGGCAAACAGAAGAGGAGGATGGCCTCCTTTTATTACTACTGCATTTTTTATACCAGGTATCTAAATAACAGGACCCTGCAATTGGGCAGGCAGCTTTGTATGTATGCCTGTAACCATACACACAGCTCTGGACATGTACTATTGCTGAGATGATGTGGTAGTATCTTAAAAGTACCATGAAGATTTTGCACAGAACGATATGTAAATATGTCCATCTTTCATAACTATGTAACCTCTTCTTTGTAAACAGTATTTCTGAATCCATTTCATCAATATTTGTGTCATGTTTTTAAGTTAAAAGCCCATTTGAAATCATCCAAACATGCTCATTTTTTGGTAAGAGAAAATGTTCCATAATGACTTTTAAAATACTAATTCCCAGCTTTGAAATATGAATAAAACCATCAGAGAAAACATGAAGATGGCTGACTTGTGTGGTAAGTATTTTGAAAATAGAACAGCTTTCATACAGATAAATTACTGTAGCCAGTTCCTGGAGCCTCCTACGCCCATGAAGACTCTTAGCATCAAGATTTCAAAGTCCTGTTGGAAATTATCCTGGCATTGGTTAATGGAATGAGAGCGCACAGTGGCTCAGCAATTTGACACTAATTTCTGAAGAAAAATGTTGATAAAATATGTTGTTCATGCTTTTGTAGAGGTCTCATGGCATGACTAAAATTCTCTAAGGAGGGTACATTAAGATTTTAAATGTCCATCCTCCCAGGGCCCTTCGCAAAGAAACGAATGTCACCCCTAAATACAGGTTTGGTTTGATGAAGTCCTGCTAAACAGGAACCAGCAGAGGTAAAAGCTATGCTGGTCAGTGCAGGAGAAGGAGAGAGGCTCTGGAAAGCCTTCACACCACTGCTCAGGAGAAGAGTTAAGGGAGGGAACCTTTCACCCTGGGAGGGATGAAGAACAACGCAGTCGTAGTTCCAGATTAGCTCCTAATCTCACTTATCACTAAGGACGTAACCCTTGCATCAATTCCCAGCTTGTTTCCATCTGCGCTGGAGGAATTAATTTGAATAAATAACAAGAAGAAGAAGCCTCATTACCCAGGTGACGAAGCAGTGGCCCACATCCTCAGGCAGTTGTTCGTATTTCTCTAGTTCTTTCAGAAAAATGCTGAAAAAAGAAGACACCAATGTAATTAGTTACAGTCAAATACCCAGGAGAAGCAGAATGACCAATGAGTTAATCAGTGCTAATGATCAATACTTGTATCTTGATTACGAGGCTAATCAAGTGTCCTGCCAGTAGAAAAAGTGTGTCCTTGCCAAGGTATGCTTTGGTTTTTGAGCACATTCATGCCCGACTCAACTAGAAAGGAAAAGGTAGCAATCCCTAGCAGGGGGTCAGTGTATTCAGGACTGCAAAGTGATATTCAAGAACCAGATCGTGAATCTGCAAAAAGATCTTGTGCAGTGGTTCAGAGGAAGAGCAAAAAGAGAAGCCCAAAGCTGCCGGCTTTCCCTCACCAAACTTTGCCCAGTGTGCTAAGGACAAAATTTAAACAAGCTTGATACTTCATGGGTAAGTAGTAAACTCCCAAAATACAGATTTTGTAATCAACTGTCTCCCAACACCTTGTACTATGAGTGACATCTCTGTTTGCAGATAGAGCCCTGTACAATGTCTGGGTGGAAAGAGGAATGTGAAACAGAAGTTGCAGAAGGAGAAGCAACGGAATGTGCTGTTTCCCCAGCCCTGAATCAGGCTGGGGGATGCCTTAACATCATCAGCCAAAGGAGAAGATTGTGGAGGACACTGGTGGAGGCAAGGGGGCAGCAATTTATTTTAGCGTTGCTAGAAGTTTTAGTGGGAAAAAGATAATGCAGAAGCAGCAGGCTGGAGGAGGATGGGTCAGAGAAAGGACAAATGACAGYAGCAGGGAGCTGAGGGGCATGACTGAGGGTTGAAGGGGTATTAGCTAGGAGCAAGGGAAAAGTCAAAAAGGAGAGTAATCAGTTGGCATCAATCAGGGTCACTAAACAGAAGATACAGCACCACAAAGAGAGGGCAAGTGGGAAGGCAATTGGGTGATCCTAACATAGTTTTAAATGGGAGAAGAATACTTACCTGTACGACACGGCAATTCTTGTAGGCTGGAAGTCAATTAATCTATTACTTAAAGGCCTTTTTAATGTAATATGTAGTTTGAATCTACTATCCTGATATGCTTTGAAGCTGCTTGCACAAAAGCATGCATATGGCAGCCTCTCCTGAACCATATTTATGTGTATGTGATGACCATATTTATGTGTATGTGATGGCGCATTTATCTGGCTGAAGCATTGAAAGTCTCCCAGAACTTCAACAGGGAGGGGTTTTCTGATTTGTTTTTCAAACTGCTTTGGTTTTGATGTGTAACTTGAAGACATTCTTTGAAATTCAGACTGAACTTGTGGGATTCAGCACCCCTAAATGTTAAGTTTATAACTGCTATTGCATTCACATTATAGCAGGGAAACAATGCCCTCTAAGCTGATCTGATACACAGTCTTATCTTGATAAAAGGGAGTACTGTTAGTTACAGATTAAATACAGAGAGTCTCCAAGAAGTGGCAGGAAAGCTACTTATTAACCAAGCTCATGTCAACCATTCCTTTTTTTCCCCTCGTGTTTTCCAAGAGATCATACTTTTGACAGGCAAGCTTCCAGACTAAATCTAGTGCTGTGAGATGGAAAGCATGTATAGGACTACAAAGCATTGGTATAATATGAGTTTAACATTGTTAATCAGCTGAAGGCAAAGTTTAAACTAAGATGCAATTCATTTTTGTAAAAGAAACAAAACAAGAAATCAAACATTATTTTGCAAATCTGGATCAATTGCTTTACACTCCTGTGTGCATTGTACTGTAGGTGTTCACTGCAGACACCACATAGATGTATAGGTATACACATGCCTTTGGTTTCCTTAGTCAGTAAACATTAACAGAACTGTTGGGAAAACCTACTTGTTATGAAAGTCATATATCTCCTGAATATTGCCAAAGATGATGTGTTCTTTATTAAGGATTCCAGCAGGTATTTCTTCCACTCCACTTGTCATTTCCCAAAGGTAAGTCTGGAAGACACCAGCAATTCTTAGCTTTGTGAATAAATGCAGTGAAAAAGAATACATCTCCCTGTTTTATTGCCAAAGGCACTGGCTGACAAGGGAACTAGGTACTTTGAGATTAAACAAACAAGCTAAAAAAAAAAAAATGTTCCAGTGTCACAGACAGTTCTCCAGAGAAATTCAAAGCGCTGACACTCAGAAGCTGTCTGAGAAAAAAGAAGAAACATGCCAACAACACCTGTCTTTGCTGTCCAACTGATGGTGTCCAAAAACTGCAGGCAGAAACAGTTGAAAGATAAGCTGGATTTGCCACTTCAGTAGCATTAGATACATAAAAACCTCTTTCAAACTGCAGGAACATGAAAGCTGACAGATTTCACTGAAATACACTCTGCTTTTTACCCTGAATACCACAGTCCCCTTCAGGAACACCCTGCTGTAGAGCTAGGCAAGTTATTTGACAGTGCAAATCCAGCTCTTTCTCTAGCATGAGATGATCCAAAGGAATAGATTTGAATTCTTAAGAAAATGCTCCATGATTCAGAAAAGACTAGAAACCAACAAATTTCAGGTCAACGTGCAAATATATTACTCTCTACTGAGTGCCAGGACATTGCTCTCACTCTGCAGGGGTCAGYGCAGCTTCGTAAATCAAGGCGCACTCAGGTGTCCCTGGAGGTGCAGACATTTACAGCCATGCATGGGGAGCACAGGGCATGGTTCTGCCAGTGGGAGACAAGCTCCTGCTGCTGCCCACCCAGCTCCCACCACCAGCAGGACATAGCTCTGCGGCTAGCCACCAATGGTGGTACCCTCACACAGACTCTTGTCAAGGTCAGCCTTTGCAGTACAGTGAACATCACCACCGCAAAGGATACCATGTCCTTCCTGAAAATACTGGAGACTTCCTGGGCCGTAACTTACCTCTAAACATTCATGTAAGTCCCTGACATAAGCCTTTTCCGTCTGAAGCAGCTCAGCCATAATGAATCTGAAAAAATAAAGTATTTCAGGTGTTTCGGACATTATAGGCATTTGTACAATGAACAGAAAACAAAACATCCTTCTGTTGTCTTCAGGAATCAGTGTACTTCCACTCTAAGCCTTCAGCTGCCTCACTTTGCACCTTTCAGCTCCATGAATGAAATACCACTTCATACTCTAGTCCCTTGTAGGGTTATTTTCTAAATATCTTTTCTGCATAAAATTCTATTAAGTTGTATTTCTGCAGCCCTGAGGTGTGATTTACTATCTACATGCCCATCCTTAACAGTCAACTGATTCTCAGAAATTTTTTTTCCCCAGGAGTAAGGACTTGAGATTCACTGACAACACTTGCATCTTCACTAAYAGTCAACGGTAAGTCACCCTGAAACTTGACCTTCAGTGGCAATACAGATGGATTTTGGAGACAACACTACTTTGGAGAGGGTTCAACAGCTTGGTATCCGACTGGAGAAAATCCAAACTGCTGGGAAGCCCAACAACCACATCTGTAGTGCCTGAGGCTGGGCATCTCAAAGTTGAAATGCCCAATGTTTTGAAAATGTGCCACAGGCAGACCAAGTGTAACTACTATTCCCTAAAGTAGAAATGGTTTCTTATCAAGGTTATGCACTGTAGTGACAATTTCAGAGGGCTGAGAAGGATCATATATACAAATGCTTTCCAGAATATTCTCACACAAAAATTAAGACAAAATACTGTGAAATTAGACAGTTTCTAGATTTAAGTGCAACAAGCACTCTCCAAATATTTCCTCTAGTATGAAATATTTCCAGTTCTCTCAGTTCTACACCCACTGAAATTTGAATCTAAACTTCAAGTGAACTCTTGTGTCACTGAAACCCGGTTAACTCCTCTGGATGTCATTGGAGTTTAGATGATACCTAGACATATAAAGATGCTTTTCATTTTTTCTGTTCATTTTACTTTTCACATACAGCCAGAAAGAAATCATGACAATGAGTATCTCCATGACAGTGGGGTCTAATCGAAGTGCTTGACTCACTCCTTTCCCTTTCCAAAAGTAACTTCTGATTAAAACCAAAAGAAGTTCAACCTGTATGTTCTGAAATTCTCTAGCCTACAAGTCACAGCTGCTGCCCTACACCTGTAGACTTATTTCAATAGCTCCGCAGCTGGAAGGAGTTATAGGACTGTCAGTCAGTTCTGGCATGCAAATATCATAGAATCACTCTTAGATAATGTGTCATGGCAGACTGTGAGCATTTGGGGACATACTCTTTCTTTCTGGCCGACTTTCTTTTTTCTTCATTGACTTCATGATTTGCATCTCGCAGCTTTACCTCCCGGTCTGAAAGACTTGCTGGAATAATATCTAGTTCTAGGTCCTTGTTATCCTAGAAAAAAATGACAGTACAGATTTTAAATTCATTGTAACCCTACTGTTGTGCAAAATGCAGCATGTTCATGAGATCAAATAGATAAGAAGGGACAAAAGTAAGATAAAGATACCAATGTCAGAAAGAAGGAAATTCAAAGGAATTTAGAAGAACTACAGTGAGAAGGTGAGAGAGAAATCTTAAAAAAAATGACAAATATGAGATTTATTATAGTCTTCACTGTTACTCCTATCTAGAAATAGGTAATGATGACAAACGTCTAAATTTTACCTTGCTCCTTCGCATCTTAATTAGTTTCCTAGTATGGGACTTCATAAATAGTCTGATAAAGTAGGGCACTATGCAGAGACAATCCCAACTTCCAATGGCCTTCTGCCATGGAAATACCTTTCCAGACTGTGGTTAGTAACTTTGTATAAACCAGACACCCTACAAGGAACAGTACATTTAAGGTATCTTAAGGCTGTAAGTAAGGGAATTTATTCCTCTTTCTTTGATACTTTATTTCGAAGGATGGTTGACTGAAATGTTTTTAAGAGTTTCTGCTTCTGGCACTCCCCCTTAATACTGTGGCCAGGGAATAGCAGGAGGTTCCAATTTTTGTTTCTCTTGTGTTGCTCTATTTCACCTAAAAGAGCTCAGAGATGAGGTTGGGGATCAATTTTTTGGTTAGTTAAAGGATGAGAGAATGGAAACTTACAGTCAAAGCCTGAGTTTGATTCAAAATAATGGTGTGGTAGCAGGATTTATGGCTTATGCTAAAATTAACACAGACTTTTATTCAAATAATGTGTTTCCCCCTCCTTCCGAGTAGCTGTATGGTCTCCTGCAGAATGGTGCAAACATTCGTTTAGAAAATCTTTCTGATCTTCATCTGTCTCCTCCTCATATCACTGATCTGCCACAAAAAAAACCTTTTTCTCTTCAGAAACAGTCCTGAGCTTGGCTAGGTAGGTTGGCTAGGTTTTAAGTGTTTCTAATGGACACACAATAACCTGCAGCATTCATACTACAGCCTTCACTTCCCTCTGTGACTTTCAGCTTTGGTATAAGACCCCAGCAGGATATGGACTTACAGTACCTCTGTATTGATTCCAAGGGCTTTTTCCAGGGAGTAGCGGTATTTCCCCATCCTGAGAGAGAAGTCACGGTAGCGTTTGTCAACGGTGGTGACCCACTTCCTAATTTCAGTGGCGTGTATATGTCCTTTTTCTACAAAGCTGTCAGCCAGCTGGATGAGGAGCTTCACTTTCTCCTTTGTTTGCTGCCCAAAATATGGTCCTTGGTTATGTTGCATTATTATTATTCCCTTTGCTTTTAATTCACACAGCAGTCAGAAGCAGCTCGCAATTTTTTATACATCATTAAAGAATGCCTGTACTTCATCTTATACAGAATCAGATGCTTTAAACTTTGCCCAGTAAAACATGAAAGGAATGACATTTTTATAAGGACACTTATGAAGCTGCAGGAGATAGAAAATGTCAAGTTTTTGAAACCACACACACACAAACACATAAGGAAAACACGTTGGACGTTAGACATGCCTCCTTCCCATAACCAAAAACTTATTTTTTGTGAGCCTTGGAGTAGAAGACAGGATTTAAAAATCACACCTCATAAAATACACCAAGTTACTCTGAATCTATACCTAGGTGGTTCTGCAGACCTGTGTAGGCAGGTCATTAATACACCACATACCAGTCCAGGAAGTGAGTTTGAGTCACTACTACTCTGTTTCAAAAACAAACAGAATTTAAATCCAAATTCCTGGTCTACTATAAAGTCTCCCATCAGTATTTTAGTTCCAGTTAGAGCATTACAAACCAAAAGATGCCTGAACTCCAAAACATACACTGAGAYCCCAAACCTTCCAGAGGTCTTTTCTATTCCACTTGGGTTCTGACTGCCCCTTAGTCACTATGGTTTTCCATATTAAGGAACTTGGTGCAAATCTGGCACAAAAGAGCTAGTTATAAATTTTAGCTTAGATTCCAAATCTATCCTAGGAGCTGAAGGTGCCTGGACCCTATGTTTGAGCCAACTCAAGTACAAAATGCTTATAAAAACTGAGATATCAACTGTACAGACTGAATTCCAGCTGTAACGCACATGTTAATCCTCAAAAGCAAAAGGAGAATCAGTCGCATCCCCAGAGGTACTGGCAAGCTGCTTTTCAGAGATGGGGAGAACTTTCCACTCTGCCTGAAGCGAGACATGCTATCAGGTACTTCACGTTATCAGCAATCTGGCCACAAATGGACAAATGCATGTCAGACCAGAAAACATCCAGCAGACTTCAAACACGAAACTAAATTCAAGAAATTTCACCAGCAAAATAAATTAACAGCTTAATCAGAGGTCACCTTAACAAATTAAGTAAGTACTTCAGCAAGGCTAGGTATGGAGAAGTAAAAATCTGACTTCCTGTTACATTTAAAGGGTGTTTCATTCCCAAAAGCTCCTGGTGTTTTTGCTTTCTGAACAATTGGTTTGACCAGAAAGTTATTGGGATCAGGAAGGCTTTCAGTTACAGCTTAATTTGAGAATAACATCAGTCTGGGAGTGACATACATTTACCAGATTGCACGTGGCAGTGAAAATATTCTAGGTCAGCAGTAGGGAAGTGATTTACTAGAGCCCTGGGGAGCAAGACTAGATGCATCAGTGTAAGGAACAGCCAGTAATGGTCAATAAGGAACAAGGTATAAAAGTCAATCCTAGGCTAAGTCAAGAGTAGAAATAGTTTGGAGACTTCAGGATGAATCGGGATTATTCTGATCAAAATTAAATTATTAACTGGAACATGATTTCAGGCGGACTGATTATGGGTGGTTAGAGGCCAGGAGTACTGTTCAAGGAATGTTGTACRGGTCCTGTCTGATTAAATTAACTTTCATCCACTGCTAGTTATCTCCCATTTTCACAGACATGCAAGCTAAGGAAAAAGGAAGGGGACAAGAACACCACAAAGCCTGTGAATCAAACCCATGCAAGTATGGACAGCCTAATGAGGAATTTAAGGATTACAGAAGATCAATTTCAGGACACAGTGAAATGATGCTACATAATACCAAAGCTATTGCTGCAGTCCAACTTTGCAATTTAGATCCTTATCAGTGACTGTTAATACCCCTGTGGATTCACTGTCTGTGAATTACCTATGGTTTGAATTAATTTGTCTGAAGCAGATCCAATCACCATTCCTCTGTAAACCCCACCACATTTCTCAGAATTGCTCCATATAAATTAATAGATTCTTGGTAATGCAGCTTTGTATTAAAAAACGTTCACCCCGGAGTTTACAAACCCATTTATTTGAAGTATTTTGTTGGGATCAGCAGATTATTTCTGATGAGATAAATGATCATTTGTGATCAACCCAGCTGGAATTAATGAAACAAATTGTGGTTTTAATGACAGAAGAAAGAGACAGGGAATCAAAGATAACCTTGGATATGTTCAGATCAATTAGTTACTCTATACCATTCTTGTATAATTGTTTGAGGATGGAATTAGGGTATGTCTCATTAGGTTGCTGTGAACTCTGTGTGCAAGCGGACTTTCTCTTCCTTCTGATCAGAACAAAAATGCTGCTTAACCAGTACAGACCAAGGGGGAGAAAACCTCCTTTTTGTGCCTATGTCTTGCTAAAAATGAAAGATCACAGTTCTCAAAAGACATTTATCTTCGGGGCTAGGAATGTCAGGAGGAAAATACAAAATCAAGAGAATATTATTACAGAGATTTAGGGCATTGAAACAGGATCATAAACATAGACTAAGGCAGATGCCATAATTAGATTAAAGTCACTGTTTACCTTGGCAGGTACTCTGAATTCCCCATATTCCTTCAGGAGTTCCTGAGTTTCTTCTGCTGATTCCCCTGTGGAGTTGTGAGTAGAGAGGTAATATTCGCCTGTTTCTTGGATCCAGTCTAAAGCCTGTGAATGTCAAAAACAACCAAAGGAAAAACAAAACAAACAGTCTTTGTATTTCAAGAACTAATCCTCTGACAAAAAAAATCTGCCAAATAAAGGATATCAAATCCATTGGGACTTAATACTGTGTATACTAAAACACTTTCTAGGAACACATAAAAAGAATACAGTAATCAAAACAGGTGGGAAAGGATACAAAAAGGTGCTGTATGTTTCCTAGGAGAAAAAGGAATGCAGGGAAGTCTACCTATATACAGATAAATCTGCATGCAGGGAAAGCAGTTTTCTCATTCAGTAATAGATCAATAAAACAAGTTTTCTCTTATATTTATTTTCAGACAAATGAACAAATCCAGAAATTAATCTGACCTGGCAAAAATACTGTTTTGTTGTTGGGTTTTGGAATTTTCTTAAATTGTTTTAAAAATCTATATTTGCCATGTTTTCAAACGTTACAGTTTTTAAATACAACTTGAGATTGCAGCAGGAACCCCACAAAGAGGCATTACATGGATACAAGAAATATTTACGCTCTGCCAGGACAGAAAGACAAAGTGGGGTTTTTACCTGCTTGGCACTGCGCTCAAAGACAACATATTGTTGGCACTGATCTAATCTCCGCTTCTTCAGGGTCCAGAAGTGAAGGACCCGGTTCTCCCTCTGCAGCAGCTCACTCAGAATGGCTGTAGGGCAAAGGAAAATGTCTGCATGATTAGTGATTCTGTGAGTGCATACAGAAACAAGCCATAAAAAGCTGAAATCTACTCACTCTGCCTGGACCGCACTCCCAAGAGCAGAGCCCCTGAGACTGTACTTCTTAAAAACAAGCATTGATTCAAGGGGTCTGCTTTAAAAAACAAACAAACAAAAAAATAACCAACAAAAAACGTGTGGTTGCAGGGTTTTCTGGTAAAGGAGAAGATGCTAGAACAGAGTTTGGGATTCACCCCAGTAAATACACTGGGGTACACAATTTCTAGTCCTTTCGTCCTCTTCTGTTGCTTATTTCAGGAGTCTAGTACTGGTTGACATAGAAGTTGCCCTTTTACTGCCTTGTCTGTTGCTCTGGCCACAGGCTACCCAGCACTTGGCACCAAAGCCTACTGTCCCATGCGGAGCTCTGGTTATGATTGAATTTAATTCAGACCTGAGCCCCCAGTTTGACATACCTGGTAAGGTTTCTTATACAGCTGTGCTGCCTGGTGACCCTCTGTGTGCTGCTCCCTGTGCAGTTATTGCCGAGCTACGATTTTGGGTTGAGGCCTGGTCTTAGTCCTCTAAACTGTTTTCTGTGTGATGGGGATGTGACAGACACCCAGATTCAGGAAGAGACTGGCAGGAGACCTGCTACTCCTTGGAGTCTAGGACATACGTGTTCTTCAAAAGCCGAGGGCTCAGCCAGACTGTATCAACTCGATAAAAGGGTGTGATTTAACTCTTTAAAAAGTACCATGGGTTTAAATGAAAAGATGACACGCAGAGAGAGTGCAAGAGATTTACACCATATAACTGACATAAACCTTAGTTAAACCTGAGCTTTTCTAATTAAACTGAGCTAAGTCATGTGTAGCTGGCAGCAGCGTGGCTCATCCCAGCCGTGTCTGGGTAGGGAGCTCAGGTAAGGTAAGGCATGGCAGCCCCCCTGCCCTTATCCTCAAAGCGGAGCATCCACTAGAGGGGGCTTAGGCACACGCAGCCCGGGCAGCAGCCACACTCTTTTATATTAAAACATTGAGTCTGGCTTCTCAACCACTTACAGTGACTTACGATAATTTACAGCACCTGTTAATAACCTCTCTCACCCTAAGCCCTTTCTGAATGTACTGATATTCATTGCTATGTATCAACGCTGGTGGCAGCAAACAGATGTGGATGTATCCCTCCCCATTTACAAGTGTGACACTGGTTATGGTCAAAAAATTTGTAATACTTAAGTCAATTGCAAAACCTAGCCCAGTCCCTGCTGAGGGAACTTCGTCTGAATGACAAAACGAACTTGAAGCTTCTCATGGGTGCTCTAGGTCAGGTCTCTGCATAAACAGTTTATGCCAAATAAAACTAATTTTGTTCTGTATTAATGACTTTGTTTTGGAAGCACAATAAATATCCTACTAAATGGTGCTTTTATTCTGAACTAAAGTGTCCACTTCAAAGATTTTCTGTGGATAGACTCGCCACACATAAGAATGACATGTTTGGCTTAGAAAAAGACTAATATACAAACTGATTTCTATATAAGTGAGTAATTTCAAACAAGTTCAGTGAGGAACACTCACAAGCTTACATCAGGTGCACATTTAAGGGCTTGCCGAGTCAGGATTTAATTAATTTTCCAGTGATTTTCAACTGTAGGGAACAAAAGTCCACAGCAACAACAAGCATTTGACACAGTAGTGGGGGAAACTTGAACAAAGTCATGTTAACATTGAAGAACTGATACTGAAAGAAAGGAAGGAAAATAATCTCTTCAGTAGCACCATTTTCATCTTCTGTGTATAACCAGAGTTCCCATCCCTCCCACATATATAATGACTGCACTGCTCTTAACCTGTATCTTTCTGCAGCTTGTAAGAAAGCCAATAATAATAACAAAAAATGGTTTGTTTCTGCAGAATTACTTTGCTCATTCTTATCAGTACCTTGCAGCATTGCTAGGCACAGATTAACAACTGTTTAATTAAGCAGAGGAGTGGAAACATTTAAAACATCTAAGATGTATCATCTGATTGTAAACAGTGCTCTTTTGACCAAAGGAAAGTAACTACAGGCAGATACTTTTGCTGGTGGTTGTTTGATGTGGTAGGACATCAAACAGGATTCCAGGGACAAAAAAATAGCAGATCCATCCTAGGGACAAACAAGTTTGGGGTTCATTGTTTTCCAGTGCTCAGCAGCAACAGGATGCATCTAGATCTTGTATTTGAAATGTGCTGCTTTGTTTATGCATTTTTAGATATTAAGGCAAAATAGTGTCTGAGCATCTCAGCTGACAACCTACATGATGGGGAATGGCACAGTGTCACTCCCATGGACTCTCCTGACAAGAGAAGCCAGACAGAGCCCATGTTTCAAACCCCTTTCCTTTTTTCCCTCACCACCACTTGCAACAGCAGAGTTCTGTATAAGAACTCATGCCTAGCAGAGGAGGGGTCACTTTCTGAGAGGCCTCACTACCATTGCTAAAGGTGTCAAGCATATGTATCATTTTAGTGACAGCAAATGGCAAAACTTAAGGTGCCTTCTCAGCATGTTCATAAACTTTAGGACAACCACAGAGTAGAGGGGGAAGCAAACAAAACCTTCAACGCTGTCATTGCACCCATGCACCAACCTTTCACTTGCTGCTCAGGCCCCCTTGTATGGCTTGCTACTCCAGGCATGCTGACGTTGTTGCGGTGGATGTACTTGAGGAATACCTCAGCGTTCCTTCGTGCCAGCGTACAGGCCTAAGAAAAACAGCCCCCACCAAAAAGAATCAGTAAAGATGAGCAAAGAAAGCAAAGGGGACCCAAGGGAGTTCTCTGCTTATTTTGCAGGGAGAAGTCCTCTTTCATAGGGGAACATGAGAGCTTCAGCTAAGAGTCAATAAACTCAGCTAATAAACTAACAGCCTCATAAATGTATTAAAACACATGAGTCATTTTGAATATAGTGGCTGATTTTATATATTAAGGCAAATTAATGACAATAATAAAACAACTGGTTGTAAAGAGCTAGTACATCACACATTTTCAATCTAACCAAAGCTAACCCATCTCTCAAGAAAAGTACTCATTGTTTCAAAAAATGTACAGTCTAGAGACATAATTTCTTAAGTCTTGCCTGCAAGCGTAGTTTCATGTTGTATATCAGTTTTAGTGGAAGGTGGGAGGCTGGCTGTCAATTGACTTGTCAGCCTGTCAGCTCCACAGTTCTTACAAAGCAGCACCTGGAAGGCAGGAGGAAATCTCTGTCTCCATCCTGGTGCTGCCCTGCAGAGACACAATTGCTTCAGTTGTTAGCAGTTCTTCAGTTATTGGCTTGGAGGACAGAATTTGAAATGCTGGATGGTTTGTATAAGCCAACACCAAAATGCCGTACAATACCTGTCATTTATAATGCTCATCATATACAATTTTGAGAATTTGAACTTCAAACTAGCACAACAACTAACATAGAATCATAGAATCATTAAGGTTGGAAAAGACCTCTAAGATCATCAAGTCCAACCGTCAACCCAACACCACCATGCCCACTAAACCATGTCCCTAAGTGCCTCATCTACACGTCTTTTAAATACTTCCAGGGATGGGGACTCCACCACTTCCCTGGGCAGCCTGTTCCAATGCTTAACCACTCTTTCAGTAAAGAAATTTTTCCTAATGTCCAATCTAAACCTCCCCTGGCGCAACTTGAGGCCATTTCCTCTC
>JAYKAV010001555.1:4101598-4356068 GCA_035582835.1 Phoebastria nigripes | reverse complement strand
TAGTTGTAGAGGGTGATAAGGTCTCCCCTCAGCCTCCTCTTCTCCAGGCTAAACAGTCCCAGTTCCCTCAGCCGCTCCTCGTAAGACTTGTTCTCCAGACCCTTCACCAGTTTCGTTGCCCTCCTCTGGACACACTCCAGCACCTCAATGTCCTTCTTGCAGTGAGGGGCCCAAAACTGAACACAGTATTCGAGGTGCGGCCTCACCAGCGCTGAGTACAGGGGCACGATCACCTCCCTACTCATCCTCCAAGTGCAATGCAAATACCACCTAATTAGTCCTGAGGACATCTCTCTGAGATATGCACTGATGCATTGATGATAATGCTTACTACCCCTACTATAACAGTGTGAAACTGGCCTAGGGCTTATACAGCCAGCCAGCAGCTGAACTGGAATTACACCTCAGAGCCTCCTCTCAAACTCACCAACACTGCTCTAAATTGACTACTTAATGGGGAGTTTTCCTGATTTATTAGAGAACTAAAATGAGACCTTGAGAAAAGCCTCCTTCTGTTCCAGGTGTTTGCTGATCAGAGGGATGACATGGTCTATCTCAGCTGCCGGTCCAAGTTTATCTCGACCTCCACACCAGTCTTCATCCCGTCTGTATTCTTGCTCCAAGCTCTCTAATACGCTGCACACCTGAAACATGCCCATAGCACAACAATTCAGTTATCTACAATCATAATCAGGAGGAACATATTCAGTAAAAGTCTATGACCAATAACATTTCAAATCTAAATGTTTTGGACTATGGGTCATGGCATGGAGGGTAAGTGGGTATGAAACAGGCCCTGGACAGAATAATCTAGCAGTTCTTCTTATCCATAGGGATCTCTACTGTTTGGGATGCAGTTCATCTGTTTTAAGGGTGATAAATCCTTCTTCTCTTCCAATGGATAACCAGGAGGAAGCTCAAAAGGCTGAATCAAGGCAGGGGTCAGTGTTGGCCCCAGTGGATCATTCAGGAAACAATCCCTATTCCGGAAGGGTGCTTTAGATGTGTTTAAATCCCACTGAAGTCAAGGGACTTAGCACATACTTAAAGAAAAACACATGCTTAAATACTTTCCTGAAACAAAGTCTGAAGCTGGAACTAATTCTCTTCAGCTGCATGTTAGTTGCTCCCTATACAGCTTTTTTAAAGACTGATGGAAACCCATAGATATTAAATAAGTGCCGCAACCCAGGTGGATGCAGGTGTTCCACTGTACAGGGCTTACACAAGTATCTTCTATCTTGGTAGAATAATGGGAATGAGGTAAATAAACCAACACAGTCTGGAAATGGTGTGTGCAGTGGCCTCGGACAAGGCTGAGTCTTTTGCGTTGCAGATCCCGAGAATGACTCTTAGTAGCCAGTGCAGACACCAAAAAACTGCAAAAGTTTTCAGGACCATTTGGAACTTTCCTCTTCTCTCCCAGAGGGCTCTTCCAACACACTCCACTGCTGAGATTACCCAAGATCCAGTCAGTTATTGCTGGGGGTCCAGCTAACCACGTTCACCCTTTTCTCGCTCACTCCTGCAACTTTTATATGAACACAGTTATAATTCAGAGGACACTACATGCTCAAGAGCACAGTCTGGAAGAGACTCCAGCATCACCCACCAATCCCCCCTGCTATTGCAGGCTATTTTCATATAACTCCATGAACACATCAAACTCAGTTTTAAAACTGGTGAACTGAGGTGAAGTGATCAACTTACTCTGCTGCCAGGCTGTTCAAGGACCTTATGCATTTGACAATCTGAAATCATCTTCTTGCTTGGATGCAAACCAGTATTCACCCTCAAACATACATTGGAGAGGAAGTGCCCCACGTGTTATTCAGGCACAGAAAAGCATTTCCATTTTACTTCTTAGTTCTGAAAACTTTGGTACTCTATTGGACTTTGGCGACATAAAAAATGAAAGTAGATGGACTGCCTGGGGTCCACATCTTTTCAGAAAGGATGGGCCCTGCACATGCAAATACCATCTCTCTGTTAAGAAGATGAGAGAAATTAACATAAAGTGGACTGTCAATCAAGTCAGAGAGAAACTGGGCTATTTGAAAGCCAGGGCTCCACCAGTTATATCAAGAACATAGTATGCTTGGGGAAGACAGGCATGAAAAAGTTTGGCTGGTTGTGACAGTCTCTCCACCCTTTTAGCTGCTTTTTCTAGATATTTGGAGAATTCAGGATCCAGTAAATTACTCAATCCACTGTCATCCAGTCAGGGAGTAGACCGTTAAGGACCGTAGATCAGTTGTGCAGCCCAAGAGAAGACAATAGACTACATGCAGCAGTGAGTTTATGAGCATTCAAAGACTGAATGATCTTTGCCCTAAACATTTGCTGAATAGGCACAACTAACGAATGAACTGGTGGGCACTGCAGTATGCTTGTCTATGACTTGGAAAGAGAGACTGAATTGATAAATTACTGGCTATGCATATTTTGGCCAGCACATTTAACTGTCTAAAGCACTAATGAATCCCTTAATGGTTTTCATTTCTCACAATCCTCCACCAGCAGTAATTCATTTCAATCTTGAATGCATTGGGGACTGTAAATCTGTTTGAAACTCTTCACAGTGAAAGACATTCATTATAAGGAATGAATTCATCTTAAACAATCTTAAAAATGCATTAAAAAAATGACACCAAAAAGTGGCCCAAGGATCATCTACAGCCTTGATGTTAAGGAAAAAATAATCTCTTTCCATAATGATATATTTAGTTGTGCTAAAAAAATTCCCGTGTCTGGTTCTCTAATTGAGGAACTAACTGTGTGATAATAACAATAGAAAATTTAATGGAAATCACTGCTGCCTTCTGTATGAAACCACAGGTTCCTGCAATGTCCATGCTAACACAAACTGCCTGGCTGCAGTAAATTACATCAGGCAAGGCTACTCAAGTATCCACACTATGACACTAATTCTCACTGACTGCAGTATAAATGGCACCTGTTTGTGCAAGGGATGAATAATCCCACTGTACCAGCAGCCAACTGGAATGTGTTTTGCAATTCATGGACACCTGGAATGAAGTAAAGTTGTGTCAACATATAATGGTTACTGCTGTAATTATCTGTGTTGCAGATGGATTTAAGAGAAATCCCTTCATATCTTGGCATCTTTTTCGGCATGGTGGTGTTTAACTACTAGTGAAAACACTGGCTAGTACTGCTCACAAAGTAGAAGTAATTAATTGCAAGCAGTTCTCAAGGAAAAGCAGATTTATATTCCTCAAAATTAACTCTGATATCATGAGAACTTGAAACGAAAATGGTGGGATTTCAGAAATTCTTCCCGTTGGAAAGGGGACAATTAAAAAAAAAAAAACTTCAAGAATTACATTGCTTCACTGAAAACTTTAAGATGAATGTTATTGCAAACTGCTGCCTTTTTTTGTTTGTTTGTTTTTTGCGTTTTTTTGTTACAATACTTGTCAGAGAAACAATTTTGACTAGTTCAAACTTTGGTTTCCATGTGTGGCTTAGCATTGCTATGCCAATGGAGCAAATGTCCTTTCAGTTAATTTTGCCAATGCTGTAAGACCCCTTGCTGGCAGAAACCCTCCGCACTCAGGGTCAGAGTAGAAAACCCACACCTACCAGCACTGCTACATTGTGGCATGCACTCACATTGGTGTTTACCAGCTGGGAGTCACCTGAGGGCTCAACACTGCCCTATTCAAGAGACACAAAGGTTTATATGCACCTAATGTGTGGATGGAGACATGCAAACATATGTAAAAAGACAAAGGGCAACTTTTAAGGGCAAGCAGGGCTGACTGAAGCCACATTCTTCCTACTTTTGGGATTACTCAAGGAAAAGGGAGAAGAACAAGCACTGCTCCTTAGTGGTATTAGCAGAGCAGGTATTTGGAACAGTTCAACACTCTGGAAGAGTGGAGAGACTGCRCCGCTGATCTTGGTGAGAGGCAAGACCTTCGCACTCCACACTGGGAGTTAAATCCCAGGCTGTAGCAATATGCTGTGATACAGATATGATACTGTTCAGCTCACCTGCTCAGAGGTTTTATAGAAGGCCACTGAGGCATTGACAAGTTTGAGCCTGTCCTCCATCTTCAGCATCAGCTGCTGCCAGTGCAGGGCCACCTTTTCGGCACACTCTCTGATAGCATCGGCATCATAATGCCCAGCCTGTAGCAACACTTCGGCTTTCTGCTGGACCTGCAGGGCACTCTGGTGTGTCTTCTGTAAGGAAGTGGCATGAAAGAGGGACTGTGTATGAGGGGAGGAAAGAGAGGTTGTATAGATGTGCCAGATGTATGGTAGAAAGGTGAAGCGAGGTGTGAGCATGGAGATGCGAGAGAGTGAAACATTTTCAGAGTTATCTTCAGTTAACAGTTACTTTCTGCAACGCATTTTAATTTCAATTATTCACACACATTTGCAACATGTTATTAAAGCTTGGGACAAGCAAGCACTGGCTAAGATGCGTTAGCTCCACCAATCAGCTACTGCCCCTTGGGCAACAACCCACGGTGGGGTTCCAGGTGGATCCATTTTGACAACCCCAATGCAGGCAGCTGTTGTGCTGAGCTCCCACCTAGCCTGTACTCAGTGCTGACTGTATCCCACACAATCTGCAGATACAAAAGCAAACACCAAAAAGTTGGCAAACTAGGGGCCTAATCACCCTAATTTGACTCTTGCCAGGCAGTTCGCTGGCATCAGCAGCTTTACTCATGTGTGTAATTGTCCTGTCCGCAGGATACAAAACATCAACCCCAGAAGACATGAAGATGCCTTACTAAATGGCATGAACTGTATCACAAATATCAGCCCCTACAAGATATATTTCTGAAAGTCAGTTCACTCATATTGGAGCTACATCATGCTACCTTTAAGGGCAGAGCTGGGGGGGAGTCAAGACATTTTCTCCACTGTTCCCCAATTTACTCAGTAGCCACTTTACCAGCAGGGCTGAATTATCTGCCCCATTCCCCAGCCTACACCAGCTCCTCTCAGAGTAACCAAGTGGTGGTTACACCTTCCTCTGTGGGTTGGTGAGAGGAAAATAGCCCCCGGCCCTTCACAGCCTCCTGAGTAACAATGTTCAGGCATGGTTTAGTCCAATATTTGATTTTAATCTTCTGAACAGAAGCCCTAAAATCTCCCGAAGACTCCTCTGTTCTGCATCCCATTTGTAACTGCTGCTGACAAATTCTCATGTGATACTTTTATGATCTAATCCTTGAACTTGGAAAGAAGCTTGAAATCATCTGGTAATACACTGATGAATAATGCAATGTAGAGAAAGCTATTAGCAAAAAAAGGATTAATACTTGGCAGAAACATTTAGGAAGATGTTCAAGAACAACTGGTTAAATTTAATATCCAGCTGCTTTACTGATGTTAGAGTTGTAATACTTGTTTTAAATAGACTTTAAAGGATTTTAACTGAAAATCAATTCCACTTCTACAATGCCTTTAGAGAACAGTCTGCCCTGTGTGCTTTGCTGATCTCTTCCCCATATTGAGCTTTAAACACTTTAAATATTTAATCCAGTGTTTTCTCCCTTTGAAAACTTATTTTACCCTTACTGTGGCATAACCCTCTTCTCCCTCTGTGATTTGCATTTACCACCAAATACAAGCACTTCCCCAATGGCAGCAAGCTGCGATAACACAGCCAGTGGGTGTCTTATTCTCCACTGCTGTCTGGTGACGGCTGCCAAGATGTGGTCAGCACAGCTTGGTACCAGCCAGCTCATACAGAATTGATAGAAAACTTCTTCCTTTTCCCTTAGGAGCTGCAACAGCTGCT
Source organism: Phoebastria nigripes (assembly GCA_035582835.1). Classification (NCBI taxonomy): domain Eukaryota; kingdom Metazoa; phylum Chordata; class Aves; order Procellariiformes; family Diomedeidae; genus Phoebastria; species Phoebastria nigripes. The sequence goes on along the minus strand of JAYKAV010001555.1, from coordinate 4,350,280 downwards.
CCTTCCTTAGTGTGAGTGGAGCTGGATCAAAATAGGTCATTAGCTGAGATTTAAACTCTATACTTACTAGCAACACCATAATGTATATTGACTTATTTAAAGTTTACCAGGAGACATAAAGACACTTTCCCCCCACTAAATCAGGCATCTCTTCATATCTCCATTACGGAAATACTATTTTCATAGTTTAAAGTTTGGTTTAGTTTTGGTTATTTTCAAATATATATAAACCACAGAAAGGGATTTTCTGACTTGTTCTTTGCTCTGTAAAAAGGTAACATTAAACATAATCTGGGAAGCATATACACCTTGTTAAGCAGGAACAGGAGAAAGCAATGTCCCCTCTTTCTCGCAACTGGAGCGAGCACAGCCTGTGAGTGTAGGGTTTGTTCATTATGACAAAGATATATAAAGTAGTGAGCCTAACCATGAGTCTTGTAGTGCCCTACTCAGGGGAGTCCATAGCCCTCCACTACCTTCTCATCCAAAGGAAAGCAGCTCAGAGGAGGTGCTATTCCTCCTGCCATGTCCTGGCCCCGTGAGTGAGGCAAACGAGTTGGCTCACAATTAGTTTTCAAGGGCCAGGTCAAAGATGTGCTACTCCAGGGCAAGCAGGGGCAAAAGCTCAGTTTTGCAGGCAATTCTTAAAAATCGCCCCTCTTGCCTCTTCTTCAAAGTAAAGTTATTTGAGAATGAGGGTTTGAATGAATGTCTCTTCTGCTGTCAATAAAAGGAGAGTTGAATGAAACAAAGATTTCATGTGAGAACATTACCCAGTAACAGAGATATTCATAAATGAATACTGTGAAATGATCTGCAAATCGTGGACGTGGGAAGAAACTGACTTCACAAACTTTTCCCATTTTCAGATCACTTTGTGAATTTTAATCTTTTTTTTTTTTACCAAAGAAATTATCAGGAGATGCGTGATTTCATGAATAAGGCTGATATCTGACAGCCAAAGAATTAGCTGCAGATGATAAATAATTTATTTCACTATTAACCTCTGGCTGCATTACGAGTTTAATGATAAGTTGATTTTCTAAAGTTTTTATTCCTTCCCTTCCTTCAAGCAAGCAATGATTGATGCCCAAGAGATAACCTTTTGTATGATGTTCACCTGGGAAGGAGAAACAAAGTTAACTTATTCGTGTTACCTCTATGGCCAGCTGAAACTGCTCATGCTCTCGCTGGAGCTGCTCAGCTTCAGAGAGGGAGCTTGCATTGACAAGGCTTGCATTCAGCATTGATTCACCATTCCGGATCCAGCCAAGCACCTGTAAAGAACGGACGTGCTTATCGAAAGGTTGCTTCAGTAGAAAGGTTTATGTTGTCACTGATCAGAAAATGCTTCAGCCTGGCTAACAAAAAGGTACTTTGCCCAGTGTGGTCTCAGGCTGAATCAGTGAGCAGAAAGAAATCCTAGGATAAGGACTTAATGACATAGATTTTTAGAGGGCAAAGATCTTATTGAAGAAGTTATTGCTTGAAGAATTAAACTCCCAAAGTATTTACATGGATATTCGGATAGCAAAGAACTTTCATTTCCAAGGTTTGATCACAAAAATGAATGTTCCCGTATGCAAATACCCCAGGGCAAAATGACAAAGTAACGAGAGATATTTGAAATTAAACATAAAGATCTCTCTCTTTTTCAAATTTCCAGCTGGAATCATGGACCTTGCAACTCCTTTCTGCTCCTCTTGCCTGTGTTTCTTTCACACAAAAGCCAGAGCTTAGGGGTGAAGAGGGAGAAGACACATTTGGTTTCATCTGACACAGAGTTAAGATGCAGTTGGAGTTTCCATCTGCATGCAGAGCTAAGAAGAAATCCCAGGTCTTGCATTTTATATTTAGTCAAGAGGCTTTATTTCAGGGATATTCAGATTATTTGTAGACATGCAACCCATGCTGTAATGACTGCAGAATCAAATCCTAAATATACATAATTAATCTATCAAGCTTGTATTTATTCATTTAAGCAGCAACATCTTCTGCTATTTTAAGACACGTGTTTGGAAAATTAGCACCCAGAACACACATGCAAGTTCTTTACTGTGTTGTCTCAAAGCCTATTTTCTACCTGTGTGGGTGTCAAATTATTCCAATAAAGCCAGAAAGTTGCTGAATTCAATTCACAGATGCACAGGAAATCTTGACTGCCCAATCACTGCCCTAAATTTAGCTCCTGATTTACAAAGCTCCAAAATTGACTGTGCTGCAATATTCTACATAGTAATTTCCCTTTTGTGCCATCATTTTCACCAAGYGATCCATTAAATTGTCTGAAAGAAATAGGGATTTTCTGTTGTTTTGGGTTTTATCCCTACATCATGTATCACCCTAGTTATAGCCATTCAGTTCCCTGTAGGGTAGGAAAATGAGTTTTCCCCTAGAAAGAAAGGGGAGCCATCTACACACGTAGCTGACCCTAATTTGTAGAAAATTACATTCTGCTCAATACAACAGTGTGGAAGATTTCATTTGTCAGCTTTCTCTCTTTCATCAGCAGGTGTTATTGTTCCTGTGGGAAATGCAACAAAGATTTAAAGAAAAAGAAATCGGGTTATCATATGGCAATCTTTTTGGCTGGCATTTTCTATAATCCATCAGACAAGAAAGCTACATTATTAGCTACTACATGGTACCAAAAGCTGAAGTTAACCATGGGAAAGACTTGAAGTGAGGACATCATAAAGCAAGACATGCTTTCACATTTTATATACCATGATGTATCCTGGCGTGGGCCATTTAGAGTGTAGAAAATACTAAGTATGTATGCTACAAATGCAGCAGCTTTTTTTTTTTTTTTTTTAAAAAACAATACTATCAGGGCATGATAGGGTCCTCTTGGGAACAGCTTTCATTTGAGCTGAGATTTTCAAAACCTGCCACAGAGGTTTTGATGCAGATTTCATACAAATATCTGAGTCTCTAAATAGTAATAAAACCATTAGAAACCTCAGTCTTAAAACAAAGCAACTCGATTACTGAAAAGCTAATAGGCAACAAGGTTGCGTAAGGAGGAAGAGGGACCATACAACCAAAAGCAGGCAGGTTTCCTCTAGTGTTAATGATACATGCGCATTCCCCTGCGCAACTGTCTTGTTGACTCAAAAATATTCAGGGTAAAGCAGTTCAGGTCAGGCTCTGATGGACTACACTTTGTCAGCAATGCTTACAGCACTCTTCGTGACCAAGGCTGCTGCCACCCTGTTGTGCCCCTCCCGCCTTCCCCCAGAGTGTGGGTTCACGCACTCACTGTGGGGCTCCTGCCCCCCTCCAGGCCCACTGAGCACCCAAACACTAGCAAATTTTGCTTGAAAGAACTTAAATAACGACCCCATTCTACTTCCAAAAGTCTAATGCTTAAATGTCAGGGCCTCATTTGGGATTGCATCAGCTTTTTCCATAGTAATGTTTTTCTCTTAGGTTTTTTTCCTCTTCTTTTGTGTGTGTGTTGTTTACATACAGTAAGAAAAAATTTCAGTTGGATACCCAAAGCTTCTTAAATCTAAGTGCAAAACCCAGTCACCTGCAGAGCCTTTCCTTGTGTCGCTGGTTTGGAAGTAGATTGTGAAATGGTTGGAAGAGAGCATGTACACATTTGTATCTGGTTTACAAGACCTGCTCACGAATTGACTCCTACTTATATGSTGCTTAATACCTTTTCATTAAAATACGTATAGAAGCTGCTAATACAGCACCAAGACACTTCTCCAATCATGTTCTGTATTAATAGATTCAGCATCATCTGGCAATGTGCAGACAGGCCAACAGCAAAAGATAGCTTTAAACAGACATTTCCTACAAATYACAGATTTTATCAACTTTGTAGAAGCAGTGATTAAATAATTCTGGAGTTAAATAAATCTCCAAAGACTCTCTTAAAAAGCCTAACTATTTTTTTTATAATGGAGAAGCAGAAACACATTGRCAGAGTCTTAGATAAAAGCCACTTGCCACTGGAGAACGATTTCACTGCAAGGCATGGGTTGTCTAACATGGCAACCGGCACAGTTCTGAAACAACTCCCACCTTTGACTCCAATTTGCTTAAAACAGGTTACTTCTGCATATGGCTCCCTGAAATTAAAGAATAGTACCAAGTTCTTCTAAAATTCATACCCTGAAACTCTGCCATCTTCACTGCGCACAGAATCAGACCTTACAGGAAAAATAAAAAGTGAGGCACCTCTTGTGCAGCCTTCCTTAAGAAACGAGAACTCTGTGTCACATAGTGTTTCTGTCTGCTGGTTTAGTTTAGTCAGAATGCCTTCCTTGATGTTTCTAAAAAAGACTTAAGGCCTTGCTAATGATACCCGTCAAGTTATGTTGGAAAAGATTTTTAAGTTTAAAAGGCAAAATAATATAATCTTTTACATCTCTGGAGCCCCTTTGCAGCTTCTTTGAGAGGCTCTTACTACCATAGACACAATCATGAGCAAGGACACCTTCTGTTAATTTTAGCCATGTTCAAAACTGCATCAGGTTTCCAGGAGCTCTGTGACATTAGATCAGGAAAAAAACAAATATATTCAGTGTCTCTCAAATGACTACTTCCCGTCATCCTTTGGGCATATTCATCTGGAAGCAAATCTAATGCTAAACAGCAAAAGTGGATGGATAACAGGCACATGAAAAGGAACAAATACACTTCAAAAGAACCTGGAAAATAAGTGTAGTGGGACACTGTGAGGATATCTGGGAGTAAATTAGGTCAAGTTCAACACTTATCAAAAAAAGAAATAAAACATACAAAGATAAATTAAGGGGATAGGGAAGCCAAACAGCTGCAAGCACAGGTTTAGAGAGTTTGTCTTTTAAACTGATCTCCACAACTCTATTCTGCTATTACTTTTATGTAAGCAATCCAAGCTCTGTAGTTTCTGTCGGAAATGAGTGGGATCCAAATGAGGGGAAATCAGTCCTGGGCAGGATATTTCTTAATAACAAAGAGTTTGTGAATCACTGATCTATACTATTTCCACTCTAAAGCAGTTCACAGAATATCTCATTTGGAATTTTTCCGCTTTAATGGCCCCAAACTTCTATTCATTGTCTTGGCATTCGAACCCTTGGTGCATATGATATAAAGCAGAAATCCCTGGTAAAAGAGACTTAAATAGATAGAGACAGTTAAAAGACTTTGTATTTCCATGAGCCATTATATCAAAATGCAAACACATGTACACGTAGCAGCCTTGACCAATTTYACTATGTCAGCAGAACTTAACCACAGCTACAGTAGGTGTCTTGCGGCAACCACATCTCAACTGATTCACAAGAGTGAGAGCAATTTGGTAATGAGATCATCCATCGTCTCAGATGCACTAAAATGAAAGTGAAGGAAATCTGGACCAGACTAGAGATGAACTACAAGCCAAAATCAATTTATTTCCCAATTTCACTAAATGGTTGGGAATATGACTCATCTACAGGAAACCAAATAGATAGGGCACAGATATATTTTTACTTACCTCTTTCTAAGGGAAACTGTAGCTGTGGTGATTTATAGGTTAATAAGCAAAGAAGTCCTTAGTATTCAGCTGAACAAATAAAATGATTCTTTGCTATTGGTTTGCTGAGAGGTCACACAATAATGAAGGCTCTCATGGTCCCAAGCTCCGTTAAGGAAATACTAATTCAAGGCAGCTGTTCTCTCACAGTAAGTATTAGACAGTTCAGTCCTAAAACCATTTCCTTTGGTTAGATTTTGGTTTGTGAAATAGTTAAGGCCCAGCAGATACTTGATAATGAGGCAAGGTACCTGCAGAGAGTGCTGCACTGCCACTGTACGACTCCAGGAGCAGCCACAGGGCTGACYGACGGGCACTTCATCCTGCTCAGGTGGGCTAGTGAGACTTGGTCAGATAGCAATAACCTGCATTTTTAGCATTTCTGCTACACATGTTACTCCTCTCTATTTTCTATCATAAGTTAAAATGGCTCTACTTCATCATAAATCTATCACACAACTCCAAGCTTAGCTAAGTTGTGTGTAAGAAACTTTGGGAACCTATGGAAAAAAGGATACACTTCATAATCATATTAAGGTGGTGATTATGAATATCATAAACTCTCTTTTTTTTTTTTCCAGAAGAAAGCCAAAGCACTCTGTAGAGCTCTGGAGCTTCATGAGGAGTTGGCCTTCAATTATTACAAATGCAAAATGACTACATGTTCAAAATAAACATTCAGGAGAGTTCTGTGCTACTTTCATTTAGGGTTGCAAAATATTGACATCAAAGTGGACTTTGAAAGAAAACGTGTGCACTGGTGTTGGTGCTGCCAGCTTCTACCTTAAGAGTTGTCTGAGAATGAAGGATTTTTTTGCCAGCAATGATAGAACAATTCAAATAAAGTGTCACTCAAATATTCACTTTTGAAGAAAGAGTAACTATGATCATGTGCACTGAGCACTCAGTATATTCTTTTTTTTTTTTTTTAGTAAACAAAGAAGCAAATCTTTTTCATGAACACCTTGTAGTATTTGGGAAAAAACCCAAACAAACACCCCCCGCCCCCCCCTACCATTTGTACTGGTAAAATGGAAACCTGAATATTCCAGGTGTCTGGAAAAATATTCCTGGTTTTCCTAATGAAACCAAGACCATTCCATTGAAATCGACATACACTGACGTGTGATGCCACCTATAGATTAGGAAGCAGGAAGTGTAGCATTATCTTGTGTAGTAAAGGAAAGCAAAGAAATGTGAGGCATCCAAATTAAATATCAGGGGAAACCTAGGGAGGCAGAACACAACTGCAGGTCAACAAATGTATAGCAATAAATGAAAAGGTGAAACTACTGTAATGTCATACTTAGACCTCACAGCTTAGTTATCCTTTGCTTTGGGCCAATTCTCCACAACAGCTTAAGTCTGGATCCCAAATCAAATCATTATATTCCCAGAACACAYGGAGTTTGAGGCAGCTTCTCCAGTTGAGAAGTTACAAGGTCAGCTCTGTGCAGACTTCCCATAACTATTCATGAAGCCAAATATATGTACACTAGAGGGAACAGAGCCTTTYGTTATTTGTAAAGGGTCATGCTGCAATCTGTCAGCAAATCAAGTACTGTTAAGGAAAAGGGGATTAAAACTGTCCACCTAAAGATATGTGACTTGGCAGAAGCTGGTTTAGCAGCATGTATGTAATGGCTGAAAACCCATTTAAGACCCTTAAGTGTGGTTAAAAACTCTCACCTGCTTGACTTCAGCCTGTAGGTGCCGGAGCTGTAGGCACTGCTCTAACCTCTTGTGAGTTTGGTCAGCATTAAGCTCCAGCTCATGCTGTTTCTCATGAAGGAATTCCAGCAGTTCTTGAACCTGTGTCGCAAGATCGATGTCTTTTTCACAGATCAGCTCAATGCCTGCAACATGCAGAGCAAGAGATCRTTGCACTTATTTGAAATTTCAGTTATTGCACAAACGTAAGCTTCAAAATTTTTTGCCACCTAACATGTTGATTTGCAACTCTCTGAGTAATTCTTTCTCACATGTAATATTTGGCTTTCCCAGTTTCCTATTCTGCATCACTACATTTTTCTACGAAGTAGTGTTTCTCTGGTGATCATTGCTCATCTCACCCATCAGCATCTGGCTAATAGGACATGATTCAACCACAGCCTTGCTCAAAAACTTGCATGAACATCGAATAAAAAGACAGAAAAAACCCTCCCTTTCTTACAGTAATTCGTTAACTTATACTTTAGAAATGCATGTTGAAAAGAACTTAGAAGAGAAAAAAGATAAGGAAGAAAACAGAAAAGYGAAATAAAGGAAGCAAACTCTAGTCGCCAGATCTACAAGTAGTGCTACAAGCGCATGAAACTCCACAGTGCAAACTCTTTTTTCCATCTGGGCACTTTAGAGGATCATTGACAACAAGTTAGTTTAAACCAACCTATAGTTCATTCAGAATTATCCCACAGACTGACTTTCATCCACTCCTCACATACCGGAGAGAAAACGTGTCTTAGCACCACATTCCCCATCCCTTGCATCCTGCATGAAATTGATAAACCACTGAATGACCTGGTCTGATTTCATAGCTAACCCTGACTTGATCAGGAGGTTGAAACAGAGACCTTCTRAGTCCCTTCCTACCTCCTGAATTTTCTTATGACCCTACGAGCCTTGCGTGTAGTGGTTACATGAAATACAACGCAGAGCTTCACACCTTCCTTCTATATTACACTGGTGTGATAGTATTGCTGGCTACATTACCAGTGTAATTGTGAAAGTTTGGCCTGGAGGAAATATGATGTCATCCCATGTTACTGTAATCCCTTTGATTATAAACTAATAAAGACCTGACTCTTCCCTTATTGAGGTCTACTGGAATTTTGCCATTGGCCTCAATACAGGGAAGATCAGGAACCTAATATAAAAATAATCAGATTGCAGTAATGCTGAGAAAACACTACACTTTTCTCCATGGCCATGGATTTGATTTCACGGAATAATAGGACATTAAAAAAGAAGTGTGTTAATTAGAAGCTGCTATACAAAAGGCTTGGACACTATTTTTAAAACCCATTTAGAAAGATGCCTTTTCTTCCCCCTTTATCCTCCTCAGAAACTTGTGACTTTCATGCTCTCTCACAGCAATATCTACAGAGGACAGTACACAAAAGAAATATGACCTTATGACTGACCCTATCCCCTTTTTCCTGGTTTCTGGTTTTATCAGAAAAAGCACGTGGGAATGCAAGTGATTGGCTTATTCCCTTTCCCAGCCAAAATAAAACAGTTTCTTCGTTACCAAATAAAGTGGCTTCCCATTTAGAACTGGAAATTTAATATATGTTTCTATTCTTGGCAGTGAAGTTCCTCTCAATTGCCAGACACCAGGCATTGTTGCTACAATTAGCCTGCATATGGTTCTGTATCCTCAGGACATGACGGCTTTTTGTATGCTTGACTTCACCACACCTATTCAATATTAAATGCACAGTTTTCCTTCATGCACACTCAGCTGGTATGGTTTTGATTGTGCTAACTCATCAGCAGCAACCAGTGAACTGCCTGGGATGCTATCCAAGGGCAACCTGCGCTCCCTATGATGAATGATCTGCCCTTTTTTGCTTGTCATATGTCACGCAGATTTATTCTACAGTGCCAGCGCATGCGGTGAGAGCATTTATTCTTCTCAAAGATTGCTTTGCAAAATAGAAAGCCTTGTTTTCAGAATAATTTCATACATACTATCTTTACATTGTGTTTTGATAGATAGAAAAGCACAGCTGATTTTCTGATAAACCGAACTTGGTTGCCATTTTCTTCTAATGTCTCAACCAGTGCAGCAGATACCAAGTGAAGGATAATGAATTGAAAATGTTTTAAAAAAATATTACAGAAAAGAGTGCTGAGCCACACTAACTGGCATCCTACAAAACATACATTAGTTACACCTGAGCTATTTGCAATGTCAGATACTATTCAGCGTTAGGAAGGGGTATTGCTTTTTGACCTGTACAAAGCTGTTTTGAAACTGCTTTGAACCTGTTCTTAGGCTGAACTATTAAAAGCCTGTGACAGGAAAGTTTAGTATCCTCTTCCTTGCAATATAAACTATAGTTACAACTAACTATAAATGACATCACAAACAAAATGAAATAGATTTGCATTTTCCTTTCAAGCAATGCAACGCTGGGAAAAGACGTGAATGATGTTAGTTTGACAACCAGGAAACAAAAGGGCTTTGTATTTTCCACATAACAGGTAGGGACTGTATAAATTTCCCCAACATCAGCTTTGCAGTGTATTTCAGGCTTGACTTAGACAAATTGCTTCTAAGATATAAAAAGGTAGCTCTGTAAACCATGAGCGACTCCTAACTGTGGTGCTCATTATGACAATGATACTGACTGCAAATGAACTTTAATAACCAAATAAATTTGTGCAATCAATTAATCAGCTATTAGAGTGTAACTACTTTTAGTACCTAGAAGCAGAATGACTAAGGTGCATATGCTAATGAATTACATGCATGCGTCACCACTGCAGCTCGGGTTGAGATGTTAAATCACTGCTGAATTATGATCCTAAACTTTCCATAGGAAATAGATTTCTCAGAAATGTCCGAGCTGCCACTTTTCGAAGCACCAGGGCCTTTCAACATTATCAAGTTAGACACCCAAAAATCAATATCCTTTTTGGAGAATATTTGCCCACATATTTAGCTTTGCTATCAGTAGTAGAGTTACAATCAAACTGGAAAAATAGAAGATAGGTTCATTGAAATAAAAAATGCTGGCTCATGTTTCCCGAAGGACACAGATTTTAGCGAGACAGGAAGACAATTTGAAAGTGCTGCGAAATTTCAGAAAACACAACCTGACTTCCAGATCTTACATATTCCCTAATAAAAACAAACATTTCTTTGAAGAATAATTATTCTGATGGTGAAAACAGGCTAATCCAAACCAGGCTCACCCCCATGTGCTGGGGTAGTGGAAGGAATCACAGGAACATAACTCTGAGCTGTATGGAGCTTTGGAAATGCTGGACTTGCATAAATGCCTCTCATGCACGGATGCCCTGAGTATCTGCACAGAGTCTGATATGGTGCATCCGAGGACCACTGTATTTATTGTACCAACATGACAATGTTCATAGGGATTTCCAGATACTCCACAACCTGGTAAGAATCACTGTTCCAAATCTGCATCAGACATGTAAAAATCATGGGCAAATGTCTAAAACCTTCTTTTTCTATCTGCACAAGATTTCCAAGTGAAAAAGGCATCATATGTGGAAAAACCTGGATGTAATTTTATCTGACAGACTTACTAGCTTAAAGACCTCCAAGCCAAACGCCAGAGTAATCAAAATTGAATCAGTTTCCTGTGGGACATGATAAAAAGAATAAAGCTCAAAGAGAATTATAGGGAAGGGAAGAAACTTGGTCAATTCAGAGTGGCTGGTTAGGTAGAATGTCCCTGAAAAATCACATTTTTTCTGGCTTTATCTTCTATGGCTATAGCTGAGCTTTGATTGTAGCAGTGGCGGCAATGTACAATAGGAAGCAGCAATAGCAGCTGATTTCCCAGAACCCCTGCAAGTTCACAGCTCTGGCAGTAAGAACAATCATCCCTTAACTTATGCACTGAACGACTGTGATATAGGATTCAGGAAGAGGGAGTAAAATTAAATGAATTTTTTATGGAGTATAACTGTCCTTTATTGAAATAAGAAACAGTAGGTTCCCAAGAGCAATCTCTTGCCCTTATTTTGCCATTCTCCCAGCATTTAGCATTCCGTGCATGGCAGACATGACCATTACCTTTGATTAACTACAGTTACTCTACATCCCCATGAGGCTTCTGCTTCCTTGCCTTTGGGAGCAATAGATTTTTATTGGGTAGGCTTCATAGAAAGTGATCTTAGATAATCTTATAAAAATATTTTAGAAGTCACTTCATTTAGTTCCTAATCTTCTGTCTGCAATCCAAAAGAAGTTGTTTCTAACTTCTTGACAAACACAGATTTTTTTTTTTTTTTTCCCTAAAACTCCTGACTGTGCTCTGCTCTGGATCATATTCTTTACCTCCCATGGATTCCTACTCATGTTAAGATTTTTCCAGGATTAAAAAAAAAAAAAAAAAAGCATCTTAACTGATGTATTAGGACAAGTTTTCTATCCCAGAAAGCAAGGCAGCTGAAGCACAGGACAAGGCGTAGTGTGGGCAGATCTCATACAAGCTCACACACATGGTTCACACAATGCTCCGGTTTGTGTAGTTCACAACATACTCTTGTAGCAGTCCTTAAGGCTCTGCTGAGTGCAGCTTGCCAAATCAGGCTGTATACTGCCAGATTTTTTTAAAGGTGGGTGTCTAGAGGTAAAATGTTTGCCAAAGAATAAAACCATAAAAATCCTTTTTATTTTGAAGTGCAAATTGGGAGGGAAAGAACAGGAATTGCTCTTGCTTTGCACTCTTTCCAGACATTTAAGAAGGTTAAAACACTTCTGTTACACAAGTAACATTCACTTCTGGACTTTACGCAGTGATTAATCTGAATTATGATATTCCTTTTCCAAATGCAAAATGCAAGGATACAAAAATCCTGATTCATAGGATGTCTTCCAAATAGGATCCTACTGCTGAGAAGCAGAGTAACAGCATCAGACAGACTCCCTATCAACATGAATCTGTCATTTAAGAGCATATGCCAAAGGTTTTTTTTATATCCAAGTTGCTACCTTTAACTTTCAAGTGCACACTGAAAAGGAAAATTCCAGTATGGTTTATCATATTCCCTTTTTATACAAAATAACTCCAATTAGAGCTGGCTGGAAACAAGAGTTCCATTTCATGACTGGTTTTAAGGCTCTCATATTTGGATTCTTTCCCAGAGGGCTCTTGGATAACTAGCTTCTTTCTCCCCTCACTCCTCTCTCCCTCGGGCATGTCTGCACCCTGAAATGTGGCACAGGGAAAGGAGAATGAAGCCAGCACATCTGGTCAGTTTGCCTCTCAGTAAAGTCTAGTTGCAGAAAGGTTATCAAGCTTAGGAGTCTAGAACGACTAGACTTCATCCAGACCTGAGGTCTGACCGGCCAACTAAACTATCTAAACTCATGGTTCCCTGCAGTGCTTGTTTCTGAGCTGGTGAAAGGACAAGGACCTACCAATGTAACTTGTCTTGCCCTCCCCTCTCCATCCACTTTGGAATTGATCACAAACTCCATCCTGCAGTTGTGAAACTTTCTGAATGAAACTTGGAAGTCAGCTTTATTTGCTCAATGAGTTTCAGTCTCAAAGAAACAGCAATTTTTGACATATAATCCTGAACCAAAGAATTCCCAAAACTTGTGGAACAGTTCTGGAGTGGAGAGACAGGTATTGCCCATAGTTACTTATGTTAAAAGCTGATGTATTTGGTATGTATTGGGGTATTTTTGCTTGATATACATTTTTGGGGTTTTGGTTTTTTTCTTGTTTTTTGTTTTTTTTCTCATGTAAAACAGAGATCAAATTGTTCTGCTCACCTGAAGCCTGGACCTCCATGATGTATTGGTGTAAATCTTGCCCTTGCTGGATGACTTCAAAGGTCATGTTGTTCATGGCCAACTTCCGCTCAGTGTGACGCTGCAAACGCTGCTCAGCCAGAGTGAGGTCTTCGGTATTGAAATCATTCATTTGTCTCAGCAGATCTTCATTCCAGGCATCTAACTCTGCTGTAACCTTCATGGGCAGAAGACAGACACTGTATTCACTCAAGATCAATGAAAAATCTTACTCTCAAACTGTGTTTGGATCACAAAAGTACTTCACGTTTTGACTCTGATCCAGAAACCCCCAAACCACAGCCTCAGTACACTCTGGATCCTGCCCACTTAATGGTCACGCTTAACATTTTGCTTAGACGAGGATCCATGAAAAGATTATCGGTCCAACAAGAAATCTGACACCTTCTTTTTCCCTTACACGTTCCAAAGGGCACTGTAAGAGAAGACCCACTATATTCACATGGATGGTAGAGATAATGTTTCTGAATAAATTCAAATTTAAATGAAGAAGTAATGCTTACAGAATTGCAAAACAATTTGTAACACCTGTGACCACATAATCCCAAAATGACCTGAATGTTTCTAAAAACATTTTGCAACACACTGTATGTTACATATTACAGATGGAAATACTATTTATGCTATCTTCATAGAATTGAAATTATAAGCTGCTTCCATTAAGCCCTAAGACAAGGATAACTAATACATTTTCAGAATTATTATTATTGATATAATGTATTTTGAACAGTATCTACCCATTGTTCACAGAAAATGCATCAAGAGACTAAATATTTTATTATGAATTTGTGAGTTAACCCCCACAGCATTGATTGCAGTCGTACAATGAGTCCTATGCTGTGCTTTCAGGGACTTACAGTCTCTTGTAAGGGTCTTTCTGTTGTCCAGTGGACTTGGGAACAGGCCCTGTATAACTTTTTTCTCCTGTGGATCTGAAAGCTTTTACACTGGGGAATGAATATAAATAATTCACTTTTACAGATGGGGAAAGCACAGCACAGAAACATCATACTCAAGGGCTAGGTGAATCACCAGTAGAATCATGAATGGTACCTGGCTCTAACCAAAGACCTATATAACCTGCCAATAACTCATGGGAACATGCAAAATCTTCTGTTGCTTTCTTTGCTTCCTGATTATAACACACAGTCTGATGATCTTAGCAGTCCATTTCCTGTATCTTCTGTATTTTACATTTTAGCCCACAAGCAGCCAACCGGTATCAAAGTCCTCCCTGGTTTTGCCTGTTCAATTAAAGCAAGACCTAGCCTCCACCCAAACAGCACAGTCTCACCTCAACCTAGATTCTGCTACTGCAGACAAAAAAGAGGGAACGTGCTAGTGACAATGAATGAAGGAGGGGGGACAAGGGGAMTGGGAATTAAATCATGCATATAGGCTAGTACTGTGCAGAATACAATTTTTTAAAGTATTTAAAAATTATTAAATAAATGCCTTAATTCCGATTCATAGGTCAACTCCTCATAGCTAGATTCAGGAGAGCTAAAACTAGGTATCTGAATTCCCACTTGTGCATGTTATGATGTAGTGAAAAGTTCTCTGTTTCTCACTAAAGGTACTCTTCAGTGCCTGTGTGCAGTGTGCAGTGAGATGCTTAACTTCCTAACTAGCCAAGATTCAAAATTTTCTATTCAGTTTTGCTTTCCAGAAAGCATACACTATATCCAACGCAGGCACAGGAAGGCAACCCAAACGGACCGTCTCTCAGCCCTTCTCACATTAACATGGATGGGAGTACACTGTTTTGCATTAGAATGGAAAACATAAGCAGTTTTTAGTCTCTTTCTTGAGAGAAGCAGAAAAGCAGATTTACTCAACCAAGAACCTGGGACCTCAGCTGCAGGGTGAAAGGCAGAGCGTGGACATCCTGAGGGGCTTCTATTTTTCTTCAGCTTGTTCCATTGCCCGTTCCACTCAATTACCTTTAAATAATAGCTATCTCTACAGTCTCTTTGGCCCCATTCCTGATTCCAGCAGCCTCTGATTCATTCACACGTTGTAGCTGGAGTTCCTGGACTGTGAAGGCTTATTGGCAGATTTAACAGTTATGGAGAAATGGTCAAAGTAGATGCTGGAGAAGGTTTTTACTAGATACACTTACATTTAGAGACAGATCCTCAGCTAACGGTAATCAGAACTGAGGTGGTCTTGACCTTGTTTCAAACTACAAACAATGGAATGAATTTAGAGTAAGTGCAGGTTACAATAACACTTAAAGTTCAATGCAAAGCCCTTTCTGCTCTTTCTAATGGAAAGGCATGTGATACAACTGAATCAGAAGAATTTTATTTTTTAGGAGCTATTAAAAATGCTGTCTGTTTGAATTCACTGCATTGATTGTCAGGCTGCTAAAACATAATTATTTGAAATTTTGCAAGGATCGATGAAGTACTTCCTAATTTCCTATGAACATTCCCATGCATGCGCACTCAGGAAGATGTCTAACAGCATTTATAAGTGACAGTAATAGAAAAGATTAAAACAATCAAAGAATGTGTTACATTAGTTTGCTCTGACAGCCATGATGCTACGATTGGGAGATTCTGATCAAAACAAAATCCCTCCATCCCATTTATGTCTATGGACATCCTCCCCAGGACAGGAAAATGCAAATCTTTCAGAGGGTTGAACTGTCAGGGGAGTCGATGATGGACATATGAAGGAATCAACAAATGTTTCCGCTAGTACACTGAGATCCAGCACTTCTACAAAACTGCCTGGGTAAACCTGTCTGCTGTAGTGCTGTTTCTCTTAGTAACTTTTCCACTTGGCTGTGGAAGGGACACTGAGCAGCATTGCTTTTATCATTAAATCTATAATAATTTCCACTCGAGCACAGGAAAATGGCTGTTCCTGACTGTACTGCTTTTTGCGCCTTAGGCATGAGTGTCCAAGACAGGTCTCTAGCAGAGAGGCATCATCATTCAAGAGAGGGATTGCCTCCCAGGCAACCAGTGCTCCTCGGGCTCATGTCGGCAACCAGCTTTCACCAGGCCCCCAGGCTGCTAAATATTTAACAGCTGCACCTAAATATTTACCTGTCCTGTTAGCCATTGCAAGGTACTGAAGGGTTTATGCTCCATTATCCACACTCCCCAGTTCAAATCAGTGGTTCCAATTAAAGAGAAAAGGACAGTACAGGCAGCCAGGACACGAGCTGATAAACTCCTCGGCATGCAAGGCCAGTGCAGGGGGCTCCATCTCACATCGCCAGGACCAGGGGCTAAGACTGCACTCAAGTGGCTCTGGACAGTCAGACAGGTCTAATGGGGCTTGTCAGCCCAGTGCCAGCTCTGCCAGGGCCAGGAGCACAGCCACCAATGGAGGGGAGAAGGAAGGAAGGAGGGAAGTTGCCTCTGAGTAGGGGCTGATGAAGGAGTGACAATCACCCCATGTGCTGGGTTGGGGGAAGAGAGGAAGGAGTCAGGCACAGCGAGAGGTGGAACATCACCAAATTTCTCAGGCAAAGTGAGTACAGGAAGGTTGGGTACACTGCTCTGAGTAACTGAGACAAACAGATGGCTAGAAAGGAATCTAAAGTCATGAAGGCAAAGAAGCAATGGCAGAGCTGCGATAACAACCCAGGTTTCCTGAATCCCAATCTGGTGCCCTATCCCAGAGACCATGCTGCTTTGCATATCTCATTAAGACATTTCCTTTTCTGTCTGTACAGCCAATGCCTCAAAATCCCAGCATTTTCTGTACTTCAAACTGGACCATTTGGAAATGGTCCCAGAGTCTGAATTTGAGTCCCTAACTGGTTTGACTTGGGTATAGGGAAAATGATTTATTTTTCTTCAGGAAGAAGCTGTAATTAGGCAGCTCTGTTAACTACAGATGTATATTTTTCAAGTCTAAGAAAGGACTTTGGATGCTTTCACAGATTGGTCAGGCATTGACATCTATGGTGAAACTTGGACTGCATCAGACAAAAGTGTCCTACCTCCTAAGCTGTGGTAAGAGCCAATTGCACTGTGCTCATGTCAGGAATTGTCTCATAAACGAGGCTCACTTGGCCATGAACTTGTTTAATTCCCTTTTGACCCAGAAGAATGGCTGATTAGAGTTTACTCTGTTCATCTGCTAGATTCTTGGTGGGAAGAACTGACAGCACTTCTTATGTTTATTCACTTTACTTCCCAGTGTTTGTGATTCTAAATAGACCTTTAGCATCCCTCACATGCCCTGAGAGAAGGGAAGCCCTGCTGCAAGAGAAGCCCCGAGTCTGCTCTGTTCTGCTGTGGCATGAGAGAGAAATCATACCAAAGCAGAAGGGTCATGAGAGCAGCAACAGTGGCAGTGCACAGGTTTGCATTAACAAAAGCAGCAGACTTAACCCCAGGTGCCCACACTGTTCCAAGGAAAGCTGCACACATGCCTTATTGTCAGCCACATCCCAGCTGACTCCTTGGAAGGAGCCATGCTCCTTCCTTGCAGGTCATATAAGGTTGGCAGCCAAGAAACAGCTCCCTATTACTAAAGGAACGTCAAGTGACCCCAGAGTACTAATGAGAGAGAAAGACACGACAAAGCTATTGATTGACAATGAGCCTAGAAAGCACATTTCTTCATTCTTCACCTGAAATAGATGCTCCTGCTGCCATGATAACAGGAGGGGAACTAATGSTGGTCATGAACCCAATCTAGTATTAAATGAGATACCCGAGATATCCTTATCAGAGCAGTGGAGGCAGCACAAGAGTTAACTTCAGCACATGAGCAAATACTGGGTTTGCGCTGAGCTCCATGCTACTATCACAAGGCTATAACAGATATACAGACTATGTCAGCCAGGTCTGTTTTTCATGCAGACACAGTGACCACAGTCTAGACCACATACTCTTTAGGCAGGAACCCTCCTAAAGCATCAACTTAATATACCCAAATTCCCACTGCTGCAATACTGCTGCATTTGCTGCTTCCTGGATTTATCATGTTGCAACAGCAGCAGATAACATGACTGAAGAGAGAGAGACATGTTCATCTTCAACCCTGGAGAAAGAGGAGAGATATAGAGGAGAGGTACACAGCTGAAAAGTAATAGCAGTAATAATAACAACAGTAGCAGTCCAGCCATCTCATGCCTACATGGCAGCCTGCTTGTGAATTAGGCCAAAGAGCCTACCTGAGCTGCAGCAGCTGCTGTGCAGGCAATTGTACATCTGCAATAATTTCATATCTAAATCCTAAGTATCTTTTTTTTTGATGCTGCTGCTGAGATTTTCTACAAAATGGTGCTGCTGAGCCCTGAATGCTGCTTGCTTGGCCTTAATTCAGTGTTTGACACCTAAAGTTGTCTTGTTTAACGCCAACCAGAAAATTTTGTTTGCCAATTGAAGGAGGTGCAGAGGGGAAATGAGGAATCAAGCAGAAGAAAATAAATGTTATATGGCAAATGAATCACATTGGAGCTGACATTCTGAAGTATGGGCTGAGGAAGGGCATATGAGGAGGAAGGAAAGAAAGTTCTATCCTGGGAGCAGAAGCTATCAACACAAARAGAGTGGGCTCGCAAGAGGGATCTGAAAAAGAGTAAAGACGCCTGGGAAGAACAAGCAAATGTAGGAGGCAGGTTGCAAGAGAAATGATGGTGCAAGTAGGAGGAGGAGCAAAGGCGAGAAGAGTGGGTAGAGCATGGGGATGAGGCAGGACAGGAAGAACAGTCATGCAGGCACAAGGCAGATCTGTACAGAGCTCAGAATCAAGAAAAGGGAATATCTACCTCATTTCAAGAGAAAAAAAGGTGGCAGCCATATAGCTGGGATGAACAGAGTGTGAGGATGGATGAGATGAGAGGTCAGATATGATCCAGGAAGGAATCAAAAAAAGGTAATTCTGACTCCTGGATGCTGAGGGAGCATCTGCAAGTGCAGAAAGAAAAGGGTTATAACAGAGTAGGGGAGACCAGATCTCTAAGGCACATACTAGAGACTGGGCACCAGGGATGCCAGGGGCAACAGCACTTGGCTCTGCTTCAGCGTTCAGAGCAGGCTGGAAGAGCAGAGGACTGGATAAGTGGATCTACGAGCAGGCTAATACTGAAGGTATATGGTAGAGGAGATGTAGGTAGGAAAGGGTGAATGAAATGTCACTTCTACAGATCATGTAAGCAGAAAGTTTGCTGTTCCTCCTTCTCAGGCCTGGGCTGACGTTGCGCAGTATGACAATMCTGTCACCCATTTTTTTGACAACAGACAGAGATGCCACACTGGCTTAGTGGGGACCTGGGCCACTGAAGTGTGAAAAGGCTGTCACTGATGATTCTGCTCCAGTGCTTTTGGCTCCTGAAGCCCAAAATATCAAGAGAAACAATGGAATTCAGCTCCAAAAGACAGGGTGCYGAGGACAGCTTAGTGCTTGCCTTTCCTTAAAATGAAGTGATATGCAGTTTGAAAACTAGGTATATATGGAAAAGAAAAACAAAAGCTTGCTAAGTATGAGACATTATAGGATTCCAGCTTATGAATAGAAGAGGCTGAAATTTTTCTTACCATTCCCTTTCTTTCAAATGTATCTCAAGATCTCTGTAACTCTTATTTCTAATAAAGAAGCTCACATCCGAGTGTCAGCATAAGTSAGTGAGAGGCTATAAAACATCTTGTACCTTCACGCAGGCAGCTAATTCACCTGAAAGATTCTGCTAATGTTATAAACCTGGAATGGGAAACTCAAGTGAGTTGTAAATAACAGTGAAGTAAACTGCTGTGAAAGCTGGCTCCTGTTCCCTTCTAAACTCATGTTCAGGGATGGATGCGAACAGCCAGAAGAGCCAGCAAGCGAAATCAAGGCTGAAAAATTTAATTAGCAGGTGAAATGGAGCCAAAGAGATTGAATGGTGGAAAATTAGATATCCAGCAGGTGAAGATTTTAGTGATCATGGGGCTTTCTGAAAGATAACAAATAGCATACAAGATCAAATTTATATTGTACAGTTGGAACCCCCATAATCCCTTCCAGGACTATGTCTTGGCCTAGGTCTTGCTCTAAGACTACAGTGCATAGGCTCTGTCTAGCATTGCACAGATCCATATGCATTGCAGGAAACAAAACAACATRCACAAGGGAAGGAGCTGGGCAGCTCTGGGAAAGGAAGAGGGAAGTTTCTTTGGAGGTAACCAACAACTGTTGCCAGACAGGTATTGGCTGGGATCATTCCTGTTCTCAGTCACAGAGTTTTAGAGAGGCCTACAGGTGAAYTTGATCATCTCTCTACAAAAGATATAAAGAAAAAATATGCAGAAAGACTCTGGATGACAGTAATTTTGTTAGGGGTTGCAACTCAGTGCATTTTACCATTCATTTCTTATGCACTTACTCAGCATTTTACTGTATATTAGCATTCATTCAAATAATGGTTAATAAGCCTTTAAATGAATATTTCTGAAGCAAGGGACAAAGTATATTTGACAGATTTTACTGAGGATATAACTCTGGAATAAGACTGTGTTTCATATGTATAATGTGCTCAGCGTGGTGCCAGCACTGCTGCTAATGTCTGCCAGCTATCGTCCCTTGAGTCTTACACCCTATTTCCTCGTAGTGGATCAGCTACCACATTCACATTGCATGAAGTCTCCTGAGTTACCTGGTTGGCTGCACGAACTCAGTTGAAGTCTGTATAATACAGAAAGACCAACCATATAATCCTAATGATCCCATCTTGTCTTGAAATGCGCAATGACTTGGTAAAGGAATAAAACATATCAGGCATCAAAGTTAGACACGTTTCCTAAATAATGGGTTGTCATTTTATGGTTTTAAAACCTAAGGCAGAATAGCCTCCCACAGGGATAGCTAGGCGCTCTCATGTTTCTGTTATGTCTGTTTCCAGGTGTTGTCATAGTTTGGATTTCATAATTTACCCCAAGAACCCAAAGTGTAAATATCAGTCAATATAATGAGATTAAGGCAAGAAAGAACAGGCAGGACATGCTATGTGCCTGTGGGTTCGTAACCAAATTTGTATCTGCCAAACCTTCCTTGACTCAAGTACAACACAAAAGCTGCCTGTGCAGCTTAGAAGCCCTTAGAAGTCCCAAATGAACGCAGCTGGTCTGCCCTGCCAAAGAAAGAGGCAGGTGGCTTCTCTTTATGTAAAACACTTTTCCTGAAGACAAAATGCAACAATAGTTGGCAGATTTCACTGAAGTACAAGAAAAGGTTCAGTGATGCTTAAATAGATGGAAGTAAGTGTTGCTTGTGCAGTAATCATTAATTCTRAAGTTTGTCTGGCCTCCAAACCTCTGTCAGGAAGATCGTAGAAAAGCTCAAAAACCAGGAGGGCTACAAAGCAGATGGGTACAGTGCAAGTTTAGGAAGGAGTGCCAAAGTAAAGGGTTATGTGATCTATGGCATGGATTTCAATATCTGGGGAGAACAGTAAAAGCAGGAAAGTTTACAAAGAACAAATGACAGTCAGACACTTTCTAAATAAAACTAAAGGCCAATCACTCAATGGCCATTTGTGAGTTTGAAAAATTCCTAATACTTTCAGTTTGCATTATTAATTAGAAAGGAGAGAGAGAGGGTAGTAGGGAAAATTAAAAGAATCAAAAATGTTTGGTATCAAAACTGGATGGAAAGAAACAACACGAGAGACAACAACCATTCTCTGAGACTGAGCTCTAATGCGCAGCCTTCCCTCAAGCTGCTGGAAGCAGATGGGCTCCCACAGCTGCATCCCTCTGGCTTCCACTAGAGAGATGCAAGTTTTTCCTCTCACCAGAGTTCCCAGGGAAGGGTCCTCATCATAAGGGATTCCCTGGAGCACAAGAACCCAAGAACCAAAGGTGAGAACACAGACCTGAGGGGGAAAAACGGGAAACTCAATGCTTGACAAGACAGAAGCAGCAAAGAGGACAAAGGTGTTCAAGTTTGGGAGGTGGAGGGCCCACCTTTTTGCAGACTGTACGTGTGAGAGCAGGAAGGAGAGAGATTAACATGGCTGCAGCAGGTAGAGCGGTTTCGTTAGGGATGTGTTCAATATGGCACTGCTCTTTGGACAGATGGAAGGGAGCTTATCTAGACTAGAAAAGGAGAAATTCATTTGACAATCATACTGGTACACATTWTTTCACTATTCTTAATCTATGCAGGATCTAGGCTATCAGGGAAAATTAAAACCTAAATACATTTCCAGTCATAGCTCAAGCTACTTGTCTTTAGCAGAAAAAATACTTAATTTCCTGTTTTAAATTTCATCATCTTTTTCCCTTAAAAGTTTGGAATAGTCAACTATCAGAAATACTACATGCTTTTTAATTATGGTGATGAAAAAATCTTTTTGCTTCTCAACAATGGATGAGAATTTTGTTAGTTTTGATAACAGTTTCCTACTGACTTGGGATCTTTATTATACCGCTGAGGCAACTGACTGCAATCTACTTTCTAGGGATCATTATTGTGTCAATTTGAGCCAATTCAGCTGTTGTTTGAGATGCATAGCATACATGTGTAATTTAATATTTTATTTCAAATTGCCTTTCTTTTATTATCCATCAAACTGTTTTTCTTGTTTAAGCACTAAATGTACTTATAAAATTTAAGATACTGACCTGGATATATTTTTCATTGTGTGTTCAGTTATAAATTAAATGTCATAATTATTCTAAAATAAAAAATATTTTTCAGCAAGAGGGAGCTTTCTAAATAAAATCATCTGCCCATAGACTTCCTATGAAACATGTTCTCAGATTTCCTTGTAATATTAATCTTGCAGAGGGAATTCAGATGTTCTTATGATAAAAAATAGCAAATCTACAGTGACAACTAAGTGGTGATTTTCTTTAAAATCCTTTCTAGCTAATCTGATTTTAGAAGACTCTGAAGCACATTTCCAATTTTAAATATCTTTAATATATCACAGCCACTCCAAATGTGTCTGTGAATACACAGAAGTAGGATTCGTGCAGAAACAAAACAGAGGGATCCACATAGTATTCCCATCTCTGGCACCACATACGGAGGGGACTAGGAAAAGTCACATCATCATCTGATGCCTCGGTTGCCCCATCAGTAAAGCAATCCATTGTGGTACCGGCCTTTGAGATCTTTGATTGAAAGACTATGTACAAAGATAAAGAATTTGAAAACAGTGATTTTTTTTTTTTTTTAAAGATCTTTACTTAAATCAGCATAATTCTAGCTTCAGACCTAGAATTTGCAGTGAAACAGGCTGAGATCTTAATGAATGACTCACACAGGTTCACCATATACTGCCTACAGACACATTTGGGTGTTCCAGAAGCACATACTGTTTTTCACCTTTTTCCTTCATTTTTGAAAACACAGGTGCCATTTGTAGGTACGTACAAGTATATGTATTCACATGCCATTTATATCTTTAGAGTAAAAGCCTCAATTATTCAACATTTGCCATACCATTGTATCAAAGTATCTTGTATTTAAATATAGGCGATACTACAGTTACTGCAGGCTCCTAAATTTTGAATGTAGCATTCTTAAGGCAAAGTATGTTATCTGACATGAAATACATACATTTACACTTATACACACATACAAAGAATACTGTCTCTCAGTATCAAGGAGGCTGTATATAACTGGTAAGTAAAATGACACTATTCTAATTTACATAAATAACAAGCACTGTACAACAGACTTCAGTACAATACCTAACTATGCAGTCACAACAGGAAAGCTCAGATACTCSTCATTGATTTCTGTCTCTGGCATCCAATTATAGATCAAGACACCTAAAAACCTCTGTTTCCAGCCTTTTATTCCACTATAATTCATCATGCCATGTCTTAAAATAAACACTTACAAAGTATATGACAGCATTCTAAGGCTCCCATTAATTACCAGTACCCACCTTGAGATTACCTACAGATTTACAAAGAATACCTTCAGGAATATATCATCATAAAACACYTAAAGGTGCTCCATGAACTGAGCACCAGTGGGATACAGTAGGAGGAACACACTCCAGAAGGGACATAAGCACTGACACATGACTTTAATGGATTTTGTGCACAAGTTAATTTACATGTTGTTCTTTTTGCATCATGTTCTATCAGAATTACAGTAAGTAATTAATGAGATTGGCTGGAGTGTCTTTAAAATTTCTCTGTCCAAGAATACCTCAATTATTAATGTTTTGACGAGTCTTCCATCCAGTGCTTTTGATTTCAAAACAGAAGTACAAAACAGAACTGAAAGACCTTTTTTGCACGAGGACATAAAAATATACTTTAACTTTCCCCTCTTTTTTTTTTTTCCTTCTTTCCTTTTTAAATAAATCCACTGTGGTGCTTAAAAAGCCCATCTTTTAAATATCCTTTCCTTTCATGTTTTTTCACTCGGTGGTTTGAAGCCAAGTATATATCTGTTTGTATCTGAAGAGACAAACCTCACCAATAAGCGACACAGAACTTTCAAATCCCTGAGTGCCTAGTGTCAATAAAGAGTTATAACAGGGGCATCTTATAAAGCTTCTTTGCAAAGCAGGCAGATTCTCAGCATAGTCAGTTAAGCAGACACGAATCTATTTCAGCGCATTCTAGCAGTATATCCTAAAGCATATTTTTGGCTTCAACATGCCGAATTTAAAACCTGGTTGTAACTCTCTCTCCCTTCCTCACTGGACAGCTGAGCACAATCAAACAGCTCCAGGTGTATCCTAACAGAGTATGTTTACATGTACTCCCTCTCCCACAGCTCTACCTTTTTCAGGTCATGCAGCCAGCTCTTACCTCAATGGTGTACTGTTCAAAAATCCGGAGCTGAAGGAAAATGTCTAGCTTAATCTTCCTCTCATGGAAGAGCTCTTCCATCTGTACCTGGGCCTCGTCGAGCTGCTGAAGGACAGATTCAATGTGGCTGATGGAGCTATTGTGTGGAGTCTTATTGTTGGAAACGGCGGAGTCCCTGTTGCAAGGCAGAGAGCATGGTTAAAGCTGAGCTTTAAGGCAGGCAAAAGAGCAAGAACTACACATTTGTGATTCTGCATGCTGCTGAGAAGCAAACCCAAGCACAAAGGGCTGAGGGAAGGTGTATGCAACACTCATCTCTTCTACTCGCTGAAATCCTGCTGCTCCTGAGCTCGGCACAAAGTTTGAACAAGGGGATCATCCTTCCTTGTGTCGTGACACTGTGACCTTACACACTTGGGAGGGGGGAGGGAGGAGAATGACACATCAATCTCAATGGTTCTCTTGGGGAGACTGGCTGGCAATCCCCTTTAATCCTACAGAGTGACCTGCTCCAGCCTACACTCACACCAAGCTCAGAGATGCTATTTAGCCACCTGGACCTTTACAAGTTAATTTTGTGCATTTGCTTTATTACTTACAGACTAAGTCAATCAGAATTACCAGCATTTTAGACCAAGGGGTAGGGATGCCTTGATTTCCTCTGGATTACGTGGTACAGCAATAGATGCAGAATACAGTACAAAAAACTCCACTGAAGGAAAACACCTTTCAAACACTGTAAGACAGACTCTGACTTGTCTTTTCACTAGGGTAAGTGAAATGAGACATGCCTGTGGCAGGTCAGATACTGCCCCATCTACACCTTCCATATACAGACAGCAGAAGGGAGCTAGCCCTTTAACTGGTGGGCTAGGACCAAGGGGAAGTTTGCTGTACCTGAAAGAAGTCTTAGCATGGACACAGGACAGTCCTGACAGTTTCTTTTCTATTTGTGCTCTCACATATATCAGTAGGCTCACCTACGGTCTGTTATGTCTTCAGTAAAATTTTTTCAGTGAGTGTTTTATGGATAAAGAGCCTTTGCAGATATAAAGAGCTGAAATTTACCCTCGAATGTGTCACAAACGGTCCCCCAACTTTAACAAGAACCAGAAAGAAAACTCTGAAGTTGTAATTTAATCTTGGCTTTGGTACTTCAGCTAAAACAAGATTTAGATGCAATGGTTTTCTCCGTCCATACTGCTCAAAGGCATGTGACAGCAGCTGCATTATTTGGCATACTTAAACCAAGCCAACTGAAAAGCCTATCAGATACACTGTTGGAAAGACCTGTGCACTGGTAGGATAACAGGATGAAGTCGGTAAGCCAGCAGGTCTTACCATCAATATTTCCTATCAATCTCCAGTTCTGCCTTGGAGAAGGTGGGGGGCACAATTACAAATCCAACAGCACATTCTGGACTATTGGTGCACCAACAAACTCCCACGTGTGCAGCAAACCGGCTGACAATATCGGAAGACAAGTGAAATGTCAGGTAATGCTGCCAGGTAACCGCATTGTCCCACAGGGACCAAACGCGGCTGAGAGCCATTCTTCTGGCCAGCTAACTTGGGCTGCTGAGTGCCCGTGGAGTGTCCCCACTGTGGAAGAGTGCTAGTGTGTTCCCAATTTTTAGGTTCTTATTTCCCTTTTCTGGGTGGAATTTTCCCTCCATAAACATCTAGCAAAGCATTCGTAGTTTTCTGCAGAACTTGACTGAAATGCTTGTGCTTTGCTCTTTGCAAATTATCATCATGTAGGGTCAGATCAAAACAATGTACAGTCAACTTAAATGTTAACTGAACACTGTCAGTGAGCATAATTGAGAAAAAAAAAAGTATAACCTTTTACAGATGCCTTAAACTGACACTAGGCACTGACACACAGAGTCATTTTAGGTTAAGTTTAAATCACACCTTTGAGGTTCTAAGGCAACAAAACACACGTTAATCTGTTTTCATTGTGTTTCTTGAAGGAACAGAACAAGCATTTGCCTGAACACCTGAAGCCTAAGAATAAATTTAAAAATACAGAATACTATTAACTGCATAGTAGTTTGCTCTTTGGATGTGTTTCACCTCTTCTTCCTCAAATACTTTATGTTTGATACACTGAACTTCAGATGCTCCAGCAGTGCTCTGAAGCAAGTACTACCAACTTCCCTTGCTTATAAGGGAATATTACACCAATATTACTCTCTCCAGGTGATATGGTTTCCGTCCCACTCTGTCAGTCTTGTGTTTTCACCTTCTTGGTGACCAMAAGGTCTCTCTCTGCCTGCACAAAAGAAGGATGAATGAAGATAACAAGGTGAGATTTTGGAACTACAGCTTAATCTAAGGCCACATTCAATCAAGTTGTTTCCTTCAGTCAGCACCTGTCTTCTATAAAAGGACATGAAATATATCTTCATTCAAATGCAGGATTATTACTATTCATATATTATCTAAATGACTCAATGAATTATTCAAGACTGGTGTTGAATAATCTCTCACGGGATCTAAAGACACACTTGGTTTTAGAAATTCTTTTTCATTAAACATTTCACTCTTCAAATCAAGCCACACTTGCATTTCAGTGGCTGATGCAATATGAAAATTTAAGTGTAATAATCTGGTATTTTTTCACAGTCTCCTCAGACAAAGCCCTGACAATCCCTATATAGTCTGGTTTGAGAAAGATCTTCCAGAAAAAGGAATTTCTGAGATTGGATGCTTCCACCACAAGATTTCTTGCTCTGTCTTGTGATGAGAAATTCTGGGAAAGAACTCATAAAAGATCCTTAGTAGCCTCTGAAAGGTTACGAATTAGAGTTATAAAATGCACGGAAATTATTGGAAAAAAATACAAAATAAACTTTGGGGAACATAAAATTGGTCTTAGGGCATTGCTGTTGAGTTTGTTCAGAATGAATGCTGCGCTCCTGAAACCACTTTCAGTGCTTTAACTGGGAGAAAGCTTAGTGAAACATATCCATTATCAAAAGCTCATATGCTGAACTACTGTAAAGAAGGCAAGATACATAACTCTTCACTGTCTTTTTTTTGCCCCTAACATTCCTGTTCTTTCACATCTCACTGGAGCAAGTCATTGTTTTGCCTTTCACAGATGTGCAGAAATATTGTCCCCAGCAGCACTCCTAGAAATGCAGTTCAAAAGATTTGCTTCGTGTTAACTGCTGAGAATGATGATGACCTCAGTAAAACACTGATAAGGAAGAGTGAAAAAAGTGTTTCCAATGCTAACCATGACATGTACAATGTGGCTAGCCAGGCCTATTTTATTCCTGATAGGTATGGTCTCCTGATGCAGAGTCACTGAAGGCCCTGAAGACCTTCCATGAAGAGCAGTCCCAGGCATTGTATTTAACTAGTTCAGGCTGCTGAGCTTTTCCTAAGCTATCTGGAGGAGACACAGAATGCTATTACACAAATGATCTTCTCTAAACCAATATCTGTTCTCTCAGAGATAAGGACAAGAAATGTACAATTTTTCAAAGCCCCATTAATTTTATTGGTTTAAACCTGTGCTATGACATGCTTGATAAGAGCAGCGTATTTCATTCTCTTCATTGTTGTAGCGTCTGCGATCTTCAGCTATTCTTCACGGCAGGTACAAGGTGATCCACACTGTGAAATGCAATGCTGTGTTAAGGAAAGATTGCAGCAATCCTAATTTTTCCTCCCTTCCTTTATCTGTGTGTTCTTTACTTTTGCCAGCAGCCACAAAAGCTGTTAGAGTGGGCACACACAGAGGTGGTTTCATGTTTTTCTTACACAGTTCTGCTTCACTTTTTGAAAGAGTCCAGGATCGCATTACAGGCTTTGCAGTTAGTCAAAGTGCTCAAAACCAACACTTGAATCGGACATCGTCTTGACAGTTCAGCTCTGCAAATCTCTGCGTGCGTTCAGGGCTTCTGTCCTTCAGACAACTGTTCTCTCTGTGTTTGGTCTTAACTTTATCAGAAGCAGGGGATCACTTTGCACAAATATGTTCACGCTGTTCCACCTTGCTCACTGCCCAGAATACAAGCCAGACCCCCAAAACAACATTTCTTTGTTAAATACAGCCGCCACAAAACTCGTCTGGGCATTTCACAAATGTTTACGCATGACACCAATTCCAAAAAAGTCTCAAACCTGAGGTCACCCTTACTTTTCAAAGACTGAAACTAAGAATTGACTAAGTTTACATTAAAAAAAGCTGAAGCCCCACACGCCATCTCCCAGTTCACCTCTTCCCCTCCATGACCTTGCGGCCACTAGACCAGCCTTTCTCCAATAACTGCTATTCATATTGATGCTCCACTGACACCTCAGCTCCAAATATTGCCCTGGCCACTCTCCAACTCCACGTGCTGCTCTCCTACTGACTCAGGTGCAGGCAAAAAGCCTTTAGGCCAATCCCACAGCCAGCACCAGGACTCCTTCAATACAGACACTTTCGGCAACCCCACAAATCACCCCACACTCCACCGGATGGGCTTATACAGGGTCCCTTTCAGGCTCTTCTCCATGGGTGTTCACGCTGAAATGATGTTATGCCAATAGGTGGGATGAACAACAAAAAAATCTTTAGTCCAGAATTTCAATGCCGTTTTTGTGATCTCATAGAAATGCTCTAAACTTTGCAATAAGTTTCTTTGCATGAAGGGAAATTACCATGCACACCTCTGACTGACCTGTTATGGCTGGCCATACATACATTCTTATGGCCCTTCATTATCTACTCTGCTCTAGAGCACCTTAGGTTTTTTCTATCGTGGCTCATGGTTTTCTGGACTTCTCATGTGAGAACTGAAAGCATCAGATCAGGAAAGCTTAGGGTGAGGAGGATGACATAACTCTCTGGGACAGTCTCTGGTGAAATGCATAAGACCTGGCAGATTTGCATATTACATATGTATACAGAAAGTACACACTATGTACATGTAGATAAGGGCAATCTGTAACAATACAAAGGTCTAAAGAATAAGTGATGTATTAGACTTGGTTTTGAGCTCAGTAACATCACTAGAAGGCAGGAAAGTTAAAACCACAGAAAACCACTGTAAATAAGAACAAGTGAGAGAGGTTGCACAACTACAAGTTTTGTGTAAGCTTACTCTGCAAACATTCGTTCTACTACGCTTACAGACTGAGAAAGCAAAAAAAAACCCAACTTCTTGGAGCCAGTCTCTTCATGTATTTTAAATCRGGTAAAATGAGCTGTTTTAATTCATAATGCAAGTAGAACTGGCAGTACAAGACCCTCTTTGACAGTATGAATAAGCCCCACATGGACAAAGATAAATTGAAGGGTGCTGCATGCAAAATGAAAGAGTGAAGATTGTTAGACATGTGTATCTTTTTTTTAAGATTTTAAGATCTTTTACTAAGAGCAATACACTTCTCCTACATCAGGAGTAACCATATAAATCACGAGGCCTCGGCTCACAACCATTTAACAATCTTCTGCAAATAACCAACTGAAAATATTCACCTGAAACACATTTGTTTCAATTCACTTCACTGTGCCTATAAATAATCTCTCTGTCAAACAGGAACCCATGCTGATCCACAGACTACTCTAATCAGTCCACACAAATTACTCCTTGCAATTTCAATAAAATACTCAAAGAATTTGAAGAATCATAAATAAGCAAAGAATTAATAAACTCTCCGAATTAATCCTAACTTACAGTTCCCTATTTATGCACATCTAAACGACAGCATACATCAGATTTCTCAACACCTGTCCTCCAGGTGGATGCTTACCTGAGCTGTTGGATTAGATCTTCTCCTTCTTTAATAACATTGAGCGTAGCATCCAAGGTGGCTGTTTGTTGCTGCTGAAACTGCTTGATAAGCTCCTGAACTGCATCCACAGAGTCAGCACAGACATCCTCTAAGAGCTCCTTCTGCAGATCTTCCATCCATGTCCACAGCTGGGAAGGAGGGGAGGGAAATATAAATCAGAGAGGGATTGAGATTTAACCCTTTTGCTCTCTAATTCCAGATCAGTAAGCATTAAATGGGGCTGCATGTTTCACATGAAAACTGACCTAAAGTTTCTGAAAACAAAAAGATACATTGGTTATTGATTCTGGTTGATGCAAATCCATTTTAAGCAACAAAGTAAAATAAATATAGTATCAAGTAATTTTTTCCAAAATTAATTTGCATTTCAGTTTATTATATGACAATAACTAATTATATTAGTTATGATTAATTATATGACTAGTTATCTGATTAACTCTTTACACAAGTAACAAATTACAATGCCCTACAGCTGTGATAACCTAACCCTTTCRGGAGCTGTGTGCTATCAGATGCTATTAATTTCACATGCAGCTGAAGCCTGTTGCAGAACAGACCTAAAATTTTTGGTATGTATGTATGGTACTGGCTGAAGTCTAGCTGTGCCTGCTCAGCTATGCCTTCCCAGGCAGAAGGTTTTGTGTAAGGTTTGGTTTGTTTTTTTTTTTTTTCATTTGGGTTTTTTGTGGGTTTCTGCCACTTACCCGCCTCCTCAAAATGCACCTCAGACTCTGCTTTTTAACTTTGGAAAAATCCAAACATAGGAGACAGCAATATCACCAATCAATCCCATGCAGATCCATTAATTTTAAATAGTCTTGACTACCAATTTCAAAACAACAACAACAACAAATCATTTGAGTAAGTGCTTAGATGAGAATTTCCAGCCAGCTGTTCATCAGAGATCTGGACAGTGGCAGGCAAGCCCCAGCAGCCTCTCGTTGGCTGTAAAGGATTAAAGCGAATGCAGGTTTCCCCTTTAAGCTTGCTCTGAAAAGTGAGTGTAAAATTGCACCAACTGAGCTGGCAGTCTGCCAGCAAATCCTAATGACTCCACCAGAGAGACTATTTTCTGTGCCATGCCTGCCCCATTAACCCACATTCTGCTGGTATATTCTGCAAGGTAGCTGAGAAGTACGGGAGCAGGAAACAACACAATGCACCAGTGCACTGGGAAACATCAAAGGATGCGGTGCTGGCGGCAGCGGGGCTGCACTTCTGCCTGCCGTTCCAGGGAGCTGCAAAGCAGTTTGTCTCAAAGGGAGCTAGAGGTACACATGAAGCAGACAACAGACGTGTGGGGGTGGCAAAAGAGCTGGTAAAAACGTTCCTGTTCAAAACGAGGCGCACTGGATCCCCATCCTACAGGATTTCTTCTGAGATTGCGAATTCTGCACGTCCACGTAAAATGAGAGGAGGAGAGGGATGTCTTAAGCACCAGCTGGCAAGGCTTCTCACAGTTAGGGTCCAAACCTAAGGCCCGTCATCAAATGTTATACTATACGCACCCTACTGATTTCAAGGATATCACCCTGATCTAAACCAAAATAATCAAAATCAGAACCTGTCCCAGCACTGCTCATATCAGAAAAGGGAGAGCCCAGCTCCCTGTGCTCTGTCCCAACCTCTGCTACTGACTCCTTGCTTGACAGACTTACAAAAACAAGTTTTAAAACATATGCTTGATTTGAAGGCTTTTCAGTTGGATTTTCAGAGTCAGCTTTGAATATTTTGGGTAAACGCCTCTGTTTATTCATAAATAGCATAATCATAATGGCCTACCCTACTACTGGCCTAAAATGGAATGTCTTTGCTCAGGTTATTTACATATTTTCACATTCTCAGGAGAAAGGCATGATATAAAAAGGCAAATATTAATAAAAGAAACAAATATAATGAAGTAGTCAGGCTTGTGAAATAAATGAAAGAATGAAAACATTATTTAAAGAACCAAATAGAGAGCTTTTTCAGTTGTGGCCTGAGGTCCAGGTGCTGAACTTCGGGAAGCCACCATAAAGGAAAACGCATTAATGCCTTTATATACGAATTACATTCAGAACCTTCCTGGTTTTGATCTGATCCCTGCACCCGCTCAAACAGCAGGGACAGCTGGACTGTAACAGGCGAGGACCAGGTTGTTCGGGAATATTACTTTCTCTGCTTATCAGATCTTCAAGTAATAGAGCACTTTGTAAATATAGAAGAGAAAGACGGTCATACCTATAAATCATCCTTCTGTTTTGAGTTGGGAAAGCCAGTAGTTTTTTAATTTCTTGCTGTCCTTCGTCATATTTCATTTTTCCACTTAAGATAACAAAAAAAGCTCAGGGAATTTCCTTTACAAAAATGAAATCAAGAACTTGCTTCATTGCTAAGAATCTGCTGTTTTCTTGAAATTATCATGTTAGAAAGGGCAGAGGAGAAAGTTTCTGATCCCCCACTGTGACTTCAGAGGAAAACCCAGTTTTCAAAAGTGTCTTCAGAACCCAACTTTCAGCAGCAGCCAAAAGGATTTGGACATTTACGATCCTAAGTCACTTTTTGAGTACGCTTCTAAATCAAAGTAGTTTTGAAATACTTAAACATAAATGGTACTGTACTCACCTGGAACCAAAACACTCATTAATTTCAGAGAGCGCTCAAATATATTAACTCATATTAGCTTCAGATGTTTCCATTAATGACCTCTGATTGTAAGGATTTGCATAATAAAATTTATCAGAATCTAGGTCATCCTTGACTCAGAGGCCTTTAATCCTTTAGACTCCACCAATCCCTGGGAAATCCTAATACAAAGAATCAGTCAATATTAATAAGATTAGGAAGATCTTTCAGGAACAATTTACAATAGGAACTCCATGTCACTGCAACACCAGAGTCAGAAGAGCTGTTAATCATAAAATAGAAATCACATCCTTTTGTCACAGCTCAGGAAAATCAGTCCCTTTTAGGCTTGATGTTTAATTCCAATGCAACTGTTCAACTGATTTTAAAAAATCCTGACTATTAAAACCCCAAATCACCAGACACCTTGTGCATTTCCCAATTCATGCTGTGACCTACTCTAAACAGCTAGCTAGCTTAAACTGAGTGAACCGTTTCAATTTTTCATTGAAATTTGACCTATTACACAGGACAACTTTTATCTCATATTTGCAGAAACTGACTTTCTTCTTTTATTCTTAGCACGGGCAAAATTTGTGTCCGATTCACATACATACTCCACACTACCGCTAATGTATCACTTGATCCTGTACAGGGGGCATATGCAGACATTTCAAATACTAACACAATATTTCCACATCCAGCTGTGGTGACTTTTA
Organism: Phoebastria nigripes; assembly: GCA_035582835.1. Classification (NCBI taxonomy): domain Eukaryota; kingdom Metazoa; phylum Chordata; class Aves; order Procellariiformes; family Diomedeidae; genus Phoebastria; species Phoebastria nigripes. Next base: position 4,316,386 of record JAYKAV010001555.1, on the reverse strand, counting down.
CTAAGCTTGCCAGTGATGCACATGTCCAGAAAAGGAGATAATCTCTGCATTGTATTACTTAACATGTACTACACCAAAGATACAGAATCCTGGAAAACAATGAAGAAATAACACAAAAATAATTTTTGTGCTTCCTTCAAATTGATCTATGCTTTGGTATGATTAATTGGATATGGAAATACTAATGCATTAGTGGTAAAACCTGAATTAAGTCCATCAGAGAGATCCAGCCACAAATCTGACTCATGCAAACAACATCTAAAAATGTTATAGTTGTCAGCTACACATAAGTCTAAGGCAAATACCTAGCCCTAAAACGTCCATGCTGAAGGTCCATAGAGGCTCCAGAATTGAGGCTTTATTTATCAAGGTAACCATGGCTTTAAACAAGAAAAACAATTCTCTTCTGATTACTAGACCAGTGGAAAAGAAGAATGACACACACACACACTCCCCTTCTTTTGGGGGAGCATCTGGCACCTCTCATGCATTGTAACAACTTCTGCGTCTTTCTTGGATATAAAACACAGGCAGTTTCCCTCCATCCAAGAGACAATACAGCTCTTTATTCCCAGCTATTTCATCTGATGCAATACTCTTCATTTTACTCAAGTACTTAATGAGACCACTTACTGGAGGTTTGAAGGACATCTGTGCCTGTTACCTAGAAATTAATGCTTCTGACTTAGAGCAAGGGGCCACTTTAAACAAAATGTAAAACCTAAAGAGATTGCTAAGAAAATCTTGCCTGCGTGTTTGGAATAACTATTAAACACCCAGTGTTTATACGCTGCTATTTGAAAATGCCAGAGATGAGTTTTAATCCCCTCAAAACCAGTTTAAAAACACTGAGTAATGAGACCAGTGAAAAGCAAAGAACCACTCCGTTCAATCCATGAGAATTACCATTGCACAACATTTTTGCTAGTCGTTCAAAACAAAGATGTTAATAGAAACAAGAAACTTTCTAGGGTATACGTTCTACCCCTTTACTATGTCAGAGAAGTGTCATGTGTTGCAGAGCAGGCCCCAAAAGGATGCTCATGCCAACTCAGTAAAGTGAACATGCATCACAGCAATGAAGGCTAGAGCAGAATGCAGAAGTTTCAGTGAAATACAGGAACCCTCTTTTCCCACCTGTGCACTGCTTCCACTCCATGAGTTGTAACATAAGTGTGAAGAGAACCAAGGGCAGGTTGAGAAAAAAAAACCCAAACACAAACAGAATTGCTCCAGAGAGAGATGTCCATCGACTCTATTTTCCTCTGCTACTATGCCAGGCTTATACAAACCTAGTAACATCTAGCCTTTTCATAATATGCATTAGGAAGTCATATAGACCCCAAGTTCAGGTTAATTTATGGCAGGACTTCAGCCTGTACTTTAAGCACCTCTTCAAGTGCTGTTGTGAATCTGGATTCACTGCGCAGCCTTTAGGAAATTGCCTTTTCTACCTTGATTTCCCCACACCAACATGGTGGAGATAATAAAACTTTTCTGACAATTAACCTTCATCAGCTGATGTTTATTCACTCTTAGAATGCATCCAGAGCCGTTTCAGTTGAAAGAACTGATGGTTGTTGTAAATTGGAAGCATATTTCAACAACATTTTCCAAAGTCACATTCAAGGTCTCATGGAAATGTCAACAGAAAACAATGTATGTAATGATGAGCTGTAACGTGACCGCATGCCACCAGTAGAGTGTCACACAATGACAGCATACCTAATAAAATGTGACAAGATGGGATATGACCAGACACTGCATATGAAATGCCACAACATGCGACTTCCACAGTAAGATACAGCTGATGCAAGAAGTAATGTTGTCAGATACCACCAAACTGGTTGGGAAGAAATGACGAGTGGAAAGAAAGGGAACATTCTGTGAAAAAAAACATCTGATCTCTTCCTAACCTTTCTTGCTTTTTCCCTTTTCCTTGCCAATTTCTTGACATTCATTCTTGGTTGGGCTGCATCTGGTGCTTCTGTATGCTGATGCTTTTTAATTAGTAACCTTGCCTATGGCAAAAGGATTTGCAATGCCTAAACATCTGATGCTTTTTCCAAGTCCTGCATGGACCAGATTGATACAGCACAAAATAATCTCCTCTCAAGGGAAATGTGATTTGGGTAGCTACACCTACATCAGGGAGCATGTAGGTCCCCAGCCCAAGGTCATGTAAATGTAATTCAGGGGTTATTCGCTCTAGGAGAGAAAGTTGGCTTATAACTGAAGAATCAGATGTACATGTTCTGTGCTGCTTCTGCTACCATCATGAATTGCAGAAACATGTTCCTCTTCTAGTATAATTTTAATATGTTATTTGTAATTATGAATCTGGATGTAATTAACTGCAGTAATTGTACTAAGCAAATCAAATTCTGCACTTGATCATACTGATAATAGGCTTGGAGAAGTTCTTCCTCCATCAAAAGATTTGCTCAGATTTACACCAGTGTAATACAGTACAATTCGGTGCAGGAGGAGCTTTCCATAGCTGTAAAATATACACTACAAATTCAGCAATTTACTTAAATAAATGCAGGTACCATTACATTTTCCTCTGAATTGTTCACTGGTTCTAAATGTTTCATTACTTCTCAAATGGGAGTTGCACTCCCTCTTCCCTCTGTGCTTTTTCCAGTTACTGGCCATATCACTTGCAGTCTTACCGTGATCTGCTGTTGTGGGCCTTTTGTGCAACTTTGTGCAACTTTGTGCACTACACCCTAGGAATCTCAGAAATAAATCACTTGTGACACTTTTGAATCATTCTGAAACTTGCTAAGGATGAAACAAACTGTGGGACCTTTCTCTAATCAAACAGTCTTATTGGATCCATCAGCTTGAACCACTACACTGACACTAACCATTTTAAACGAGTTGTTGTAGACTCCATTGCGTACGTGTACTTAAGGCACAACAGAATGTGTCTTTTGAGTGATGAGTGAATTACAGGAGCGTCCCTGTATGGCTTTGATGAAGATCTACTTAGTATGCAAATTATCACAGGCACTGACTGCCCACTCTGTTGCCTTTGTACACAGCAGTAAAAGCTGCAAGCCCACACACTGGAACTGGGAGAAGCTCATCTTCCTCAGCTTCAGGAAATTGGGAAAATGGGCTGTAATATGACTAATAAAAGGGTACTTTATGAGAGTTGGCACATCCTATTTAAAGGTGCTCATAAAACACCCCTCTAGCTGCAGCATGAACCACTGTTATCTGGAGTGCAAGGCATACAGGCTGGAGACCCATCTCCATAACACATAAAACACATGCAAGGGCCCTCAAAAGCCAGTGATGATATCTGAGTGAAGCCAAGCAGTCAGACAAAATGCTGGCGAATGGCCTGAAAAATGCAGATAGCAAAGTGTGAACTTAAATGCAGTCCATAGGAATCCTTTGGCTAGCACATGGTAAAATGATGGAAAGTACTTCTCTTCCATGCACCTGCCCTTGCTCTGCTGCAGGTTCAACTTCTGGAGATTGGTCTGTATGGCTGCATTTACAAACATTTAATTCTTATTACCTTGATTCTGTCTCACAAATTTTTGCCATCACAGATGGCAGAATTTTATTCATTAGTGGTCTGGCCGTGCTTCAAACTCCCCTGCTCAAGAGTGGGATGTGCTGCCAGGATACCACAGCTCTCTCCATCCCAAGCTTCTTAATCCTTCATGAAAAAAACTTTGCTTCTAGACAACAAATGGAGAGGAAAGAGGGGCACCCCACACCACCCCAGCTATCCTGGTTCCTCAGTCCCAGATCTTTGGTAGCTTTACAGACAAGATTTAACTCTGCAAAGAAACCACCAACGCGAATGACTGGTGAATGTTTGCATTTTGGTCAAAGCCACAGTCTATGCTCTGGAGTTGGAGAGGGATTTGCTCTTATTTTGCTGCTTCATGGTAATTGGTTGCTGATAACCCAGAGTGAACTTTTACATAGCTCACACAAAAATAACGCTTGTTAGACCAGCAGAGCCCTCTCTACAGCCCCAATTATCAGAATGATAACAGTAAGCTGGCAACATATCTGTCTTCTCCAAGGAATCTGCCATCCAGGCAAAGGACTGCACACACATTACCTGTATGTGCAGCTCTGGCAGTTCACTTCTCCCACGTCCTCTGCTCTCTGCCTGCAAATCCACCTCTGATGGGAATATCAGAATGTTTACAAACTGAGCACTTATTTTTAAAAAGAAATCACCATTTACTTAATCCCTTATAAAAGCATTTGCTTTTTTCACCTCCTTGTCTTGTGATTTCTCTGCTCCCCCCATCAAACTACACTGATTCAGCTCCCAGCAAAAACAACATTCATACTTGTAAGAAGCGTAAATTTAAGGTTTGATTTTTCACAGCCCTGCAGTGAGAGGAGGAGCAGACATTTTCAAAGTCCGTTTTGTATGCAGCTTTGTATGTATTTCAGCTGTTCATTTTATCCCATTGAAGGAACAAAATTTCCAGCTTTTGAAGAAGGCATGTGGTGCCTCATTCTAACCCTGAAAAGCGCTGGGATGTGAAATGGCCAGTCAGTGAATATTTTTTGTGCAGAGAGCCAGTTTGGGTCATTTTAGTGTTTTATGCTTTCATTGGTTTTTAAATGTGGCCATAATATGAGAAAAGGAACAAAAGCACTGTCCAGGACAGGAGTGGTGTACAAGTGTGTAAGACAATACTTTGTGGTAGACATCTTCAGAGACCAAGACCTTTTCAGGACTTCTAGAAGTTGCCAGCAAGTGGAATTGCTAAACTGATTATCTCCTTCATCACAAGTCTCTTATCTAATGGGTGATTGCACTGAAACGTCAATATTAACAGTTAAACAACAAATTATTAAGTTCAGTAACATTAACTTTGAATCCTGGGTCAATTTACAATGAATGACAGGATTATACAATATATCGCAGAACCACCATCATGTTTGCTCCATGTTTAACTTTGATTCATTCTGTCAACTCTTCTGATGAGAGTCAACCGCAGCAGGCCTCAGCCCCATGAGCTTTCTGCTCCCTGCTTCCCAGCAACTCTGCCACAACATGAGGGCCAAGCCCTGTCAAAATTAGTGACCTACACTGAAATAATCTCCTAATCACGATATTCAACTGAAGCAGAGAGAATTTAATTTCACAGGCCTTGGTTATCCAGTAAAATTGTTAGCAGTGCCTGCAATAAAACACTGTTACTGTTCCTAACCGACAGGGTAAACCCACTCCCATTACTCACTTGAGTAACCCCACTGTTACCTATGGGGTGACCAAGGTGACCTGCTGAATACAAATAATTTAGGTCTATATAGGAAGCTGCCTGACACATAATGGTCCAGGACTTTGCTCTCAGTTTCTCATGGCCTTATCAGACAAGCTGTTCAGAGTGAAACTTTCCATACCAGGTATCTGCCTAAGGCTGAACTTGATGAATTTTGAGGTAAAAGGTCCAGAATGAGAGTAAGGGGAAAAAGGACTTACTTTGCCTGTGTTAGAAAAGGAGTCTTATTTCTGCTCACATGAGATGCTCCAGACCCTCCACGCTTTTAAGAAAGGGCTTGAAATTTTGCAGGGTTTAGCCTTGATGTCAAGAATATACATGATGTCATCCTTGTGAAAATTTGCCCAAATTTGGTCACTCAGAAGACCTCTGCCAAGTTCCAGTTTGCACACGTTCAGTAAGAACCTGTTAAGAGTTTGGCAGTTCATTTTTCTCAACATTAAGTATTTCCCGAGCATACTCATCCCCCCATTCTGTGGGCCAGGTAGACCTGGCAGGCTCCACATGGAACTGCAAACACTGAGGATCTTGTCTGTCCTATTGCTCTTCTGACCTACCAAGGGCCAACAAAGCACAGGGCACATGGCCTGAAACCACACTACTGCCTCTCCTGCTTTTTGCTGCTGTCTTACAGGACTCAAGGCAACACAAGGGTGGTAATCTGAAACCCACTGAGGTATGAGAAACGTAGAGGTGGTAAAAGATGCTTTTMCTGCCCCGAAGAGCTATGAAGCAATTACAGAACTGCTTTGTAGTTCAGGTAAGACCCATATACTGTAAATGGATCTAAATTCAGTGAAGTTCATTCTTGTTCTTAAATTAGCAACTTCATTATCAGCCAATACAACAAGTAACACAACAAACCTTTACTTCAGTTATATAGAGAATACACCGAGGTACATATACTTGCTCTTAAACACCTACATTAATCCTAAAAGCTTAAAATCCCACCGATGAAGCCAAGAATTTATTTGCATGTAGGTATCACACACAGCTATCTATGTGTAGCCTCATCTCAACACTCACTTGACAAAAGTAATTCCCAGGCCATTCTATACTGTTGTTTAAACCCCCAGCACTGAAGCTGTATCAGAAACTGCTGGTAGCAGTATTTCCTGCCACCTTAAGCCAGGCAAAACAAAACTATGATTGCTAAACAGAGAAGAAAATCTTGATGGAAAGTAAAGACATTTACAAGATGCTAAGTCATCATTTAATTATGCAAGGGGATTTTAAAAGTTTTTAATGATACGGAAATGGTGACAGTGCTCTTTTGTGTCTACATTTTTATACTTGGAATTGTAAAGTACACTTCAGAACCATAAGTTYAAAATTGTGAGACCAATGTAAAATATTAAGATTCAGATAATGAATTACAAGATATTTTTATTATTTGCCTTGAGGTTTTTGAGTCTTCAGGGTGTGATTTTATCACATCTGCAACCTCTTCTCCAGGAGGCTCAAAAAAAATATTCTCTTTTAAACAAAATGAAATGACAGGCAAGAATCCTGTATCATCATTTGATCCTAGCAGCTGACAGCTCACAGAAAAACATCAACTATCATGAGATTTGTGATAAAACTGCAAGATCTGACAATCCTGCCAATAATTGATTCAGATCTGAAGTAAGAACCTGAATTCAATCACACTTAATCCTGAGAGAAATTATTTGGGTACAAGTCTGTTGAATGCATTTATCCAACTGATAATAAGTTATAACTTTACCCTGCCATACACATAATTGGATTTGATTCCCAAGGTACCAGGTTTCTGCTCACACCGTCAGGAATGCCTTGCCCTAAAAGGGTATGAAAATATTGACTATAAACTAAGAGAGCATAATGAATACTGTAGGATAGTGGGACACACAACATCTCTTTTATAGGCATGGCAACAGGACAAGTACATTACTAATAAGCTATGACACTAACAATCACTTAGGGGATTGCTCTAAATTTATGCCTCTAAAATGTTTTTACGATACCAGAAAGTCATCATTTCAGCCTATTGCATGTATTCTTAAGTAAGGCCACTTAAAAAAAAAAAAAATCAAAATTATTGTTATGCTTAATTGACAGTCTTTTCCATATTCCTTCAACTGTATGTCAGTGTTTAGCAGAAGGAATCCTCTTATAATGCTTTCACATGAAATGAGCAGTGATTCAAGTCTACTGTAGTATAAAAAAGCCACTCTTACATTGCTCATGGGGTATCTGGATTTAAAGGACTCCCTAATTCAACACTATGTATTGTCCTGAAGAAACTCTAGCAAGGCAGATTACAAAAGGAAATATTTCTTTGACAAGATCACTTTTTAAAAATGGGAGCTGTTAGAAGTTTYTCAGGTGCTGGGAATCTGAGTAGTCACACGTGGAGATGAAGAGGTGGGCAGAGTACAGGTGAAGCAGTGAGAAGTTCACAATCAATGCACTCATCCACAGCTGGGAATTATTGCATCAAAAATGCAATTCATCTGTGCTAGGAAGACTATCAGAAGCAACATGTTTATTGCAGGAAAATATTTTGAATATTTCCATAAAAACCATGTCAGTAAGACCGATTCTTCCTACTTAATTCTCCCTTTCACCAGCTCTGTCTCAGTAGATTAATATATCAAGAAATAATGAGAATTTGGGAAACTTAGATGAAAAATACATCTAGGTCATAGTTTCCTGCATTATTGCCAAGAAAACATGAAGGGAACTGTGTATTCATTTCCAAGGACATAAGAGAAACAGTTGTTAATAGTTTAAGAAATGGTTTTAAGAACTACAAAGGGTGAAATGAATAATGATGGTTATTACTAAGTAACTAATAATGCCTTCTAGAATAATGCACAATGTGTCAGGTGTTAAAGACGTTAACATGCCAGCCAAACTGCTTTCTCCTCACCCCAAGACACTCCCAGGTGATGGGTTTGGATGGGCATAGTACAGTCCAGCATCAGGCACAGCATGGCAGGTAGGAGGGGCAAGGGTAATCAGGGAGGCACGTGTCAGCACTGTATCTGGAATGCCTCCTGGTAAAACAGCAGCAATGGATCTCAGATCTCCCTGTATTTTACTGGTGCAGCAAAAGGATTTTTTGCCTTGACATCTGCTAAAATTTAAATCTGACTCCGAACTCTTTAACTCAACTAAAACTGCTACTGACTCAAAGGGAATTTTGCTTGATCAGTCCTGACTTTGAAATTGGAATCTAATGTTATCTTTGTTGTTTGGGACTGAAATCCCAGCAAATACAGTGAATGTATTTTTAAGCAGTTTCATAAAATGAGTATAGATGGTGCAGATCTGATCTGGACAAGTGGGCAAGTGGCTAGAGCAAGAACCTGCATTTGGTCCAGCCCAGCTCTGTAGGCTGGGAGGTCTCAGCGGGGCTGAGCGCATTTCCTAGTCAGAGCCCCGGGAGGAACCAACTGAGATCCTGAGTTGGTATGAAACAGAGAAAGGACATAATGCTATCATAAGCATGGTGGCAAAGGAAGGACATTTGTATTTCTTCATTTTTGAGGAATCCAGCTATCTGTTTTATATTCATATTGAAGAACGACAATTACACTGGTTAACTCACCATTTTACAATATACGTGAAGGGCCAAGCAAGGGCAAGCAATGAGTCATTTCTACTTGAGCCAATCTATTTATAGCATAAAAAGGCAAATACAGATCCAAACATGTGCTAAGGCTCCCTTGTTGTAATGCTTTGCCCTTTGCACCAGGTCCCCCCCCAGCAGTCCTTGGTTACTTCACTGTGACTGTGGGGATCCCCACAGCTGGCAGACAAATACTAAAACCGCAGCAATTTCCTCACTTATTATTTTTGGCAAAAAAATGAGGTATTGGGCTGTGTGACTCCCACCAGTGCAGAAAYGCGTCACTGAAGGAGGCAGGTAGTGACACACAATGAAATTCAGTGAACCTGCAGAAAACCAGAGTGTTTGGCCCCCACAGGAGTGAATTAACACAGGGGTAAGGAAGCGAAAACTTCCTTTCTCTTGCAGAGCTACTGTGCATCCTCTGATGTTGGGGCACTGCTGGAGACTGCAATAACTTTAGCAGCCTCTTTGCACCCAACCCAACGTCTGTCATTCATTTTGATGATTGTGGATTCCTGGGTCCACCATGACTTTGCTGATGTCCCAGTTTTATGCTACAGCTCCCTCGTCTGTCCCTCTGGAGAGAGAGAGGCACCCAGAGTCTGTCCACTCTGGATCTCCCTAAAACTGACAGCAAGTACTTACTGAACTTTCCAAAAAGGCATCACAGCACCAATCTGTCCCATGGGTAAACGTCAATGAGGCAGAAATTTAGGGTTTACTCTCAATATCTAGTAAACAGTATTGATGCTGTCACAAAAGACTGTTTTTTTAATAGTTTCAAAAAAATATGCATTTTTATACATCTGCATTTCTATACACCAAAACAGGGTTCATTAAAACCAGGTGAGTGGAGCAGGCAAATTCCCTTCTTGTTGAAGGGTAGAAGTGAGTACAGTGCACTGCAATCCAAAACCCTTCATACAGGGAAGCTCTAGTTCCCAAACCCAAATTAGGCTACACAGTACCAGTAATCATCAGAAGAAATTTAGATGATAGAAAACATATTATACTGGTAACTTCCTGGAGTCATGCCTATCTTTGTGTTACTAGTCACCACCTGCATAGGTGAAGCAAGGTTAATCACAGTAGGAAACTGTTATGAAATAATTTTGACTGAGGAAATAACCAATTAAGTTTCTCCTGCAGCAAACAAGCATAGCTGCAAGCGTTTGAGCTACTCTGGAAACAACAGTACTATTCACAAGCTTAAAGTAACCAGATTTTAGTATATTGCAGAAGCAGGATGTAAAAGGAAAACCTTCATGTATCAACAGCTATAATGGACACACTGTAACTCCAACTATCTTCCATATATATATATATATATATATGAACGTGTGCATACAGCTTCTATTTAAGGAGGCTCCCAATACGCTGAAGCCTGCTACACACAGCTTGTTTGTAACATGTAAACCAGCAAACACAGTCAAAGCTTTCAGCTTCTAAGAGCATCTTTCTGATCAAGTGTGCTTTTGCAAACAGATGCTGCAGAGCATGAAAACAACCATTCTGACTAATTCCATCTTTCTCAGCAGAAACCCTGTCTTTAAAAGTCACTCATCACTGAATGGCCTTTGGTCTGCAGAAAAATGTGAAGCATGCTTTAATTACATCCCCAGTGGCCTCCCATTTGATGTCCTGTCCACTGTATCTCTGGCGAGACAGCCTTATCTCTGGATATTTTTCAATTACACTAAACAGCATTTACTCAGGTCCTCACTGATTCACTGTATCAGTATGTGGCTATTTGCTCTTTAACTGTAATTTTGAAAAGTGAAGTCTGCCTCATTAAACAATGTAAGATTTCCAGTAACACTTAGTAATAATGGCTACATTAACATTACATTCAAATGGAATCCCTCTGAGGATACGTATCACAAACTGCTAGCATGTTTATACCTAATGTGTTAATATCAACTCATGCTCTTACAAAATAATTCTTGCTTTTTAACAATACATTCTAGCTGTGAATTAAGCACCGCGTGATATGTTAGATATGCTGTCCCTATATTTTAGTGTACTATATCATTCACATGTTTCATTCACATTTTGTTTCCTCTTTACAACAGTTAGTCATATGCATCAAATTAACTGGGTATCAGCCCTGTGCAGTGAAGATGCCTTTTCTATGTCATCTGAGTTTTCGGAGTCAGCCTCTTGCAGCACTCTGCAATACACAGAAAAACTCCCTCATGCACATCTTACCTCTTTGGTGTGGGTGTGGAAGGAGACTGACATGTCCAAAAGAAGTTTCCTCTGTTCCACCCTCCGGACAAAGTCCTGAATCCGWACTTCCAGATGCCGGGCTGCTTTATAGATCTCTTCAGGGTCACATTCCCCAGTCTGAGCCAACTGCTCTGCAGCCTCCAAAAGCTTGTCTGCATTGGTGTACGTATTCTACCGGCAAACAAAGCAAGAAACGGAGTATGAGTAATACAACTGTGGCAAGTAAACCCCTGAAACAGGCTGTTTATACTTTCAAAGGCATGAAAGCAAGCAATTACCAGAGCTTTAAAACAATAGTAATAATTCCTACTAGCACTGCCATCTGTGAAAGGAGAATGTATAAAGATACATAGACTAATCCTTGAGTACATATGAAATAATTTCTTATTTGAAACACACCACCCCGGCCCAATCCTGCCAGGCACAGCAACAGGACTGTGCACTTGTTTATTTCCAAGTCCCCTGGAATTTCTCAAAGATAATGTAATGAAGCAAGTGGGACTAACCAGCTCAGAAGCCTACGGTGCCTCATGTGACACTCGGCTACAAGCTCGTTGCAAAGGCCTCCCAACAGCTATCACATTACAGCATGTAATCATGTTAACCAGAGATGTCTCAGCCTCAAGAAACATTTGCCTTTCACTGGCTTTTGTGAGATAACTTGAGAAGACTGTGTCTTCAAGTTCCTTCTACATTTTTTCCTCTYGTCTACTGTTCCGCGTCATATTTCTAAATGGAGTAAGTCTATTTGATTAGCTTGCACCTGCCAATGTGTAATGCTCAGATTGCTTTGGAGTGGTATCATTTCCAGTCTGTCCGAGGTACGTACCTGCCCTCCATAAGAATTTGAACACTTCACCATCCTGAATAGATTTACCCCATAGCCACGGCCTTTGCAATATGAGATGTATTACCCCTACTTTACAGAGAGGGAACTGAAGAACGCAGAAGCTAAGCGATGTACCCAAGACATGCCAGACTGTGGAGGAACAGAGGTGAATTCCATCACACTTATCTCAGTTTTCAAACTACCTGCCCATCTGTCCGTCTTTCACGTTTCTGGAAAACACCACTGAACTAATACACCAGAGAGTCTCATAAATAACAGCAGAAATGGAAAGGGAGTGCAGTCATCTTCTCCATAGCCATGGAGCTATGGTTTTTTCAGCTACATTTAGCTAACTAAACGTAGCCAACCCTTGCTGTCATAGAAAAATTTCTTCATTCAAGTTGAGGCCAATAGCTCTGTAGCGTTTAACACTTAACAAATATAAGGACAGACAAAGATATCAGCTTAAGGGTGTTTCCAGTACCGGGTGAGATCTTCAGAAATGGTTGGCGTTGGCCTAAGACTGCTCCCACTGGGAATTTTAACCTCCCCATCAATAGAAGCAGAATTGTAGCACTTTCCTTTTCAAAATCCTACTGAGAATCCTCCTCCATTTGAAAAAGCATTAACTTTATACATATACACAAAATACCTTTGAACACTGTGGACACACGTGTACTTCTGAGCATTAAAGGAACACTGTCAAACATAAAAACCCTGAACTAAGTCATGTTATTCTTACTTAGATAATATCCTGCTGTAGTCAATAGTCGTTGCTGGAGAAAATATTCAATACAAAGATGGGACATTGGCCTCCAAGTKTTTAATGGGGGAGAATATTTCCAGTTATAAAAAGCAGAAAGAAAACAGCTCATTCACTGTTCACTTTCCCAGTTTCTGAGGGCTGACTATAAATATACAGTATTTGCACTTCTCCTTTTGGACTGTGAAGAACATATTCTAGACAGTTTTGTTACCAATAGTAAATTTTTATTCCCTCACTTTCAGGCCATTGCTATAATGGTTAGGTTGTTAACAGTGGCAAAATGTTATGTTTTAATAATCATTTTTTTGGAAACCTCTTTAGCTGAGAATTTGTAAAAAATGTTCAATTTAATATGATCTGAATTAGGGTCCAGTTTCACTTAACAGCATCCTTTCTGATTGATCCTCTTCCAATAGTATTTGGAACAAATGCCAAAGCTAGCACTATTTTTCAAAGTCTACTCCACTCTAGGGTTTTTCACACATTACCACTACAACAGCTCAAACTCCAGTCCAGCTCCCTGGGGAGAAGGCTGTCCCCTGCTTTTATTTATAATATTTAATATACTTTTAAATGCATTCACTCTCTGCTTATGGCACAGATTTGAGACACAAACACCGTTGCTGAAATACAGTATGAATACAGCTTTGCTGCATTTGTCCCTAACACACATTCATCTCTGCTGAAAAGCATTACAAGTTTACTGACTCCAACCTGTGATGTACCTAATTACATCTAGATGAGGTCAGTTCACCAATACRATGATCAGATATAAATACACTGCATGGTGAAAAGGCTGTAGGCTGAGCCTTAGACTTTGGGGAAAAAAAGAGTGCAGATTGGCCTCAACAGAGGCTCTGGCCACACTGCACAGCCAGTAAAGGGTGCAGTGGTCCTGCAGCAGTCCCTTTGTATTGCACAAGGTTCTCCAAAGGCAAAGGGGATTTTCTGCAAGGAAGCTGGCTGGATGTGGAAGGAGGTACATGCATTGTTTCCCCTGGGCTGTGCCAGGCAATGTCAGCATACAGTGATGCTTCCCTGAAGCATTCATACCTAATTTTGGATATGTTTGCTTAAATGTGTCGTGCACAAGAAGCCTGAACATAGCTCATTTTAAGTATGGTGAAATTTTTGTTCACCTCTTTTTCTATCTTTGTCCACTGAGTTCCCAGCTAAGTGTCTGGGTTTTAAAAACAGGTGCAGTTTATGATAGGAAAAACACTAATGGCTTTATCCCTGTCATTCTAGGAGGAAGGCCTGGTGCTGAGAGATTTCCAGCTCACTGTTGCAGATTTAAGAGGTTTAGATACATTTCAGATAAGCAACCACATTTGGGTGTTAACCACACTCGCCTTGAACTTCAGAGTTTCACATATTCATGAAAGGACTGTCATCTACTGTCAGATGAGATATAAACACAGCACAGGCCAAATAAGCTAGAGGTTAGTTATTTGGTGAGGCCTGCTTGACTTTTGTTTTGTTCATCTGCTTCAAGTGCACATAAATCATATCAGAAGTTGTTACACATATCAAATATTTTCATGTACGTCTGTTTCTCTACAAGTGCTGAACTAAAGCTATGTTGAACCTGAGAGCTTCATCGTGGTTGGTACTATAATGCTGCACTGCTTGCCTGCTTCACACATTTTCATCCTGAGCTCGCTCTTTTGTTAGTAAGCTCTCCAGAGTACAGACCCTTATTTCATTTGTTTGAAGCACTTTGTACTTTTTTGATGTGACATAACCCTGGATCAGGCAGGGTGGGAATCCAAGAGAGAATTAAGACTCATGATGAAGAAAACCATATAATGCCTCCTTGTCCTGCTACCCCCAGCCAGAAGAGGTTACCTCAGATTCCCAGCCCTTCTGAGATCTGGAAGGATCTACCAGGAGCACAGAATCTAGGCACATATCCAAAATGGCATCAGAACTTTGGAAGAAGGTAAGAGCTAATGCAACCACAGAAGGAAATTTTTGCTACTAGAAGGACAATCATGGCTGTCCCCTTTTCTGCAAACYGCAGACTGATGGAAGGTTTGCTGTGGCATCCTGAGCAAGGTGACACCAAAAATGGCTAATCCCTCCAGAGGGAATAGCCCATGAAGAATCTCTCTTCTACATCTGTGGAAGTTAGTTCCTGTCAAACAATAACAGCACGAGTTCCACAGAAAAATAATCTATGAGTTATAAAATTATATGCTCTCTGAAACTTTAGGGGTGTGTGGTATTTTTTCCCAATGTTGCATTAACTTCTGAGAGAACTGTCATGTGTGAACCCTTGAAATTCTCAGTGATCTGCTAAATGGCATTACATACTTCTGCACCATTTCAAGTACAAAGCCAACTTCCATCTCAAAACTCTTAATAATCTTTCTATACTAATCTTTGTATAATCACCTATTTCAATCATGAAATCTGCAATCACAAGAAAATGAAACTGCACCCTTCAGGTTTTAGAATGGAAATGGCTGTAATATATGCTTTTGGAATTCATTTTAGACAGAACCAGGAAGCTTTCATATCTCTTCTGTTTCTTGCAAATAACAAAAAAGAAACACAATTATGGAAAAGAAATAGACTAACAAAACCTATACAACAATCCCTACCACAATTCGGAATCGGAGGTGATTGTTGTCTTACCCCGTGGCAATATTTACTAACAGGATTCCCATAACTTTGGTTCATTAATTGTTAACAGTTTGATATTCTGTAGCAAGTTGAAAAAAATGATTTATGAAAAAGCTGATGTGAAATTTGCCTGTTAAATTTATCATGCTTTCCTTTGCATTTCAGACCAACAAGTGCCAAAATGTCAGGATCCATTTCCCCTGCCTGAGGGACTGGATGCCATCCAGAGGGACCTGGACAAGCTCGAGAAGTGGGCCCATGTGAAACCTCATGAGGTTCAACAAGGCCAAGTACAAGGTCCTGCACCTGGGTCGGGGCAACCCCCAGTATCAATAGAGGGATGAAGGGATTGAGAGCAGCCCTGCTGAGAAGGACTTGGGGGTACTGGTGGATGAAAAGCTGGACATGAGCCGGCAATGTGCGCTCGCAGCCCAGAAGGCCAACCGTATCCTGGGCTGCATCAAAAGAAGCATGGCCAGCGGGTCGAGGGAGGTGATTCTGCCCCTCTACTCCGCTCTGGTGAGACCCCACCTGGAGTACTGCGTCCAGCTGTGGAGCCCTCAGCATAAGAAAGACACGGACCTGTTGGAGCAGGTCCAGAGGAGGGTCACAAAAATGATCAGGGGGATGGAACGCCCCTCCTATGAAGAAAGGCTGAGATTGTTGGGTTTGTTCAGCCTGGAGAAGAGAAGGCTTCAGGGAGACCTTATTGCGGCCTTTCAATACTTAAAGGGGGCTTATAAGAAAGATGGGGACAAACTTTTTAGCAGGGCCTGTTCTGACAGGACAAGGGGGAATGGCTTTAAACTAAAAGAGGGTAGATTTAGACTAGAGATAAGGAAGAAATTTTGTTACGCTGAGGGTGGTGAAACACTGGCACAGGTTGCCCAGAGAGGTGGTAGATGCCCCATCCCTGGAAACATTCAAGGTCAGGTTGGACGGGGCTCTGAGCAACGTGATGTAGTTGAAGATGTCCCTGCCCATGGCAGGGGGGGTTGGACTAGATGACCTTTAAAGCTCCCTTCCAACCCAAACTATTCTATGATTCTATCTCTGACCCAGGTAGCAGATCTCAGCCGAGATTCCACCGTGTCTCCAGGTTAACGCATATGAAGCCATCGCTGYATTGGAAATGTACTATGCAAACACAGCTCTTTCAGCAAACTGCCTAAGAGATTTCGTTAAAGTTGAAACAAACATTACTTTGTCCATAATCTTTGTGCCAGAGAAGTGTTTCATCAACTGTTCTCTCCAAACCTTTTTAACCCAGAGTAGGAGTTGCACTGATTCTCAACATCAAAGAGCATCAGCTGCATGCAGTTTATGCTTGGCCTCATCTGTTACACAGAAAATAGCATTGGAATGCTCAGTACAAACCAACCAAAGGGCCCAAATTCTGGTTTGAAAGTATTTGGCATTTTTTTCCTAATTAAAAGTAAATAACTAATTAAATGAAAAAATACTGAATAATGCATCAGTTAATTCTTGGACCAATATAAGGTTAGAGGCAGCAGAATAGAAATATTGTGCCTTATTTATGCTATGTATTGCAAGCTAAATAAGTCTAATATCTTAGTCACTTAAAAACAAATTAGAATGGAATGGAATAGAATAGTTCAGTTGGAAGGGACCTACAACGATCATTTAGTCCAACTGCCTGACCAATTCAGGGCTGACCAAAAGTTAAAGCATGTTGTTAAGGGCATTGTCCAAATGCCTCTTAAACACTGACAGGCTTGGGGCATCGACCACCTCTCTGGGAAGCCCGTTTCAGTGTTTGACCACCCTCTTGGTAAAGAAATGCTTCCTAATGTCCAGTCTAAACCTCCCCTGGTGCAGCTTTGAACCATTCCCATGTATCCTGTCCCTGGATCCCAGGGAGGAGAGCTCAGCACCTCCTTCTCCACTTCCCCTCCTCAGGAAGCCGTAGAGAGCACTGAGGTCTCCCCTCAGCCTCCTTTTCTCCAAACTAGACAAACCCAGAGTCCTCAGCTGCTCCTCACAGGACAATCCTTCCGGCCCTTTCACCAGCTTTGTTGCCCTCCTCTGGACCCATTCAAGTATCTTAACATCCTTTTTAAATTTAAAAAAAAAAAAAAAAAAAAAAAGGAAACGTATCAATCATATGTATTTGTGCTTTTCACTGACCCCTCCCCACATTTTTAAGGCATCAATCAATGTAGTGCAGCATTTTGGTTTCAACCCAAGTGCATTTTCACAAAATGGTTCCATGTAGTTGTCTCTCTATTCCTAGCAACTACACTTGTAACTAGTTTATTGCTGCATGTTTCTAGGCAGATTACATTGAAAATAGCTGCGTCTAATGGTAGTTCAGGGCAGAGTTCGTGGCCCAAATCTGGGCAATTTTTTTCCAGAACAATCTCCCCTTGCACAGTATTTTACAGCTGTTTATTGTATTTGAGAGGTTTTCATGGTAACTGTCTCCAAGATCTCCAATGTGTTGTGAACCATGCCGATCAGCCAGAGAAAGATGTTYAGTTGTATACATCAGGAGAAACATGAGGTGGGGGAACGGGGCAGGTGATCAGCTACACTATGGCATTAAACACAAATGACATACCCTAAACACTGCACTTCCTAAGTAGATGTTTAGATATGCTGAAGGGGAATGAGGCAGCACTGGTTTGCCTTACTCTGTTAATCAAGTTCTGGGGCTGTGAAAGGCAGTTCCAGGCAAAGAAATGTTCCTCGTATTGATTCAGAGAGCTTTGTCACCTAGGTTTTACCATGTAAAAGGCACGGAAGAGATGGCATCTCTAGAGGCCAGTAAGTACTGACTAGAGAGAGAACTTAGATGACTGGCTTAGATCTGATCTGATCTTGACTAAAGACTAGCAATGTGAATCCCATCTTATGCCTGCAGCTGAAGCTTAGGAGATTTATTAGGCTTCTCTGATGTGATATCTCCTTTATGTTCTTTAGAGTCGTGACTCGACTCTTCAACACCAAAGATGAAATCGTAGTATTATTACTCCTGCTGTGACGATGGGATGTCGAGACAAAGTTCAAAGCCTGATCCATCTCTTACTGAAAACAGTAAAAAGGATCTTAACTGACTTCAGTGAGAACTGGGTCAGCCTCCTAGTCATTTACTCAAGATCGCAGGAGGAGACAAAAAATGGCAAAGGGCTAAAAATAGAACTCCGGAGGCCTTACACCCCTGTTCTGCACATAGACAGCGGGTAGCACTCCTCCCTGCAGAAACTACAGCACAATTCACATTCACAAAATGATAATTATGGAGCTGATTCTACATTTCTTCTCAATCCTTATAAACTATTGTTATCCTTAATTATGAAGCTCAGTTACTCCTATCAGATTCTTTGCTCAAGCCATTTTGTTAAAATTAGCTCCAGTTTTTTGTTTAGGTTAAGTGATCTCACAGTCAGGCTTTTGTGGAGAATTATATCTTTAGTAATTTGATATTCTAAAGCTAAAATGAGTGACCACAATGAAGCATTTCTTTGATAAATAAATCTGGGGTTTAGGGAAGCATCCATCTTTGTCAAAATTCCTCCTCCCTTAAGAAGGGCAAAGGCTAAGTGCATATGATGATCTAATGTAAGATGTGATTTTATTCAGTTTGAATTTCACATAATCAAATCAAGACCTCTATTTTTACTTGTGCTCTATTGCTCTAATTCAAAACAGACTTACCAGGAATTACAGTTACAGAAGTTAAAGGCAGAACATCTCTCTGAGGTCATGCAGCCACTTGCTCCATCAGTACAGGATTGTTCCCTACTGTACACTAGAATGGAAACTTCTTCAGACCTTTTTAAAAAATATCCAGGTTAATGAAGTTTCCATCACCTTCTTTTGCAGACTGTTCTTCCCTKAGATATGGCAATTCATCTTAAGTTTTTCTTGTCATAATTTTGCCCCAGTTCTTGCACTGTCCTTGAAGTTTGAGCTCTTCAAATACTACAGCCTATTCTATTCATCTTTTGATGGACACGTAAGAACATGCCTACCTTTAAATAAGTGAATCACATCTGTTTAAGTAGTTTAACAGATGAGGGTCTCAGGTAAGTTTGTGAGTGCAAGCATGTGTGAGTGTGTGTCCAAGTATCAACCACTTGACAATTTCAACGAAATTACTACTATTCTCAGAACTGCATCTATTTGTGAATGCAGCCTAGGAACCAGAGTGCCTGGAATGTCACCTATGCTTCAGCACACCAGCAATGCACAGAAAACCTCTCTCCCAGCTCCTGGAAAAGTTACCTTTGCAGCTGGTACATGGGGTTGAAAGGTCCTTACGCCTCTCATCTCCCATTGTGGGACTATGGCTCATTCACAATGTTTTAAATGATTTTTCTTCAGACATTTTCTGGCTGAGCATCTGTATTTACTGATCCATTGTTACTTCTTTCCTCACTGACACTTGAAGCTTAGCTCAGTTCAGGAACATCCACAGATTTGGGGAATGCGAAGTTTGCTCCCATTTCAGATAGCTAAGAGGCCAGATATAATACCACGCTGGTACTAATTACTACTTTATACCTCCAGTAATTCCATGATTTCAGTGGATTATCTAAGCATAAGGGATTTTTCAGCATGAATGAGAAATAAACAGCTCCCAGGAATGATGAGGTGGATCTCACACAGCATCCTYACTAACCATCACCAAGAACCAGATATTTTTCCATGTATCGTTATCTTTTATTTATGATTTTCCCTCAGGGTTCACATACAAATTGAGATGAATTTATTATTTGAATTTAAAAGAATGACACTCACGCATTACATCAAATGCTGAAACTGCAGATAAATTGTTTAAAAGCTACCTTAGACCTTCAAACTAATAAATAAGCAAGATTAGAATTAACAGCTGGAAATACATTAGCTAAAAGAATTCCTCTTTGTGCTATTTCATATTGAGTGTTTACTTTAGATTAAAAAAAATGCTGCCTGTGGTATATTTTATCACATCAACYGTTCATATCAATCAGGTGCGCCGTTATACATCAAGTAGAGAATACTCTTATTACCACAATCATGCTAATTAACTCCAGTGTGATCACAACCATTATTCAATGAAATGCCAGTGAAATGTATAGTGAAATAATGTTTTAAATGCCGTCTAATACCACACATCATATCCAATATTAATAAGTATGCAAAGACACATAGATACAACGTGCGTGCACATACCACATACGTGCACAAACCACATATACGCAAAGAACAAGCTAACTTCTTAGCTCAGTGTGGTCAGCTTAACCATCACTGAATTTTTGTATCACTACTGAAAAGTACCATCTATGCAAGGACTTTATTTTGAATGCCTCCAAGCTATTTTCTTCTTCTAAATCAGAATGCTCAAAAGCATATTTGGCAAAGATCTAGACTTTTCAAGCCTCTGCTTAGATTTTTTTTTTTTTTTTAAAATGTTGCAAGATTCATCTTTATTTTTGTTGCAAGGGGGAAGACAAGGGATTTCATTCTTTTTGTAGGCAGAAAGACTACACCCACCAAAGGCTTCACCTGGAGCCTGGCAAACTTCCTCTTTCCACCCTATTTTATTTTACAGAGTATATATGTTCAATCTTCTCTATTAAATAAACCACTAAGCCCTTGCTTTATGACATAAGTAAATTGTCCTACTCTTTCCAGGGAAGCAATCTGCACACTTCATTTTATAAGGAGGGCATATCATTGCAGGAGGCATATTGTTGCACTGGAGTCTGATACACATCCCTGAAGAAGGTGCAGTTTAAACTACCATGCACCTTTACACTTTGTGAGATGGGATTTAAGAAGTTTTGATCTACAAAACTTCACACAGGAGCTGGAAGAACACCCCTTTGGCACAAGAATGAAGTTTTAATCCTGCAAAGCCATCTTCAGCATCTTTCCTGAGGCAAGAGGCGTTGCCAGCTGAGACAGCAGTGCTGCCCCAGGAAGGCTCATCCACTCAGTCTGACACACAAACAACTCTGTTTACAAACTAAAGAACCACCAGAGGAAACAATTTTCAGAGACTGCATTGAAAAAAACTTGACAGTTTTAACTGAGGTGGTCTCACAGCCCTTCAAAGCCAGCAGTTATACTTCACTTTGGCACCTTAAGGCACCCTAAATAGAAAGAATATCTACGTAGTATGGAGGCTCATTTTGTGCTTATAGGGGAAGGAGTAGGAAATATGATGATAGGGTTATGCAGGTAAAGATCAACTAATACTCTTTGGAATATTTTTTTTTCTGTCACCCTACTGCTCTTCTGGGAGAAACATACCTAAACAGCATATTAAAATGAAATGATTAAATACTCCTGTTGCTGTTAAATATTTTCAATATTTTATGGACTCCACAAGGATGTACAAGAATTAGGGAAGATATCTGAAATTGATGATTAGTGGCCAAGTTTTATTCTAGCAYTTGATCCTTGGTAATAGCCATAAAAAGAGCTTGATCCCTTCTCTTTGATAACATCCTTGCACAGTAACAGGCATGCAGAAGTGAGCAACAGCAAGGACAGCAGAACAATGAAGACAACGTAACCGACTGAGGTGCCATTATACAGTCGTTCTGGTATCAGACATGAAACCAAACTGGTTTTAAGGCCAAAAAATAATATAATCTGATATTGGTTAGTGTTATGCAGCACAGTGAGTGTACCAGCAAAACAGTATTATCACTGCACAATGACTTTATAATTGGGTGATTAGCAGAGTGTATGAATGAGAGCTGTTCAAGTAACTGTAAGATAACTGAGCCTTTGAAACTCAGAAAAGGTGAGGAAAGCATTTTTTTTTTGCAGAGATGACAAGGGAACACAAGAAGGCAAACTGTCAGTAGTGAAATGTAGCATTTTGAAAGCTTCTCAAATGACAAAWACCATCCACAAACCCAGATAGTTCACAGCAATGCCCCACAACTTCTATATGATAGGGGGAAGAGGGAAGGCGAGTGGAGAAACCAAGAAACGTGTGGCAGCTCAGAGGTGAGAAACAATCTAGGAGGGCACAGTATTGTTTTCTATCCCAAAGGCTCAGCTTGCATCTTTTCTGAGCCCTGCAGACATAAGTACAATCATGACAGCTTTATCAAGTCCTGCCGGTCTCCTGAATTGAAATAACTTCAGGCATTCAGGGTTTAATAGCATGCTCACAGTTCGGAGATTCCAAAGACAGCAATGACAGTATTAAAAGGCTTTGGACTGTCAGCAGCACTGGGAAAAGTTAGTACCAAATACCATTGGCAGCACTGCTGCCTTGAAAACAGAGGCAGAAATAAACCTATGAGGATGTGAATTCTGTAAACTGCCTGGCTCTGTTTCTAGTGTCTAGGTTTTTATGAAACTTGCTTTAAATAAGACAGCGAAGCATTTCCTCTCCCTGTTTCCCCCCCCAGCCACTACCCTGACTCAGCTGTGCCTTTATTTCCATTAATGTAGAGACAGGTTATAACATCGTTCCTGAAGCACATTTTGAGTGACATGGGACTGTTTATAGAATGAGATAATGTTTAACAGAAGAAAATTCAGCAAAACTTTGTCCCGAATTCTCCAAAGGTTTCAGCTTAAGAACTCCTATATAGCCAAATATAGAGACTAGGCAGTCTGGAGCACAACACAGTACTGCATATACATCACATAACAATCGTACTTTCTTTCTGTCTGGTAATATGTGACAAAAATATTACTATATGCAACATAGGCTGCTGCAAAAAGGTAAGTCTACCATGAATACATCATAGGACCTTAAGATTTGCAGTGAACTCTATTTTGCCATAAGTTAAAAGGCCACCTCTGACAAGCAAACTGATGTTTGACAGAAAAAATACAGAGGAAGATATGCCACAGCCTTTTAGCAGGGTCAGTGCCCTGCTGCTACCTCAGGAAGGATACAGAGATTTAATGAAATTTTTGCCACTGCTCCTTTGAAACACAGATTACCTCCCTGACACACTGCATTGCATCAGCTCCCGTGCACCAACCCAGGTGAGAGTGGTGCAGGAAATGGGCATCGCATCTTGTGGTGCAGCTGAGCTAGTGCCATGCGCTAGCACTATCTATATTCCCTCTAGATTCAGAGGGAAGCAGGGAGTCCCCTTGGCATTCTCCTGGATCCCTTCTATTTGCCCAGGTAAGTTTAACTTGTACCAAAGATTCACTTTAAAATTGGTCTTTCCATCCAGAGTAAACCTCACACTTCAGTATGCTGCCTGCTGGAGACAAAACACGTGATGAGAATAAAACACCAAGACCTCTGTTTTGTTGACAATTTGGATATTTCCATTTGGCAGAAGGAGGTTTCTCAACATACCCTTTGAACAGGAATGGTAACACACCACCTGCCCACCACTCAGATAACCTCCGTCCCCATCCCCCTACTCTCTGGACCTCAGATAATTTGGTGGCGAATGCCCCTCTGCTATCTACAAGAATAAAGCAGCCTCCCCAGCTTCAATTAAAGTTGAAGTAACTTTTTACTTCATCTCCTTGTTCCAGCTCAGCGTCCTTAGGAGCAGGTCAGCAAGATAGTCCCTTTGGATTCAGAATCTCTTCACTGTCAACATTAGTTCAGCTCTCCGTCATGGTTTACACATTGGAATTTGTTTCAAAGGAGTAGAAACCATTCACTGTATCTTATTTGATTTATAAACCAATTTTTCATCACTGTTATTTCCCTGACATGTGAACTGTCCGTACAGCTTACCCATCAAATTAGTTCTTCAGAGGTGCCACCAAAGCAAAATGGACTAAGGGCTTAGTCTTCCCTAAAACTTAAAAAGATTAAAATCTTCTGTAACAGCTAGTGAGATGTACTGCATATTTATAATGAGGAAAAATAAAAGGGGTTTTCACTACCCTGGAAGTAATAAACCATTTTATTTGTTTATTTATTTAACACCAGACTTATTCATATACTTTAGAAAAGTTCCAGACAGGAACTAACATTTTTCATGTTGGTCAGAAAGCATTCGTATGGGGCACGTTTTAAAAATGTGTTCTACTGTGTGAAATTCAATTCAGGTTATCCATAATCACAACAAAGATTCAGAAAGATAACATTTTTTTATTGCTGGCTCTTATTAGGCGGCCACACATGATCTGAGATAAATATATCTTAATAATGACTTACAATGAAAGATCTGGTACAGAACAGTATTCCCACCAGAAATCTTTGTGCTATAAAATGTATTGATTTTTGGCATGTAGTAGGTCTCCAAGAATATTGCAGGCATACGAGATACTGCCTCTACAGTCAACATCTGCCAAATTTTTTACTATAAAAAAATCCTGAGAGCTTTCTAATATATTCTTTATTTAATGTTGCCAAATCCTTCCCTCTCCCTATCCAATCCCCCTTCCTCCAAAAATCCCAAATCAGGCCCCCAAAGGATAAGACTGGACATACTATGAGACAAAAACAAAGATCAGAGAAATTCTCTTTGAGTTGTCTTTTGATCTCTCTCTGCCTGCTATCCCAGAGTCCCTGTTTTGTGCCAAACCCCAAGCAGTAGGATCTGGGCACCTGCCCCCACCCCTGGAGGCATGCCCAGCAGGTCCAAGCAGCAATTCACACTCCCCTCACCATTCTCATCCCAAAATAATCTCCTTATTTTGTGTCCCTATCCTAGCACACAAATCAGATTCTGCTCTGTGCTCTGAAGTATCTTTTTTTCTGTCTCACATTTGCATGTGACTACAAGAAAACTAAATTTACAATGGTTAAATGACCTAGTGACCCACTTACCAATCCCAAGGGGGAGCACACACTCTGGTGAGTTGACTGATATTTCAGTGTGGCTGCATGGCCCTGGCTGCGCTGTGAGGCTGCTTCTCTCCCATTTGGTTTTAAATGCATGACAGAGGAGCGGAGCAGGAACGGAGCCCATCGCTTGGTGTGCACTGAGGAACTGTGCTTTGGCACAGATAAAACTATGAATCCTTTGGGAAAGGGCCTGGCACTGGGAGGGACAGCTTGCCACCCCATGAAACGAGTCAGCAATGGTTAGTTTTTACAAAGGAGGAATGGTGCAAATGCATTCCTGGCTGGGCAATATTTGTTTGAGCCACTTTTGTGGTGGGAACAAACACCTACCCCTGATTTTAAAAAGGATTCAACTAGGTCCATTTTGAGCCTAAAACCAACCCCAGAAGACAACAGAAAGTAACACTGAAATTGTACTAGACTTCTCTCCCCCGCTGTGGAGCACTGCAGGTTTCAAGTCCTTCCTGCACTCCACTTTGACGTGTGGGCGTTGACAAATCTGAGTTCTGGTTGTCAATATAAATCCTGGCTACAGGCAAAACAACCAGGAGCCAGTTGCCAAAAACTAGCGCTCTCAGCCATCTCTCCTCTCTGTGCAGAAACACCCTTCATTTCACCGAACACTCAATGCATTCGCTTCAGCTCTCAGGTTGACACATTTAACGTGACAGCTGCACTTTCCATTCCCTGATATTAATGAGTCACAAACGCCCTTTTACACTGTGCACTTTTGCATTGAGCCCTAGTATTACTCTGGGGAAGGCAAAAGCAGGCTCTGCTCTCCGTTTGCTGCATAGCTGTGGATCTCACTGTCATGTGGAGTTACCTACACTGTGCAGAAAAAACAACCCTTATGCATTGAACAAAACACTCTAATAATAATGAGGGTTGCATGTTAATAGGACATGGTGTCATTGTTCTGGAGCACATACTAGTTTCTATTGTATTAGCTGCATACTAATATAGGCAACCATGCTAGACAAACACGTGGCACGTACTCACTGACACTTCAGAAACACCTCCTGTCTCAGTCCCTGACTTCTTGCCAATTCTGCAATTTCTTTCTCTGCCAATAAGCATCCTTTTAAGTGTAGTGACATGAGAAGGCTGATTCTGCTTGCTTTTCTCATGTCAATCTTAGAATTCCTCTCCCTAGCTCCGCAGAGGCAGTACAGGGAGAGGAAACTGCACTTTTGCATGTGGTAGTGCTCTGAACCAGACACTAAACAAAGATGCCTAAATGCCTCAATCCATATGCTATTTCCATAGTGACACAAACCAGTGCTTTCTTGGGGCTTGGTTATGCAAAACCAGACCTCACAGACCACAGTTATGGAGGGCAATATTAATGGCTGGATTACACGCACTGAATCAACAAGTGAATTATTTATACACATATTAGGATTTTTATCCCTGTTCACACAYATGTAGTTCCAAAAGACCTCTGTAAATCCACTGATGTTCCCTATTTCTATACAAGAGAAACTGAGATCTGAACTCTATCCCAGCAAAATAAATTTTAAAAATAGGTTTATATTCAATAAAATGTTGGTTGAATAATTTCCATTTATATATAAACAGTATAAAACATTTGCAATAGTCTCATAATGCAAATGTAGTTTTTAGACAATTCAAATGCCTGATGTGGGAATAAGAGGACATCCTTCATCTGGACAATTAGGGACCTGTGATAGGAAAAGAGAGGGACAACCACGCTGCCAAGCAGCTTCTCTGCAGTGTAGAGACAGCCATTGAACTGGATTCTCCACTCTTTAGAACAAGTTAATTATAAGCAATTTCTCTGAAATTGGAAGTGTGATTTTGTTCTAAATCTTGCGCAGCAGAGTGATCATCGGACCCAGTTAGTCTATTCCCAGAACACTTGCACAATGATAACAAATACCTAAAACCTGTCCTTGAAAATTTTTTTGCTCTGTTACTGAATACAAATCTCTTTGATATTGGCTTAATCTACATGAAATTTCCTTTACCAAATGTCTGCAAAGCAGCATATTTGTGATTTGCAGCAACAGAGTTGCTGTGGCTAATGTTGTGCCATTCTGCTGAAGACGCCACTGGCTGGCCGAGAGGAAGCAGCACAGCCACAGGCAGCTCCTTCTACTGCCCTATGACAAAATCAGAAAGCAAAAACGCTGATCAGATTCATAGCGTCACCTTTCTCCCCATGAGCCCCGCCACTATAAATAGCTACAAGAAATTGAACTGAAGAGTACTAGTCCACCGTCATTACAAGCGAGATTTGGACATTGCTGCAATTAATCTTCCTGAATCAATAGGTATAGTTTGATAACCCACTGACCTGCCAATAAGAGCACAAAGAAAAATGATCAGAGGGGATCAAAAGCCTTTAGATGACAATGGTTTTCACCAACATACACAGGTCAGTCAAAACAGCAGTGGTTCATCTAAGTGTGTATATTTCACAGAAATTGTCAACGGTGAGTATCTTTTGTTTCAGCTGGGTGTTTATTCAGTTGAGACATCAGTACCATATTGAATATATTTTTAGTATGCATGTTATATAACACATCAGTGTTATAGTTTTCCAATATTCTCTTTAAGAAATTTATGGCCTTGAAAAAACAATTTCCAGGATTTTTCTTCTTTAGGAAATTTTGGCTTTCTTTTCTGATTCAAAATGAAACGAATTCAAAAACTCAGAATTCCCCACACAATAAAATTTCCATTTTCCCGAACCTTTAGAATTAAAAATACATATTTCTTAAATAGCTTCATTGTTCTCCCAGTCTGCTATGGGAACAGCATTGTGCATTTATAGGCAAATTAAAGGAACATATTTTAAAGACACAAAAATAAACCTACCCAAATAAACCAGCAATAGGAAGCTAGCTCCTGGCAATTGTCAAAAATGTATTGTGTTGCCAAGCCTTGAGATTTTATAGGGAGTATTTAGATTGTGAATCATGCTGCAGGCGGTTTAATGAAAAGATCCAGCTGTCATGTGATTTTGGAAGAGAAGAAATAGGAAAGAAAATCACCTCTAGCTTGAGGAGAAATACACTGAACTGCAAACTCAGAGACATGGCGTAATAGGCACAGCTCTTCAAGTGACTGCCCCAAAGATTTCTGTGCCATTATAGGGCCTCTCTAAAACCAGGTTCCCCATTACCACTACATTGTGGAGTACCAACGGCCACCAATTCACTTATATTGCTATCCAAACTTTCAGATTAGCCAAGATGCTCATTGCTAATGAAGCTAATCCCTGCTAATGAAGCCTCCATGGGCATGTCTAGATAATGCAATGGAGCACAGTACTGATATCCACAGCGTACTCTGAAGAGTATCACACTTCCTCAGGGAAAATATGTCTTACATGACCTGCTTCTGACTTAGGTCTGGCAGTCAAGTCCCCATAGCATTACATCTAACACCGCTATACTACTCAGCCCTTCCCAGCCTTTCTGGTTCCTGGCTCAGGCTGTGCAGAAACAGTTTCAGTATCTCTGCACTTGCAATGCAGCTATGTCCTGAGTCACCCAGGAGCTGCTAGACTTCATGCAAAAAGTTATACTATTGCTTCCATGATAAACTATCTGGCTCTTCAGCTATGCTGCTAGAAGTTTTTAGATCCAGAAGTCCCAAGATAACCTTCACAGACAACCCATATATAGGCAGTTTCATTTTTCTCTGCTGCCTGTGACTGCCAGATGCAACCTGCTGCCAGCCAGGAGAAGAAACGAACAGCTCTGGAGCCCAGACTTCCTGCAGCACGGTACAAAGACCTGTGTAATCTGCTGCCAGTGGGCATTTTTTCCTCTTTGTGTAGAAGTGAATACGTTTACACAAATGAAGTGAACAGGAAGCTGCAGATTATCGCTTCAGAATTTGCTAATGACCATGCAAAGGATGATGAAGGTAAGAGTAGGGCTGATTTTTTGTTACCTGTCTCATGTTTTTGTTATTTTTAGAAAGGTTTGGCATTATTGAAACCACAGTTGTTATTGCTAACTTCAAGCATAGTTCTTACCAGGTTTAATTATCTGCTTTCTCCCTGTTTTGGCCTAGTATTTCATCCTACGTAGGATTTTAGTTGCCCAACCCAAAGGGAGAAATCTAGTATGCCCGGTGAGCTATTCCTTTCAACAATCAGGTAGGTCACAAAATTTAAAAAAGTAATAATAATAATTAAAAAAAAAAAAAAAAAATCACCCTGGGACAATGCTCCCTAAGTGCTCGTTATCAACGTGGGCTCCTAATTTATGCCTAGCTGTTTTACATCAGTACTGAACTTCATGCCAAACTTTAGAACAATGACATCCAACAGAGCTGGAATTTGTATGGGAAAGCACTAGGTCTTTATCCTGAAGGCCAAACAAGTAGCTGTTTGCAATTCAGCTTTGGCCTGACTATTCCATTACCTCACTTAGTTTTAAAGCAGTTCAAGTAAAACTATGTGGGACTGAGAGATCACAGAGTACCATTTTTACCTGCAGGACTTCTTACTGAATCCATTGGATATTTCACATGACAAGCAATATAATCATATTTTTCAACATATTTACACTTAAAGTTCTTTTTTTTCTCCAAGAGCTTTTTGAAAACTCTGAACTGACAACATCTTAGGAACAGTACAATGGAGGAAGGGAATACTCTAGACAGGAACACCGGAGCAGAATTGCTTCTCAGATGAAGAATATCACCTGATCTTTGATTTCTAGTGGAGGATACAGGCCCTTGGCTTTCAAGATCTCCTCTGAAAGCCTCCCCTTGCAGGAAATACATTTACCTCCCTGAGAAGAATAAAAGGAAGAGCTGAATCTTAAAGGAACTATTTGTGTACACATAAGGTTAACTTTCATGGTTCAAAGGCAGTGCTGAGGTGTGTAATCATCATCTTCCAAAAGTTCTCTTGGAGGAAGGCAAGCATAGATACCCAAGAACAGGAAAACTGAATAGCTTCCCAAATGGCAYACTGCAAAGCTCAGCATTTTTGCTCGCATTTTGTCTGGCTCTCCTYCTTTCTAATAAATCAAGAATAGTCCACGCATTGCATGTATACCTTGGCAAAATGGAGTCTGTAAAACTTTCAAAGTCAGGAATACAGGATCCAGCTACGTACCTAAATCAAAACTGCATTGGATATACAGACAAGCCCCATGAACTTCAATGGCTACAGCTCAGCCTCCAGTCTACCTTCTTACTGTGTTCGATAATGAGGGACAACTCCACACATTTTGAACCAAGGCTGTTCAGAACATGTGTTTTGTTGCATGCTGGAGCTGTGATCTTTTACTTTATAAACATCAGTGCCTTTGGATTACTGTGAAAAACAAACCAACTATTGCATGCAATGTGCACACAGGTACTGAATACAAAACTCAGTTGTAGCTGTGAGCATAATGTGCCCCAAAAGCCTTGAAAGCAGCTCCACAGATCTGAAAGCAGCTTATCCCATAAACACAGATGACAAGCACCACCTTGCATTAAAGCATTGACCGCCCAGCTTTGCATTTAAAAAAAAAAGAAAAAGGAAGGTTGTTTTTCTGGGTGACCTTGAACAACGCGGGTTTTGGCAGGGGTGGGAGAACACCAAGGGGACAGCATGCAAGCCAGCTTCCACTTCTGCTTCATTTCACTGCGAGACAATGTTTGGTTAGTTTGGATCAGAAACATCAGCTCTGTTTACCATTAGTGGAGCTAAAGGCTTTTACAATGCATTGCGAGTGCCATCTGCAGGTTGAAATACATAGTCGTGGGCGTTCGCATCCCAAAAATGCAGATAAACCTGCCCGATAGGAAATCTTAACAGCGCGTCTGATGGAAAAGCTCATAAATGCAAAAAGACTACAKAAATGCTTGTTTCAGATCAGTCAAATCACAAAACCATTCAGCATAGTGAGTGGGATTAACAGAGCTGTTTCCCCAGTATCTTTCCTAATTCTGCACCAGCACAAATGCAATGATGCTCTTTGTGAGCGGAGGAGGATGTCGAGGCGGCCACCTTAACCTCTGATTGCTGGGAATGCCAGAAGGGAGGAGAATGATCTGTGGCCCCTCTCTTCATATACAGAGAATAGGAGAAGGGTTTCCAACACGTGCAGCTCAACTCGGTAGTGCTGAAGCGTTGGGAGATTTTGGGAACGCAAGCCAGTTAACAGAATTTTCCAATTGGAAGRCACACGGGTTTTCAGGATAAAAGCCCTGAATAAGGAAAAGTTAGAGAGTCTAAAATGAAATTATCTTTGGATTTAGAATCATAACTGGCTGAATTATGGTTATCCAATTCACACAAAGTAATTCCAGACAAGCAAAGAGGCTGTCATTGCAGGAACATTGCAGCTACATCCACAGAGTGGTATTTCTTTAGTGATATCTTGATACCTACTTCATCAATAATGCCTGACTACTGAATTGCACTGTGCCTAAGGWTGGCATTTTCAGGGTGGCAGCCTGCGAACAGTATCAGCACTGGCTGAGAAACTGTTGCAGGTATATACAAGATAACAATCTTCCTCCCAGGAGCTCAGGCTTTTTAATCCAAATTCAAACACGTGCCATCTGTGCATTCCATGTAGAATAAATACAGTCAGAAAAATTGCCAGAGCATTGTCTAAACAGCAGTTATGAGAGAAAGGGACCCCAAATTATATTTCCTATTGCCCACACTGCAGCGCTCTAAAATCACTGACATTTCCTGAGCATAGCTGTATGCAGGAATGTGATCTATCTGGGCCGTGCCTGATTGGATCATTACATCCAGATTTATAAATCTGTGCAGTTTCTAATCAGACATAGAGGGAGCACGTTCCACCTCTCAATCTAGTGCCTTGGCAGGTCAGTCAATCTGAGCATTTCTCAACACAGCAATCCCAGATACACTACTCTTCTTTACGTGCAGCTAGGCAGCATTCAAAAACACGAACGTTTTGCCCACTGTTGAAAATATCAAGAAAACTCATGAAAATTGCTTCTAGTCTGAACTTTGCAAACACCTTCCTGAAACAGTAGRAGATAAGAACAAATATATCAGAGCCAAAAGAAGGTAGAATTTGGGGAATAAATTTATACTGTATGGCAGGCTAAGTGTTTTTTTTCAGAGAACTGGCAATAGCAAATACTATTGCTTATAATGTCAATCTCACCAGGTATGTCAGTACTACACTTTTTAATTTATTTTTTAAGAAAAACAAACACAACTCTCTTTATTGTCGTTAATGCCAGTAATTAACATCCTGATGAGGGGAATGGGCAAACTCATCAGTTTGTTTCAGGATCTTAGCATATGTGCTTTATTATATGGCTATATTGGGAATAAGCGATGCCAGTTATCCACCCTAGCCATGGCACAGATATTCGCTATCTTGAGAAAAATGACAAATAATTAAACTTAAGTTAGAATTAATTACCAACCAACTCTAAAGAGTCAAGCATCAATAATGGAATTAGAAAGAATAAAAACTGGTCATAATCAGAGTGGGGAGGAGATTTATTCCCCAACCACAAAATCGACCTCACTAGAAGCTTCTGCAGGAGAACTCCAGGTGTGATAAATTTATGGCCTCTCCTCTTACCCTCACTATTACTCTTTCCAAAGCAGAGAGTATTATATTCTCGAGTCCTTGACCTCAGATAAAGCCTGAGATTCCTTTCACTTCCCGTCAGCGCATGTCCCCATGTCCATTTGCCAACACCACATTCCAGTGTCACACTGCAGACAGGCCTCATAAATTAGCAATGGTATTCTGGTGTGAATGCACCAGGGGAAACTATTCCTGTCAAAGCCAGGGGGGAAGTAACCAGGTTCAACTTGTGTCAGTTATTTCTAATTAGGAGGCACCATAAACTTCATACTTGGCATGCAGAACTGATCGTGACTGTCCACAATTGTCCAGGCAAAGCAATGAGGCACTCATTGATGATATCACATAAGATGTAAAAGAATCAGATTCAGAAGAACCTAAGAGATTCTATACCCATGCAAACTATACTTTTCTCTTTCCTCTCCATCCTCCTCCCAAACACCCACCTGCATTTGAACACATGTGGTCATCCAGTGAATTAGATTCACACACCCTTTGCTCTGAATTTGGCCTCGTGAAGTGAATGGAAATGCGTCTAAAGTTATTCACAGACAGACATGCTGAAGCAGTATAGAAGGAGGACTAACAGAGTGGTTAGAAAAGTCTTAAGTGAAATAATTCTATTCTCTATTACCCTAGTACCTACGCATGCAAGCTGCACATCTGTAAGGTTCCTAAACCCTGATGAGGGGATGTATCTCTAAATTACATCATCCAGTGGAGCAAGCCTTAAGTGAGCTGTTGTTTCCATGTGCAGACAGTTACACAGCTTGCTCTCATCTCTATTGTCAAGACCATGTCATTTTTCTGTCTCTCCTCACCTGTTCTTAATTTGTTTCCTACATCTCCAGCAAGGTACTACTCAGAGGAGGTAAAAAAGAAAATGGCTAACTGTGATCCAGAAATGTGAGATGTAACTGGAATTATGAAGCTAATATATCATAGGGAAGGGAGATTCAGAAAATACTAATGCCATAAAGGACATTAAATCACCTAGTTTCACCTCCTTTATATTACATGATCTTTGTTTTCATTCGTTACCCCAGTATTGCATCCAATAACAGCTGACCCAAGCACATCTTCCGGAAAGGCACCTAAAGTTGATTTCAGGATGAAACCTTCCACTAACTTGTGCATTTGGATGAGGCCCTGTAGAACCATGGTTTGCAACCTCCAGCCTAAGGTCCATTTTAATAAATTTGCAAAAGGTGACCCTAGAAATTCAAGTCTATTGCCAGAAGGCTTAAATCCRCAGGAGTTCCCATGAAATTGTAGAGACCCGCCAATCTAGAACTGCTGCTTTCAGGCTGTGTGATTTGTCAATGATATGCAAAGACATCCCATCACAGCTGAAAGGTAACACTGAAGTTCACTAGCAAGCCAAGCAATAGAGTATTCCATCAGGAGCTGAACATCTAATTAAAAGAAGGATGTTGGCAAACTGAATGGATCCAAAGAAATAGGTAACAAAAGAGATTGAAAGGATTGGTTAATAACATGCAAGGAGAATTAAATATGTTTAACATGGTTAAGAGGCACATAGGAGAAGACATGCTAACATTCTACAGATATTTCAGGGTTGTTAATTCACCTCCTTCCTTGGCATTTATCTCCTTAAGGGAGATAAATAAGATAAAGGGATGTAAACAGGGGGCGGGGCGGCAGGGGGGAAGGCTGAGAGAAATAGAAATTGAGTATGAGGGAGAGGGAAAAAAAGAGTATCTAGACAGTAGCTGCCATCAGGCAGTGAAATAGTTTCCCTGAGGGCAAAGTAAGAGAGATATGTCCCTGTTGCTGGAAACATCTTAAAACTAAACTAGGCCAACACATAGAAAGGGTACAAAACTGAAGTCTAATACATCTTTGTCTTGTGCCACAGTGAAATACTTGAGCAATAACCTGCCTTGTGTGCATCAGGAAGACAAAGCATTTAATCTATGTAAAGCAGAATGTATCAATCAGGATTTTATCTGAAATACCCAAAGCAGAAGTACCTTTACAGAAGGTCAATTTCTCATAGAGGATGCTTCAAATCTAAAACAAAAAGGTGTAACATGATTTGACAGCCAGAGCTGAGACTGAATAATTTCTGGCCATAAGATTCTTTAAAAAAAAAAAAAAGAAAGAAAGAAAGAAGCTGTTCAGTCCCTGGAAGAACTTATCAAAGGTCCTCTTTCTTTTAAATTTTATAAATAAATATGGGATGTATGTTGAAACATCTACTATGACCATGCTTTGAGGAAAAGTTACAAGCTTTGAGGTGGAAGCTTTTGGCTTCATATCAAAATTCCTGGACAAGTGAGGAAAATAATAATAATAATAATAATAATGTCTACCTGTAATGATTGCCTCTCATTCCAAACCAAACAAAAAACCTTCCACACAATACCCTGTACTCTTGGAAACAGTGGAAGGGTAGTTGCACTTACTGCAAACACACTGTAGTGTTTCCCCTGCTTCTTTACTAGCTGCTGCTTTCCACCTTATTCTCGAGGTCCTCAGTTTCCACTGCAGCAGTTACTATTGATTTTTCTATTGCTGTCACTCATAACCATCCTCTTCTATGTCCCAACACGTTGCATTACTGTCCCATAAATGCCTGCAGTTTCTCATAGGCTTTGAGACCTCCCTCCAACCCAATGCAGTGATTTTCTGACTATAAGTCCTCCTGCTATCATGCTCTTGCAGTGTGCATGCTAACTTTCAAACCTGGGAGACAGCATCCTGGTTAGCTCCAAATGTTTGAAGAGAGCAGTGTGAATATACAGGGCCCCAAAACAGCAATAGTTTTTTCTCAGTATACAAGAGGAGTAACAAAAAATCAAGCCAGAAAGCAGAAGTCTCTGATTCAGACTCTTACCTGTGCTACCTCTTCAAAATCATCATGTCTTTTCTGCAGTGCACGTGCTCTGTGTAGAGACTTCCCCACTCCTGTATGTTTACTCAGAAAGGCTTCCCCGTGATTTTCAATCCAGTCCAGTACCTGCCAGAAAAGAAGAACATCCAATTACCTCTCTCGTCTCAGCAGCACCGAGACATTCTCAGGGTGAGGATAAAACAGCTGCAGAGGTATTGCTTTGTGCTTGCTATGGCTAAACACACGTAGATCTGTCAAAGTCCGTTCCAACTGGATAGAAGATAAATGTTTATAGATGTTACTGGTAAATTAACATTATTGGATTTTTACTATTTGATTTATTTTGACATGTAGCTTAGTTATTTGAGCCTGGCAGATATTAAATATTTACTTACATAAATGAATTTTGGGGAACAGGAATCAGAAATCTGGAATCTTTTACAACAAGAACCCTCCTCTTAAGAGCTCCTTGTGTAAACTGAAAAACAGTGATAGCTGATTTCACATAAGCAGCAGATTTCAATGGGAAGCATCTTAAATGAGTTCAAAAGCATGATGGAGGAATCAATTAAAATTTATTTTGATGCAGGGAGAAAGCATTATCAGAGTAACTAGAATGAAAAGGTTAAGAATCCTTCACTGCAGGCCATAAAACATTGACAGTATGCACCTTCCAAGCCTTTCAGGTTTTCAGTTCCAAATATAACTGATCCTTTTGCAAAAGTAAAGAGGCAAATCTGATATTCTGAGAGTTAAAGAGGATTTTCTTTTAAAAATAGATCAACTGTATGAGCACCATCCATTTGGAGCTCCTTCTCATAATAACACTGGCACTAAAATTTAGATCAAATCTGTTCGGGGTCTACTACAACCTGCAAAAAAAAAAAAAAAATTAATTTGACAATATGAGCTTGGGAAATTTCAGGATGTGATCTCCACCCTTCTACATCTCTTTCCTAATACATAGAGTTTAAGAGAATAAATAGTACTAGATTAGTACTGGTATTTGTGTAAGTAGCTAGGACTTCATTCAGCAAGGAGCCCTGCACTCACAGCAAGTCGTTGATCCTCACTGCTACTGATGCTAATGGACTAGCAAACAGTAGCTGGTATTTCTGTCACACTGAAGGGAGAAGACACCGCAAGCATCCCCAGGATAGTGATACTACCACAGAGTGCTGCACCTGCAAACGGCCTCAGAGCTGCATCCTTTCTTTGTGCAGCGCTGGGGCGCGAGCAGCAAGCATGGGCCTCAGGGATGCTGGGCAGGGGCTGCAGGACACCTAGCAACTCGTGGCAGCTTGGTCTGAGAAGGGCTCTGGTGGTACCAGAACCGGGGCGGGAGAGGGCTATTGTGCGAGGAGCCACTTGTCTTATGTGGGGCTGATAAATGAGCTGATATTATTGACTAAGCCTAGAAACCTAGGACTGGAAAAATGGAAGATGTGATTTTTTTTTTTATTTCAGGCAAGCAAAGCTATTTCACGGCTTGGTTGTACAGAATCTAAACCACCTGGGCTTTGAGTTTTTTCTGTACTGTAGATCCCAAGCGTATTTTTATAAGAAGTTCCAAGTACAAACAAGGCTTTATACACATACACTTATTTCCCAACCCTATTTCTTTGCTGGAAAAAGCATTTTTTTAATTAATATTTTGTGCTTACAAGGTTTTTTTCATCCACAGAGTATAAATCATTTCATAAAATGGGATATCAAAGCACTTTATGTCCTGCAGGGACACCACATATTTGGCATAAGTGTCACTGTGGGGATGAGGAAGCAGGACCAGGTGTGTTGGCAGTTCAGTCATCGCTTCCTGCTTCCCTTTCTCTGATCAGTTCGTCTCCCATTTGCTCTGGGTAGAGAATCCCAAATACATTCCTCCAAACTGTTTGACAGCCATGTGCCGGCTGGTCTGCTAAGAGCTTTTCCGCAATATATTCTTGACCAGGAATCTGTATATAACTTGTAATAACATTAATTATTGGAGGGTAGCCTTCTAGCATTTGTGTCATTAACAGTCTATAAATAATTCCATTAACATCCTCTTTCCTCTTGTCAGGAGTTTTCAACTTATCTATTAAAAATGGAACCAGATCAAAACTCAATTTTGAAAAAAATCTCATTTTTAAAATATTATTTTTTAAATGGCAAATGGCTTTAATTCAAACAAAGTTTCGTATGAAGTTAGTATGCAGTATGTGCTTTCTATTTATTAATATTTGATAGCCACTCACTGTAATTCTACAGCAAATTATTCTAGTAACTTTTTCATGCTTATAGTGTTAAAGTAGTAATCACATAATAATAAAATTTTTATCCCGACCAATGTTATATTGGGCTGCTTTAGTCACTGTTAGATGACTGTTGACAGAGATTGCCACTTATTTTATAAACGGATGTTTTGTTACATGCTTCAATTCAAAACAAGAAATAAAACATATGATGCCCACTTTAAACAAAGACAAAAAAAAAGGCAATGGATGTAGGCCAGAGTACTGGTCAAAATATGGATACTTTACTCTCAACAAAAAAAAAACCACCAACCAAAGTGCTAGAATATTAATCCATAGGGAATAAACCTTTGTTCCAGGACTCACCCAAGAGCTGGCAACTCCTGCAGCAAAGTCTCATGTTGCATTTGGGCAGTTATTCCATACTGCCTGACACAGAAGGGCACCATCTGGTGATTTCACCAAATCCTTCCTCTAACATGAAAGCTTCCCTCTGAAGTCATCTATGCAGGTATTGATTAGGTTTCCAAATCCTTTAGTTTATAAGATTAGATATAAAATACCCCTTGAGGTGACGAAATAGTACATGCACTTAATAAATTAACACTACGATATCATACAAGTTTAAAAAAAAAAAAAAAAAAAAAAAAAATCTATAAACCATCCACTAATAACACTGGCTGTAACATCCTATCTGACCACCTCTTTCCTATGCCGTTTCTCTGCTTAGAGTGCCATGTCTCAGATTTCCCAGACCCTATCTGCTCTTTAAAAAGTTCTGGTTCAAATTGTTCCAAAACCTCTACTTCTGCCATGATTCCTGCAAGAAACAAATCACAACTTTTTAAAGAATAACTTGCTAACAGCATTTTCTGTGGCTGTGAAACCCATGTTAACATATTTGACCACTCCAGTCTTCAGTGCATTTGTTTTCACAACCATTCTGTGAAATACATAAATGCTGTATTTTCATTCTGCATAGAAGGGGGAAAAAATTTTTTTTATAGATATATACATACACACACACACTAAGTGAATTGCTGAGGTATCCCAGGAAGTTGACAGAAGACAGGATGTTAGCATGAGGCTCTGATAATCTGATAGCCCTCACTACCAAAAGACTCCTCATCATTTATATGAGCAGCTAATATGTTTTTCCTTATATAAAGCATTTGCCATCTAATAAGCTCACAATAATTTGCAAACATGGAGAAATACCACATCTTTGTTTCCACCATACAAGGCACAGAAAGTTTGCATTAATGAGGAGCTGAGGTATGGAATAACTGAGTGAGCAAAGCAACAGCAATAACATAAATCTGTATAGATTCAAAACACTTACCCTCCAGTGAAAGCAATGAGAAATGTTAAGCAATTAGTCTATGGCAAATGCAGGAACAACTCTGAAAGGTCACAATAAAACCTGAAATCACCAGCACTTGTAAACGTGTACCTGTCAGCGTGTTTGGAGACATTCTCCCTTACCCTGAAGAAAGGAAATGTCTTTAGAACTAGCATAACTATGTAATAATTCAAGATAAACATTAACATTTTAATTGAGAGCATGGACTGTATAACTTACTCTACTGCTGAAAATTAATGTCCTGAGATAGTTAGCCATCAAAGTTACAGTGACTTAGTTCAAATAATTTAATTACTCCTTAAAAACATAAACAGCTTGAAGATGCTGTTAAAAATTCAGTTAAGAGTGTTTTCCAAATTACGTCTTCAAATTTCCTAATTGCCCTTTATTGCCAAGCTATTTTTTCTTAAAACAGCTAGAAAAAGGCTGTAAGTCATGAATTCTTTGAAATGAAAATACTGTGCTACAGATAGATCCATCATCTGAGGTGTTTCTTGAAACAAAATCTATTTTGTAACTCCAGTATATGCCAATTCTCTTTCCAGCATGCATTTATTACTCTACTTCCACTAGTTTGAAAGCTGCTTCGGACAGGGGCCAGGACCTGCCTCCTGCTTTGCAGCTCCTAGCACAGTAAAGCCTGATCCTGCATGACTGCAATTTAAATACAGGCTAACCGCTGCGTGGACACACTTCCCACAGAGGACAGCATTTTCCAATCCAGGCTGCTGTCCATTAGATAATACTACGTTAATAAAAACATAGCTGAGTTCAAACTTCAAGGCACATCTCCAAGCATGGGTAAAGCTGCCCCTGGAATTGCCTAGGAAACTTTATAATTCACAGACATCTTCTGAAAGGACTGGAGGATAATAAAGTCTTGGTATTTTACCTTCACCTGTGGCAAATTCCCATCCCACACCTTACTGACCCAATCACTGTTGGTGATTGATTGGGGTAGCTGTTTCTGCTGTTCCTCCACCCAGTCCCATAAGATGTCCATAGGAGGAAATAAATGAGCTGCTCCATTTACTCTGATGGTAGCTTGCATGGGACTCCAGAAAGTGTGCATGTGAGGCTAGGAGGTGAGAAACAGGCTCCCTTTCCTTTCTGGATGGAGATTCATAATTCTGTGTTTAATTCCTAGCTAGTAAAAGTTTATAAAGCATCAGGCTCAAAAGCATGAAATGTTTGCTAGGAGCCTGTTAACAGAAGGAGAACATAAACCAAATGCTCAAGAAGCACATCTGATGTCAGCAACATTCATTGGCGGGAATGCTGCAGGATACACACAGATGTTAAAAAGAAGATGTTAATATCTCTTTTTTTATTTCACCTAGTTTAAGATCAAAAGTGGTAGGAGCATTATTTTCTTTCTATCATGATGTGCATGTCCCGTCTCCTTATCTCCTCAGGGGCACAATTACACACCCAACAAAAGCAGCAAACCCAGGTCACCAAGAAAAGTAAATAAAACTCCAGTGCAATTACAGCAGGCTGAATGCTCTATTACAGTCATTATATGGCTGGATAACCACAAGATTCAAAATGCTACCTGGAGGAAGAATAGCCGTAACTGTCCCTTTTGAATGATCTGTGTAACTGCAAAAAGGATAATAGCGGCAATTCAGACAGGTTGCATCCGAGCGCAGCATCAGGAAGCAGGTGCTTAGAAGAAAAACGCTTCCAGAGGCTTCTCCACACTCCTTTTTGCTGATGATTGAACTCTTGCCTATGGGAAGTCTAAGACCTATGGCACACCTAAACTGGCAAAATAAATACTGTCCAGGTGAGGTCAGGACAAAACGTACTTGAGAGTCCATTTGCAGTGAATGGCGATAGTTTGTATGGGACAAGGTAGGAAAACATGGGAAGAAAGAAATGGAAGAATGGTTTTAAAGCAAAAAGGTTGAAGAAGCAATCAGGCAATAATTAAGCAAAGTTCTGGGACGATAATTGCTCTTCCTCTAGGGTAATTTGTATGATGGGAATACAGCAAGATGATTGCATTAGTGCAGTTAAGGTCAATTCTTTTAATAGCTTAAAAAGTTAATTTGATTTTTAAATAAAAAAAGCAATGGGCACTATTTTTAAAGGGCAGACATTTCAATGTAGCTCTTTGAAAATGAAGCCTCTTTCTGTAGGTATCTTTCCTAACCAGTAAATGTGAAAACTAAGAAGCACCTCATAACTTTATCTGACTTTAAATTAAAATCTCCTTGGGAACCAACTCTTTCCTAGCAAGTCCCCATGCTCTGCTCCCATTTTACATGAATACAAAATGTGAAAGGATTATTAAATTCATTACTTTAAGGACCCATATATGGTGTTGAAGTTAGTTGAAAAACTTCTGCACTTTCACATCTTTTAAACTGTGTTTCTTTTAGCAGCAATGAAGGAAGATGAAATGAGAGTGGCTTGGAGAAGAACATAGAAGCTTGCTCAAATATACCAGTCACTGAACCCTGCCCTCATCCTACAGGAAGGAGTCAAGAAGTGTAAGCTGGTAATTAAACCAGAATTAATAAGATGCAGCGTGTTGTGCTAGCAGTGACGGGGCACCCTGACTTATGCATTTGACCCAGGCCCGTGTTGAACAGTTTCATTGCTCCTGAGCGAGATGACCCATTGAAGTGCCTTGGCCGAGGGAGTAATTAATCTTTGTTACTCTAAGACCCACTGTTGTTGTCATAGTGACTCTTAAAACTAAGTTACTCTGAAAACTGAAAATAAATTATAACATTTTACACTTTAAGCAGTTAAGAGTCAGATCTTGATCTCAAAACGGTACGAACCTGGCATAACTCAAAGGGCTTGGATTAACTCTTTGGTAACTCTAGCAGAGTTGTAGTAAATTCCAGAGCAATTCCAGTGAATTACACCCAATTTATTCAGCTTTACGTGAGGCCCTATTTCAAATAGGTGCATAAGCATTGCCTAACTTTAAACACATGGATAGAGCCTCCAAATCTGCTAGGCTTATGCCAGTGAAAGGAAGCCAAACGGTATCAAGTTGCCACTATGTGCACTTTATTGTTTGCTCTCGAGATACTATGGGCTAACTAGAGTTCTGGTGTGATACCAGGAATTCATATGGCACTTCAAAACTTGTGGGTTTATAGTCTCATCACCATTTCCACTCACAAGAATCAAACCCTATCTTTACCTTTTCTGTAGCTGCTATTATGAATGCTCAGTAACTCCAAGGCCTTACATGTCTGAAACTCCTATTCTAGAAACTCTGCCTTTGCCAACCGTGCTTTTTGTAACCAGGAAGTGTAGTTAAAAGGTTCATGTTTCAGATTGTGTTTTCATACATACTTTGCATCCAAAGTTTATTGTAAATGTTTTGTTATACTGCACAGCAACAAAATCCGATCTTTTCTGTCAAAGCCCTTCAAAATTGTACAAGCCTAGTTAGTAACACTTACTGGCTGAACTAGAATTTGCAGATACAAGACAGAGAATCTCTTGGCAGAAGATAATTCATTTTCCTACAATAGAAGAACTAGAAGCTACACATCATATATGCATTTATGAGCAACACAATTCAAAGTAGGTGTGCTCTCCGGATACCCACAAACCACTCCCTTCTTGGGCGGTAAAAGGAAAGGGCCTCTAAGCAATAGAGAGCGCACCACTGAATCTCTGGGTGGAGGCAGTAGGCAGCGTGGGATTGTCAACTTCTATCCATTGGAATTATATCTGCTCCTGGATAACGTTGTTCTGTGCAGGCTGGCACAGGCAGCCCAAGCCCTGGCCTGCTACCAGGCCCTSCAGGAGAATTTGGTGTCAGCAGCAGCACCAGGGAAGACAGAACAAACACTGAGAATCAGAAGAAAAACAAAACAAAAAATCCCCCACAACAACTCAAGGAGACTTAATAAATCCTAATCCTCTTTAATGAATAAAAGGCACACCAAGTCTTATTTAAATTAAAATATAGTTTCTTTGTTGTATTCCAAATCATTGCTGAAAATAGATTTCTTTTCCCTCCTATCCCTGGCCCTGTCACAGCAGGGTAATGTCAAGTAAAGGTCTAGCTGAGAAAATACACCAAAATAC
This sequence comes from Phoebastria nigripes, assembly GCA_035582835.1. NCBI lineage: Eukaryota > Metazoa > Chordata > Aves > Procellariiformes > Diomedeidae > Phoebastria > Phoebastria nigripes. The sequence goes on along the minus strand of JAYKAV010001555.1, from coordinate 4,273,231 downwards.
AAAGGAACTTATCCTCTGGCTTTTCCTGCTATTATTAATGGTTTATAATAGAACCCAAAACAAAACTCAGCCATTCTCATTTGTGGTTTTTACCTCCTAATAAAAACTGAGCTCCCTTTTTCACTTCTTTCTTCATTATAATTTTAAGTTGGTGAAGTACTTTAAGTAAAGTATTTTAAAAAACAGTTTTTTGAAGAATCACACCTCATGTTTAAACCAGAAACATAATCTTTGAAATTAAAAATAATGTCATGGGAGCCAGAGACATCTATATCTGACTCTAAAACTCAGATCTTGTTCCCATTAAAATCCACAGCAAAGTTTCAACTGACTTCAGTAAACATGGATCAAAGACCCCATGTTTGTAAAGTTAATAGGCAGGGGCTAGTTATGCATCCAGCAGAATCTGAGCCTCCGGACACATGTTTGAACACCATGTTCTATTTCCCATTTAGCAACGTCTGAACAAATGTAGTTCATATGACAGCACGTTACAAGCTGCATAGGTTAATGCAGATAAGTGCACTCCTAATGTACAGATACAGCTCTGCTAAAGCAGTTCAGTAGCGGTGAAAGGGAAGAGTGCTTTACTCTGTTCACTCTCTTTGGTTAAGCATGTCAAATTATGCAAGAGTTTTAAGAAATAAGCAAAAAGCAACAAGGACTTCATATCAAAAGTAGACTGGAATTTGAGTGATTCGGTTCAATGCCCAGCACTGCAGTTCAGCAAATGACTCAACTTCCCTGCCTCCATTCTCATTTCTAAAATGACCTTAACCACACTTACAGTCAAAACAAGCAAGGCTTACAAAGAAAGCGTTCGGAGTAAAACCTGCCTTTTACTTTAAGTTTTTGCAGCTCTAGCAATGTGTGGCTCCAAATTTGGTTGGGGATTCTAAGAACCTTTTCCAATACAGGAAGATACTGAAATATCATAAATAGTAAACAACATCATGGCAGCTGTACAAAAGTGAGCAGGCAATCCATTGAAAGGCAGGGCTTTAAAATCAGATGTAAGCTGCTCCAAATTCACTGTGGTATAAATGCCTAATTGCTGAGCATATAGCTATAAATCCTGAAGTACCATAGCTTGACCTGTCCGTGTGGCGATGACTAATTCATCTTCAGAAAAGCCAAATATAGCCAGCCAACCAAGCTCTTCTGTACGTAATTCAGCTCAGACAGTCAGTCATCAGAGTCACTTCTTTCAAATTGGCTTGAGACCTACTCAGTGTATCCCACTATCACCAAACAAGCAATCTGAGGTTTTGGGGTTGTGGGGGTTTTTTTGGCTTGGTGGTTGTTTTTTTGTTTGTTTGTTTTGTTTTTTTTTGTTTTGTTTTTTAAAAGAAGAGGTGGAATTGAATGAACAGAGCTACACTCATTAACACAGTCTGAGGACTGGACAAGAAAGATGAATTTTGATACTTCTCCAATCCTTTCTCAAGGAAGATCTCTCTTAAAATGCTACAACAGACAACCTTCCCTGAAGTCAGTCAAAAGTTTGTCACGTCCATTTTGCCTTTCCTTTTCACCACAACTCCTCTGTGTGGTATGTATGTACTCAGCTGTGCCTGGGTCTCTTTCAAAAGCCAGACAACTAATGTAGCTGCTATTAAGTATGATTTTTTAATCACTCCCTGCTTTTCCCCTCTAATTGTAGTTATTCCAAATACCACCACATAATTAAAGAGGTCTTTTCAAAAAGAAAAAACATGCAGTCCCTTTTATCCTTGGAGGGAAAAGCAACCCTACAGACCTATCAGTATTTTGCTGCACAGTGCAACTAAAATAATGAGGAGATTTAAATGCAGAGCCAATTATAACATTTAAAAAACTTCCTTTATTCCCTTGTCTACATTCAACCAAAAAAGAAGCCCCCATGAAATCAGATTGTAGGTGTTTTTATGAGCTTCCTGGACATTATGTGAAAGTTTCACCTCTGCGCAATTTCTCATTTTAACAACAAAAATCTAACCTCTGTAGTTAAAAAACCCACTAGTTTGCCAAAAGCAGAACATTCATGTTCTGTTCTTTGCAGTGGGGACAGCCTTGCAAAGCACAGCTGATACTAGTGAACACATCTGAGTAAATTATACAACTACTGAGACATGCGGGTCCACCAATTTAGAAGCGTGTCAGAGAAGTCCTCAATATGCAAAAATACATGCACACAGTCTTCTTCAGACTCTTTACTGCTTCTAGCACCCACAGATATCCTACAAGCCCATCTGGAAACAGGACTGTAGGAGTTTGTCCAGACAAGACAGTCCCTGCAGCAGGATCCTTGTTCATCAACAGCTTCTGCAGTGGAAATCACTACAGAATAACAATTCCCCCTGGCTACCTCCCTCTTAGCAGCTTCTATTGCAAAAGTATTCAAAAACAGTTAGTTGTGAAAGGGCTCCAAAGTTAACGGTTTGACTAAGTGAAGACATCCTAAATATCTCCCATGGCAATGGCCTGAGCACCAACAAGACCGTTCTCAACTTTTCTAGCAGAGTCTGAGAAGTTCATGGTGACTTGCTGATTCAGGCCTTAGCTTGCAGTAGCATTGCTCTTCCATTCCCCAACCCCCTCCAAGAGCTTTCACATTACTGTAGACCTACAGACCTGGACAATAGTCACAAATACTCTTGCCTGCTCCCAGATATGCCACCCTCCCATGGGCAATATGGCTGCTCACTTCATGTCATGATGAGGTGTGCACAATCTCCCACACAGCTGCTCCAACTCCTTACCTTTTCACAGGCTTATATGGCAAAAATAACCTCGTGTCTGCTTTCTGCAGATGGCTATTATGCACTTGTACAGTTCTTCACATCTATAAACATATTACAATGGTTTAAAACTGACACACATTTGGAGAAGAGTGAGAATATGGTATGTTCTGGCCCCATCCACCTTCACTCCATGTAAAGAAAAGAGCTGATCCCAGCCGTAGTAATTAGGGAGATGCAGGGTTTAGTCATGCCTCTCTCTTGGGAACAGCACATCCAATTCAGGGCTCTGGCAGAGCTGGCTGGGTGTAGGCTGGGCATTTTGAAAGCAGTACTTGCCCATTTCCTCTGGGCATTGGCTGAGGTCACACAGCTTCAACCTGCTCCTTCACTAAATGCCATCATCTAGGATGCAAGCTCCCCAAAAGGGAGTGGGAATACACATGCCTCTCTTACCCTGAGAAAGAACTTCTTTCAACTTAACATTGCTTTCTTTTGGTAAAGTTCCCATTCATCAAATGTATCCCACTTATCTTTCGTTTTCTTGATTAAATGTTTTACTTGATAAAATTTGGCAACTGCCTCTCTAAAAACATTCCAAGTAAGAGAACAATAGACAGACAAATGAAGAACTAATGTTTCTTCCTTAATGCCTGGATTGTTACTAATGTTCCCAGAATATTGTTTTTAAGGAAATAAAAAAAAAAGAAAAAAAAATGACTTCAGGTTAAAAAACCTGTTGTATTCTTTAAATGCTGAACTTCTTTTAGAGCAAGTTTCAAAGCTGCATGTGGGTGGAGAAGCTATAAATAACCACATTTGTGCATGTTCCTTCTGTACAAGACACAGAAAATGTGCTCTGCATCAGCATAGAAAGATGCTGCTGTGCTCTCTGCATGAGGCTTCTCAAGGCTGGCAGGTAGATTATTTCTTCTGCAGTTATGGTGCTGGTGTTGCTGTTTGTGAGTCTTTTCTCCTGGCACTTAGCTGTAGTGTGATGAATTAGCAATACAACTAATCAGATCTGTCAGCCTCTTAGTAATATTCAGAAATACAGAAATATTTTCTTACCTAGGGCATATAGAAGATTTTGGTTGTTACTGTCCACAGCACTAGTTAGAACAGTGATTTTGCTCCTTCTGAGGCTAATACACTTTCCCCAGGTTTCCATTTCTTGTCCCATGTTTGTCCTTTCAGATCAGTTTTACAGGGTGCAACTGCTGGGTCAGTCAGGGCTGGGGCCAGCTCTAGTCTTAGGTCTGGCTCCCCCCCATCTGGGCTGTTTGCTTGGACATAATCAGAGTTTTCTGAAAGAATATCCCAGGCCTCTCACAGCTCAAGTGGATGGGAAGAACATTGTCCCAGGCAGAGCAGGCACTGAATCAAAGGCAACCTGAAAAAGCTCTTGATTTTTTGCTCAAGCAAACCTCCCTTTCATTTTCCACTATGATTGTTTCCACCACTTTAGCTTATGCTCTGGAGCTCCCAGGAAGAGAAATACCTGAGCATGCTCAATGTCTGGCCCAGCTTCTTCCTCATGTGCACTGAAGTAGGGGATCTCTACAGCTCTTAAGCACCAACAGATGAAACAATATCCTAATTATTAGAAAGCTCTTGTATGTGGAGTTAACAGTGCTCAGACTATGCTGTGACCATGTGTACTAGCGGCTTTTTTAATTCCTCAAATAATTATTTAGCATCTTGTGTTTCCTCCTACCTTTAGTAACTCTATTTTGCTTCTCCGGCATCAGACCAACAGAAAACCAGCATTTGCAGACCTGATAGTAAGTAGAGACACCTGCAGGACCCAGCTGATTTAGATTTCTGATTGGAAGCTCTGATTTAGACTTCTCAGGTGTTGACCTCCAAGTTGTTGTTACTAATGACAGCTATCATCACAGCTAATTTTCATGTTTGTGAACACACCATCACAGTGATTTTCATGTTTGTGAGCAAAAGCATTCTGCTCCTATAGAGAAATTTGTGCATTTGAAAGTGTGGCCCTTTGTGGCTTGTGAAGTATTTTCCTTGCATATTCATTTTTTTCTCAGTGGGACTGTCCAAAATGTAAAAGGTCCCCAAGAAATACAGCAAATACACAGGAGGGAAAAAAGGAGCTACATGAACTCTTTAGAAAAGTATGTTATCCTCAAGTATGTAAACAGAGCAATTGGTTTTAACTCACCTGGTGACAGATGTGCCTACGGGCTTCAAGAGACGAAACAAAACAAAACTAATAGAGAGTGGATAAAGATTCAGAAAAAAAAGGACTGTTCTTCACAGTTCCAACCCTGATCTGCTTTATGGCCCCTTTGAGTGCCTCAGTTTCCCTGTCTGTAAAATAAAGAAAGAAATCCACTGATAGATAAATGTGAGACTAAGATAATGGTATCATTACTGCTACCATTAAACGTTCAGTGGTAGCCACTAAACACTCAGGGGGAAAAAAAAAAAAAAAACCAAAATAAACCCTGAACACATTTATTACCTGTTTTTTCAGCTCCAGCTGTAACCAGAGCGTAACTGTGTTAGTGTAGGCAGAGTATAATAGTATAATGGTAAGTTGGGTAGGCACCTACCTTGGGAAATACACTCCTTGTCTACTCAGTAGGAAAAGAGCAACCTACATGGCTGGCACCTAATTTCAGTGCTCTGGGTCACTGTCTGGAACTACTACCACTGTTGCTCTCCTAATTTAGATATGAATTAAGACAGTACCATCTACATTTTGATAGTATCAACCCACCTAAACTGTTACTAGTTTAAATAAGATGTTTAAAGCAATTAACAATTAGAAAGGACTGATAAAGCAAGGATGAGCTTTACAACAGAGTAGTCTTTAATGCAAGCACTATGCTCCAGGCCCCATATAGGCACTCCCCACTCTGTTTGAGTTGTCTGCTTCACCACAGAGAAAACTGCTGATTGACTAGGATATTAAATAAAGCGCTGCTTTAGGTTACTGTTGGGAGCAGACAATTTAATCATCTTGGTTTAACAAGGCTTATAATCACAGCACACAGCAAAGATGGGTTTAGAAAGAGAACAAATCCCAGCTGGGACAAATGGGTCCTGGTAGGTAGTCTCATCCCAGTAACAGAAAAACTCACCAAGATGGTACAACTCTGCAGTAGTCTTAAACACCCCTGCCAGGGTCAGAGCCCCTTGGGGCTGAGCATCATGCCAACACCTAGGAAAACATAACCTTTCCTGCATGGGGCTCTGACCTGATTTGAGACTAGAGGCAACATATGGAAGTGCAAACCATGGGGGGAAGGAGAATTAGGAGAACAAGGATGAAAGAAGTGCCCTGAATGCCAGGACTGGCTATTCTTCATCAGGGACTTTTCTAGGATCTCTTCTTTGTCTTTTAAATAAATAGCCTGATGTCTCAAACATTTCACCTCCCAGTTTAAGATACTCTATGTGTCAGGCCGCGCGCAGGGAGAATGGAATGCAGCGCAAGGCTGTGTTTGATCTCCTGGCAGGGCTCCTCTGCCACTGGGTCCTGCCCAGGCATTCAAACCTGCATGACAGCATTTCTCCTGCTGTGGGGCCACTGCAGCATCTCTTATGCTTGCACTGCCTGTCTGTCAATCACTGCTCAGGCAAACCAGCTGCGCTTGACACATGGTGTCCCAGGGCAGAGAAGTCACTGCTCAGTACTGCAAGTAAGTGGGGAAAGGGCTAAGTTGCTGTGGTGTGTGAGAAGCTTTGCATGTAGCGTACAGACCCCATGCTGAGCTAGGCACTCAGTATGCAAGACACAGCAGAGCTGAAATAAAAAGCCCAGGATGTTTGCATCACTGTGTAATCTACCCATAACCGTAAGGCTGATTTCTTCTACATGTCACAGCAGAAATGGATCCTGTGAGGGTTTTGAAGGGTGAAAGGCCAATGACCTTACAGATTCACCAAAAGAGGCCATGGATAATGGCAATGAGAAGCTGTTTGTGGGGAGGCAAACAAATGGATGCTGAGCCCTGAGTCCCCTGGCAGACTGATAGAGACAATGCAATATTAAACTAGAATATATGTGCAAGCAGGGCCAGACATATGAAAAGCCCTTTCAGCAAGGAACAACCTTGAGCTGTTCGAGAGAAGAGGAGCCACCTAAAAGAGTCCAGGAGTGAGAGTCACGGGCAGAATGAGGGGCAGAAGTGATTGGGGACTTCCCCTAAGAGCACCTTTTTAATGAAAAGTTTAGTTTCCCCCAAACTGAAGTTTTCTGTGAAAAACTGCTTTCCTTCTTATGTTTTTGTCCTAGCTTGGTGGCTCCCAGAATATGGCATCCCCTCATCCTGAACTTCCTTCTCTTCTGGTTTCCTGACACCTCATGCACTTTGAAAACCTGAGGAGGTAAGCAAGCAGAAACAATACCCCAAAATACATTTTGATTGTTTAAAGTTACTTTTTGCTGGAAGGAGAGGGAAATTAAAAAAAAGAAGTTTCATTTTGTGGTTCCCTCCCCCCCCAACTTTTCCTCCTTATTTGGGAAGGGAACTGTCTCAAGGTCAGAACGTTTTGTGTGTTGCTGAAGCCAAAAATAAAAGTAATTTTCTCCATCCCTCAACACACATCCCATCCAAAAAAATCCAAAAGGCAGGAAAGAAACAACAATTAAAGAACTATCAAAGCAAAGGGATGAGAAAGGTAAAAGACCAATGGACAGGCCTGAAATATGTTTGTTTTGCATGTTTTTACATTTGAAGGACATTTTTGTTAGAAGGGAACCATAGCATAACATAAAAGAAAGTTTATAGCTGTAATAGTATACAGGAGTTTGAGCCAACCAGCTCTGTCTAAATGTGCCTAAAGGGTCACCCCAGCCTAGGCAATAGCTTCCAGAACTACAATCCAAAGATTACAACTTTAAAAAACAAGCAAGAAGCTTTGTGTAAGAGTTCCCTATGAGGAATATGAAACAAAAGAAGTTGCTTAAAAGTCTCCTGTGAGCTAAAACACTGTGTTTAGTCCTAAATAGTGCACAACCTCTCTTCCAAGGACAGAAATACCAGAACTCTTCAGGCAAGTTGGTTAGGTAGGGCAGCTACTGAAACAAGGCACAGCCAACAGGAGGTGCTAACAGAGCAAAGAGCTGCTGCAGAACACAGCCGTACAGAGCAGAGCTAGTAAAAGCAGTTTGTGGCATGGAGTAAGGTAGAGCTGCTAGAAGGAGGAGAGCTAGTGGGAATGACTAGCATGGAGAGGAGCAGCTGGCAGAAACAGGTCATGGTGTGAGATCAGCTTAACCTAAATTGGGCCTTGCTACCCAACAAGACATAATAATCTCAAATCATGAGTGCAATTCATTACCAGCGGGGGAAAGTAACCAACTGGCTGAGCCGCTGCTCCGTGGAGGAAAACACAGTGAAATTGTTATAGTTATACTTTAGGAACTAGTTATCATTACCCTCTTTGTTGTCTGGCTAGGTTTTTTCTCACTTTAATGAAAATACCTTTTGTTGGCCGTCAGTCAAAAGCAATATGAAAGACAATTGATCACTCTGAGTGACAGGCAGGATCATGAAAAAGCTGTGAGGCCATGTGAGGAGATAACTGGGAGGAAAGATCAAGGGAAACAAATGGAGTAGAAAAGAATGACTATTTTGGACTCCTAAACCAATGCCTAAAATAGCATATTTATTTCTTAGCATAACAGACCCTTATTTCATTTTTACATAGTCCCAATAAATCCTATAAGACCTTTTCATAAGGGGTAAAACTGGAGTAGCAATGACTTTGAGGGTTTAGAGCAGGACTTTGTGAATCAGACATCCTGACATGAAGAGTTCTGGTCGTGAAGCTTTCAGTGACCTTTGGCAAGTCGCTCACCATCAACCTTTTAGAAAACCCATAATCCTGAGATGAAAGAAACCACAATAAGCAAGAAGTACTACTGTTATTGTTACTTCTTAAAGTTACAGGGGAGAAAGCCTGCTGGCATTCCAGCCCATTTACTCAAAGACCTTATTTTTCTCCACGTCCTTGGTGACGATTACTCATTCTAGCAACTGCTTTCAAAAAATATATATATTTCTGGAGAAAACTCTACTTTATTTCTCTTCCTTCACCACTGCAGCCCTACTATTTTTGTAGGTCTAATCAGTAACAGACAAGCCTGATTCTTTCTCCTCCTCTGCCACGACAATGAGAGCCAACAATGCCTTTCAGAAACAATAAACTACACATCGTATTTTCAGGGATGCTGACATGCAAACAATCCTGGGATAGAAATAGACAACGAGAATATGCTATATAAGGAGGACGATTCTGCTTAAGCATAACAGCAAATTTTAGCAGTTTGCCTAGGACTGACTTCCTTGCCGTTTGCTGCAAAGCAAAGCCTGGATCAGAAAGGCACTGAGTGGCCTGGCATGATGGCTAGAGGTGCTCCGCACCACACAGGATTGGGCTCTTGCATCCTAATACATCTCACCCAACATTAGATAATAAACTGAAGGTCTTGTCTGAAGACCCTACCTTATCATTATTTCCCCGACAGTCAACAGTAAGAGAGGGAAGTATCCAGGGTACAATTCAGATCTTAGACAGGCTGAGTCATTCTCTGAAGATGCCAGTGTCTCTCTGTTGACTATAAAAGGAGACTATGCATTAGGCTCCTGACTTGGGTGACTCAGTTATACTCCTAAAGACAGGCAGGATAAATCCAGACCATGGATAGTTGCATCTACCTACAGAAAATTAACTGTATCTTTATATCACCTTCTCCATTTCTTTATATTATGAATTATGTCCTCTTCATCCACTATGAGGTAGATCCAAAATCTCAAAGAGTCAGTAGGATTTCAGAGGGTTTTCAGAACGCCTTCTTAGAGGTTCCTAAACTCTCAGTAAGAATCCAAATATTTGCAGTTCAGGAAATAGCAAAACAGACCATCTGAAAGGACTAGGTCTTGAAGGACAGACAGTGCTCTAAACAAGAAAACCACTTTTTGGGGCACAAAGGTGTTTTTTTTTTTTCCAGTTCCTCTTCTCACTTCAATAGGTTCAGAGATCAAGCTGGCTGGTTCAGATTTCTTCAGATCCTATTTCCCAAGACAGCTGTGGAGCTCATCAAAGTGTTCTTGCACTGCTCGTACATCAATGCTAAGTAAACTTCAGTTGGTAACTGAAGCTGGCCCCTGAAGTTTGATACCCCTAGCACTACTGCTCTGTGTGTAAATTAAAAAGTGATCATTATTATTTTTTAATCAGTGACTCTTTAAAAGCACAAAGAACAATTGTCTGCTTGACTTAATAACTATATAGAGCAAGAAAAACACAAAGGTTGTTTCCAGATAATTTCAAGTTACACTTTAAATCAAATTATGAAGAGGACAGACTATTGTTAATCAGCAACCCTTAAGGAATTTCCAGAATAAATATCATTAAATGAAAATGTAATAATTTAAACCTATAGTTCTTTGTGAAGAGCGTTGGCACAAAAAATAGAAGGTAACACTGATCTATATTTAAAGAGCATTGTCAGAAGTTTAGAACAGAGTTCCCTCTCTCTCATGTGAGTTTGAAGTATTTAAAGTGATTAACTTCTTAGGCTGATAGCCTGAGACATCTCTGAGGTGTTCTTATACCATACACTGATCACCGTTCACAGGGTTCAAATGTGACTGCCTAGCTCCATACAGAGCCTAGCTCCAACAGCCGTTGTCTGAACACGCTCAAATATCAAAGTGCCATGTATTTGCACTCCTCACTTGGGAAGCTATGCTGTGGCCCTTCGAAGGGCAGATTTCTATGCCAGAGTCACTRGTAAAGAGGAAAAATGCATGTTATTTCTTTCAGCTGTGCTCTTTTTCCAAGAATCCTGTCCTGTTTGGTTTGGACAATCCTGAGCACTGTCCATAAATGCTCTGTGTCTTTGCAAGCTAAAGGAACTAGAGAAACATCCGTATGAAATCACCAGAAACTGAAGAAATATGTGGGCAATATTCTCCTTCCTAGCACAGCTGCCTTGTGTGGCAAATCCAACACAATCTGGTCATTGAGTAATAGGGATTGTATATCTGCGCGGGGTGCTCTTATTCTACTACTCTCTCTGCTGCCACCAGAGTTTAGAGATACATATATAGCTAGTAGAAATCATCTGAAACTCCTGCATAATCCTATGCCACTGTGGGTTCCAATTGAGTAATGGCAGTCCTTTTTTAACAGTTCAAAATGAGCAACTAAGTCACTCGGCAACCCTTGTGTTATTTAAATGGTCATGTCATTATTAATTAATTTCATAATATCTGCAGGATACTAATCAGCACAAATATACCACCACTTTACTTTCAAATCAGTGTCAGTGTTGGTTAGTTGTTAGTCCTCTTCAGAAGATGAGTGGGGCCACAAATCTCTTCATTGCCTAGACTTGCACTCACATCGCCTGAAAATGTGCCAGTTCCTTTGGCAGGAACAAAAGGAGTGGAATGAAAATTGCTCTAAAGAAGCAGTTGCCAAGATGTTTTATTGCATGGTCTGTGACGAAGACTGGATGGAAACAAACAAACAAAAAATCCTTTTACTACAAACATACCATCCTTTACTGCATAAATAATAAAGCAGACAAGTACTAAATAAGAGGCTGTTAGGGACATAAGTGGGTTTGGAAACACGTGCACATCTTGTTAAGTTAGTTCTTTAGAGCTATGTAGGTAAAAGTTGTATGGTCAATACAGCAAAAAGTTGTATGGTCAATCAGAATTGTGTGGTGAGATATTTATATCAGGTAATAAACCAGGTGTGGACACTCTGACCTCAACAATTGGTGGAAGGACAGGGTTAGTGAAAACAGAGGTATTTATCTCTCAGTCACGGATAACAAAAGATTGTTTTCTCTCCTGTTACATCCCATTGGGAGAAGGTTGCCAAGTAGTTTCACCAGTATTGACTCCTGAGTTCCTTTTTCATTAATTTTTGGGGACAGTACAACCGTAGTTAGAACCTCTGCTCACTATCAAGTAATACTTCAACCTTATGGCTGGTAAGGTCACATATACCTTCTAAGCTCAGAGAAAGTACAGCAGTAATACTTTGAAAATGTAAACACGTAAGTGACAAACATTAAGTGCATCTCATTACTTGATAAATTTACCAAAGGGGCTGTGAAAATTCTCTAGGATGCTTTGAATTGTAATGTTTTAATTACTGATCTGTCAGTGGTAGCTATTTACAGGCTAAATCTGCTCAGATGGTGCACAGAGCATGTGATGTATTTTTGCAGGGTGCTGTGGCTGAAGTCACATGGTAGTAAATATAATCTTGACTTGATTATAATGTTCTTTTTTCTTAGCTATTGTTCACAAATAAATCTCTTGTTTTACAAGACCCAGTGAAGGTATTATTGTAAACAAAGCATAAAAGGAGATATATAGTCTGATTTCTTCTGTCTTTGAAACAAACTATGACAAGTTGGAAAACTACAGAATTTTGGAGAACTCTTCATTGCCTTGAAGCAATCAAAACAACTGAGTGTATGCRTGCATGTGTGGGGGGATACACAGACCTAATCCTCTAAAATCTTGTGTGAGAGCTAAATGAATCATGAACTGCCTCAAATATCCTAGCATTCTTCTGCAAATGGACTACGTAGATCACATGCATCACATGAAGTGTTCAGTATTCTCAGATAGTGTATGGAGACAAATAGAAGTTGGCAGGACATTTTTCCATACAAGTGATGTCAGGATCATGCCCTGATCTGTTTTCTCGGCCAGTAAAAGCCAGACACATTACAAGTTAAAGTGCTTGGTTATGAAGAGAGACAGCCTTTCCTCTGCAATACTTTGCAGTCTCCCACAACAATGGCAGCTGGTAAATGTAATGATATCAGTATGGCCACATGGCCTTTTTATCCATCACCAGAGGCAGATAACCACACAAGGAAACCAAAGCTATGTCCATTAATGTATCTGGGCATGAAGCCAAGAGAACACAGATCCACAAATTTAGAGAAATCCAGGTGAACCTGACACTGGTCTAGCTTGACCTTTTCAATAACCAAGAGGATTTGAGACATTACTACAGCTGTTATGGCAACAGTCCTAGCTTTCTTAGTACATGCCTACCCTCTTGCCAGTAAGAGTTTGTTAGTGTCATCTTGCTGTTTACCACTGGTCTTCAGCTGGCATGAGAGGCCTGTTCCATTTTGTCAGGCAGAGCCACCCCAGCTAACTCAAGGCTTTGTACATAGCCAAGAAACTCCACCAGCACACACAGTACCTCTACATCCACCTATTTTCCAGCTCTTCCTTTACAGRCAACTATCACAACCAAAGTGAAGCAAGAAGGAAGCAGCACCAGCAGAGACCCTGAGAGAATCATGTGAATCTGTGAAGAAAAAGGCTGCCTGTATCAGGCTAAGTGTCGGTGTGTATGTATGGAAATGATGGAAAGACAGAATTTTCATGAGAAGGAATGAAGCCTACAGAATAAGAGCAGCAGTTTGACTATTCTGCCACAAAAGTGCTTTAAAATACCAAGTTCAAGGCTTGCACAGACCATTTCAATAATGCATCTGATGTGTCTCCATTTTCCTTCTACTTTAATAGGTATGCTTCAGGCTTTACAACTTCACTTGAATGAGTTTATGAAGTGAGAGAATTCAGACAAAATTCTTGCCCATATGAAACAAAGGGAATGGGGGAGGCAATGGGGTGAAGAACAGCGTTATAAACTTACTTCAGCTATTTCTAAGGCTGCTTGGTAACATCTGCTCATGGTACAACCCTTATGCTACCCTTGCTGTTTCACAGTGTTCTGTTCACGGGGACAAAGGGAACGTATTAAAGTGAAGAGATGCATGCAGAGGCAGACAGGGTAAATCAGGATGTAACAGTGGAAAACAGTGGAAATTGGGAGACAACATGAGAACAATTTCAAATCTCAACAGAAATGGAAATGGTGTTAATTTGCTGGTAAATAGTCTGCAGAAGGGAAAGACCCAGAGCAGGGAGGGGCAATAAGGAAAAGCTACCAAAAATGGGCTGAAGCATCTGCAGCAATTGCAGAATATCAGTATGAATGTCAAAGGGATTTTTTTCCTCCCTTGCAGGACAGAATCTCAGCACCTCCTCCCACAGCTGTGTTCTAAAAGGATCAAACAGCGCAGCTCTTCCCTATCTGAAACGAAAGAGAACTTCTAAAAAACAACTGAAGCAATGAAGTGTTTTACACACTCGGCAACCCAACGTTCCTATAATGATCCTAAATACTTTTGGTGTTAAAAGAGTTCCTTGTCAGTTCCTGCCTCCATAGAGCCTCATAACAGCTCACAAATTGTCTTATCTGCTATCCCTTTTGTGTGAATGGTGCTCCATTTCCTGTGAAGGCTGCAAATGCAGTGTCACACCATTTATTTTCTTTCCTTCTTTAAAATGCTATATATTTATAACTCATTGTCCTTAGCACACCATTATTTACCTTGGTTCACATGTGCAAATTGATATAATTGTATTAATACATAGATGTAATAGCAAATAATCTTGTAAAATGTCTGATGGTGTGAGGTAGTGATTAATTCTAATGACATTTTATAGCATAACATTTCTTACATCAATATTGTAACTTGGCAATCCACAGTGTTTATTTAAACTTTTTTTTTTCTACAGCACAACTTGTATTTTGGTTATAACATGACTGTAAGGATGCCTGACTTTCTCTCTCAGAATAAAAATTACTTTCATTTCTTTTAATCCATCATTTCAATGTTTTCAGGTTTTGTGCAGTTCAAACTGAAACCTAGCTAGAATCAAAAGGATTTCCTTAACAGTGGGAAACTATCTGAGAACATAGCCCTTACCCGCCAGTAATGCGTACAGTGTGTGCTCTGGCCTTGCAAATGGTGCAGAATACACCAGGAATGATATGAATGAGCCCTGTTTAACACAGCTTAACCCTTAAATCCAGTCCAAAAGGCACACACTTGGCCTACATAAAGCCTTCATCCAGCTAAGCAGTTTTGCAAGACCTCCCTATCAACACTTGACACTGCATACCTAAATGCTTGATCTCTCTGGCAAGACTAACTAGAGTAGCTATGTGAGGAATAATTGATCTCTCAAGATTCATAAGAATCTCTTCTTGGAGATGTGTCTTTACCAAAAGCTATTAATGCCACTAATGGCAGATTGAGAGGATGCAAAATAATCCTGGAATCTGTATTAAGAACATGCAACACAACAAAACCTGTCCCTATTCACATCTGTTTTTAAGACAAGATCAATACACAACAGCTGACATGAAGAGAAAGGTATAGATGAACAAGTGAGGGAATGTAAGTTCTGACACGGAGAACWTTTTTCACCAGAATTTTTACTGTACTGGCCAACAGCTGGAGAGGGTGAGCCATGGGACATCCTGATAGGGAAAACTGCATCTGTGAGAACACATTTAATTTTGAGCTGGGTGGAAAGGGAAGAGGAGCATCTTCCTTAGAGAAACTACACTGTATCATTACTTGTCTAGAAGACAGCGAAGTCTAATAAACTCGGGGCTCTCCTGTCAGGATTTGGTCTCCCACATCTTTTCTTTTTAGACTTGAACCAAGAAGAACTTAGTTAAAGGTTATTAAATTTTGACAAGGCAACATATTATTATAGATAAATGTTACTTGTGATTAGTGACAACATACAAGTAGACAGCTTCACCTGCCAACTGATGGACGTTTAACAAAATAAGCATAATAGGAATTGCACGACAGATATACAGGAGGTAATTATTTAAAAAAAAAAAAAAACATCAACATATTCGGATATCTTCCTCCTCCTCATGGAATCTACACGTCATATTTCTGTTTAGCTGATAATTTCATTTATGAGTTACAAAGCATTTATCTTGAATAGTACAGATGTTTAGTGAACGGAATGATTCATCTCTTCCTCTCTACTTTCTAAGTAGGACAAAGAGATGCCTCCAGTAAGTGTGTGCTAGGACAGAAACATGTCTGTCATTAAGTTGTTCCTTTCCAGATAATAACTACCCATTAAGAGAAAAATTTGGAAAGATTGCTGCCAACAGAACTCACACAGAGTGATGCTCTCTACAGTGATTGTACTCCAGTGACTCTTACTGCTTGTTTCTTTTCCTCTCACCAAAAGTCACAGGACATACAAAAGACCTGTTCCTTTTGAAAACCGGTGACACAGCCTCATTGCCTTGCATATGCGGGAAGTAAAAGTCTGAATGGGTTTCATGAATGAACCTCATGAACACTTCTTCAGATTTCAGAAGATGTAAGAGAGAAAGTTTTGGGTTGGAAAGATTGAAAAGTGTAAATCACCCTAGGGGGATGAAGAATACCTAAGATAATATGGATTCTTATTGACATTATATACCTCAATTGGAAAAAGCATAATAACATCAGAATTTACAACCCTTGATTTTTGAGATTTTAACCCCCAAATTGTATTAACTTCATATAGTTTGCAGAGAGTATTCTAACTGAATTCCAAGTACATGCTCTATTTAATATATAGCTTATGAATTTCATTACCATGCAGTATGTTTGCTGACACGTAATGAAACTGAAGTTGCTTAAATTAAGCATCTGTTACATTCAATCCCAGTTTTAGTTATATATATGGCATGAATATTTGTGTGGTTTTATAGGAAAAACTGAGCAGGTAGAAATTCTGGCGAACTTTTCAAGACTGCCAAAGAAATGGTCATACACATTTGCAAAGGATATCTACAGCTGCAGTTCTGTCTGTGCTGGTGCACTTCAACTATGCACTAACAGGACCACAAATTTGAATGTTGAATAAAAGTTCCCTGTCTCCTGTCCTTGCTGGTTCACGACTATTTTGCATGTGACAGCTTTGTCGTTCTGTCTCCACCCCATTTTTCACTTGGAGGAAGGCAATGACATAAAGAACCCCAGGGACCTTAGAATGCTCCATAAACATGATTAGAGCATTCAGCCTCTTCATTTAAAGCAAGTACCATATTGCTACCAACATCTGCTTTGGGCTGTAATGGGCCCCTTAAACAAACCACACCATTCTGAATGAGCAGAGTCTGTAACATCTGTTGATTGTGCTTGCATATTTGGCAGCTACAAACATGGCATCTCATACTTACTGTCAGTTATGCTGTTGTGCTGGTATTCAAATGGATTCCTTTGGGAGACAAGATTTATTCACATGGAGCCTGAGTTCTCAGAGGTGAGCCTGTACACCGTATAAACTATTTCTGTGAGGTGGGCTCTGCACATTGGGGTGTGCAGTTCATTTGAGTCAGCGAACTCATAGCACAGGTATGTGGACTCCATAAGTGGTAATAATGCAAAGATCATCTAAACACCACCACTAAAATGTCTGTATCTGTATTGTTTCCACATAGGAAGGTAAAATACACCATAGTTGAATTGCTTTTTACACTTGAAACTCTTTTCCTGTTAAACATCACTTTCTCAAGAACAGTAGAGTACCTACAGCTAATTGCTCACTTGTGAAAAATTAACCACTGAAAATAGGGTCACATTCTTGTCGGGAGTGGACTGATCAATAATCAATGTACTGACTGATGATTTCCAACATGAAGCTGAGAGGTACTGAAAGGCGCATTAGGATTTTAGCATATTTCTAGCATAGATAGAGCTGCATGTGAAATCTTGGTTATGGCAATATACTCTAGATGAGTCACCAAACAATCTTTATGGCTGCAAAGAAAGCACCATTCTTTATCTCCTTTAGTAATGATATTACCTGTTGAACATCCTGCTGGAAAACACAGAGCTGCAGCCTTTGATGTAGCCGGACCTTTCTGTGTTGCCAGATGCTCTCTAGGCGCCGCTGGTGATGCAGGACTTCATGTACCACATCCAACACCTGGTGAACAGCCTTGGAGTAGTTTGCAGTAGCAGTGAGGGATTCAGAATTCCCAGGGCTCAAGGGACGCTGTAGGACATCCAGCAAGGCTTTTCCATCCTGGCTCACCTGAGTGAAGAAATAGGTCTACTTCACTGCACTGATACTTAAACATCCAATAGCTGACAGAGAACAGTCTAGCTGATTCTTTTTCCCCTGTGCATTTTCCTTATTTTAGTCAAAAAGGAAGAAAGACCTCATAACATCTCTTTTTGACTTGTACTTACACCTTCAGCACTTGCCTTTGCTTCCTAGTGGGCCTGCTGTGTCACTCAGTAGGAGCACAGATACTGCACTGCTGGGACTGCATACATAGAGACAGAGATCCCAAGACTATATTACGTTCTGACATTCGGGCACTGAAAATTCTTGACATATACTAGTTGATGACAGGTGGCATTTGCAATAGCAGGCCTATTTTTGTAAGGATGTGGCATTTTAAGAAAACCACAGATGGCAGAGTCATTCATATTCTGTATGATAAGGGAGAGTCCTTTCTTCGTAGGATTACTAAGTATGTATACACGTTGAGGAGTGTGACATTTCGATTCTGTATTTCATTCAGTGGCAGTGAAAAATAAATTAGTATATGATAGTGATTCTTTTCTTCCCCAGGAACAGCTCAGAGGGACCAATAGTCTCCATTTTCAATGGGCTACAGAGTTCGTTGGCAAATGCAAAGCCCTCTGCACACATGTAACCTTCTTTGAGCATATTAAAACATATTTGCAGATGCAGAGGCATTTGGGCATTAAAAAAACCAGAATGCCAGATTTTTTTTATGCCAGATTTTTTCCTGGAACATTCCTGGACCATTTTCATATTGCAGGGGCAAAATGAAAAATGGAACCATAAAAACCAAACTGCTATTAACAAGTGTGTGCATGCACCGGTTCTCTAAAAATGGCTTTTTGAAATATTTTTCAGTTGCAGATTGCAAAGTTAAAATATTTTGTTCAACAGAAATGATAAATGAGGACACTATTGGAATCCCTCTCCTCTTCCAAGCCCACTTTTCTCTCTTCCCTCTGAAACAAACTGCAGTGAAAATGACAAGATTTTCTGAAAAGTGTTTTTATTTCTATGCAATCACAATCATCAACCTTGCTAGAGAATGGCTTAATGAATGTTTTTCATCCAGTTTAAATTTTGAACATTATCAGTCAAAGTTAAAACACATCTCAAGGATTTCCAAGTCTCATTTATTTCTGCATTATAAGTTGCTTGTTCAAATGTAGCAAATATCCTTTAATACCCAAACCTGTGTCTTTTGGCAAGCCATACTACGTCCCAGTCTGTTGTACCAGTGTGTATCTGGTGCATTTTCAGAGTAATCAAGAAAGCCTTTGAGATTTATACTGGCAAAAGTGGGAGTCAAATCTCATCATATTATGTGACTATTAGGTGGTCTTAGGGAGATCCCTAGAGATTTTTTAAATATTCAGGGCAATTTGGAATTAGATCAGGAAATCACTGGAGAGTCTATAGGGAGTGGCTTTCCATACTCAAATTCAGTTGCTGCTGAAGACCAGCTGGAACAATTTGCACATGCTGGAGCCTGCTGGGGTCACAGAGGGAACAATTGTACTCGCCAACAGCAGTGGATAGTGGCGATACAAGGGAGGATTTTAGGAGGAAACACTGAGGCACAGGTGTTACCTTGGCAACATTATGGAGGTGGCAATAGCTGCTAGGCAGGAAGAAGCAGCTTCTAGACAGGGAAGGAGACAAGGCATACTACATCCTATTTTATCTGTGGGAAGATAATCAGCAACAATTTAATCACTGGGAACAGGAAACCAAGGCTATGCACACACTTGGGAGCAGCTTATTAGACCAGAAACTCAACTCTTTGCACTGGCTAAATTCACTGTGAGAATTCACTATGTTCCTGTTACTGGCCTTTGGGCTTTCAGCTGGTCTGAATCTGTCCCTGGGTGGTGTTACAATGCTTTTAGTATAATCCCTGCTGACTTACACTGGTAGAAATCACAGCAGAATCAGGACTAACAATAAAGGTTCAAAAGTTTCCTAGTAAGAGATATGTGATTGCACAGACAATATGACAGACATGCTTTACTCAGGACAACTTTCCTGGAAACTTTGTGCCATAGTATAGATCTATTCATACCTACACCATCTCCCAAGTGCAGGCCCTGCATGTCAGTTTTTTGCCTCCCAGAGGTATAATCCTGCAATTCTTCCATTTTGAGGTGTCAGATCCTTGGGTGAAATATTCTGTATACCAATCATGACTGATCAAAACACGAGACTAAATTCAGTCATCTTAGAAAAAAGTGCTCTTCCAGAGCTGACTAGTGGGTGAATATGGCCAAGGCCTTTACAATAAAAAGTCTCAGAGGCAGGAGCAATGCAGAACAAAAAGATTGTTTCAAAGGCAACAGCTTATATGCCCCTGCTTCATCCAAAGCTGAGACAGAACAATGTTCTCCCAGATTTGTGGTGTGAGGTAAAGAGCAAATACACTTCTGCATTCTCTCTTACTCCTTTTTCTTCTATAGGATTTAGGCTTTTATCTATTGTATGATAATTTGTTCCTGTTGTCTGTCTAAAAAGCCTCAGAGATTACAAGTTATGATTTTTCCCTGATGGGCATAGACTTCCAGTTATTCTCTGCACCGCCAGAGATAAACACCAGACTTCAAGTGCTTGTGTTGTCCTGCTAATAATCATTGACACAAATCAGAGGCTATTAGAAGTGTTCTCCTGCTCTCCAATTTACATGCTTGTCTGGTCATGCTGGAGTAAATATATGGCAAGCAGCACAGTGACAATCAGGTAACCAGCGGTACTCAGTATTCGCAAGGATTACATACATATTCCAGGATTTCATATCTTCTGCAGCTCTGAAGTTCTTTGGCTTAAAAAGTTTWTTTTCTGAAAGTATTTTTGTTGTGAATATTACTGCATTCCCAATCAATGGGCACAGAAGGTTTGTGCTCTCAGAGTTCACCAATGAACAGATTTCAGAAAAGAAGGGAACAGCTTCACAAATGAAGAAGCTACCTACTGTGCTCTTTCAGTCATTTCCATGTTCTCCTTATAACTGCAAAAATAAATCACCAAATCTCTTTTCATGTGAATCTTTTGAATTTTTCAAGGACTGTGCAAGGAGACAAGCATCAACAACTCAGCTTAGTTGCACCACTTCACTTACATCTCAGTTACGATGTATTTTTAAGAGCTATTGCAAAAGTCTTAAACTGAATGGACCTGTACCCAGCATGACTTGCAGTCCCTGTAAGGTGTAAGTGCCAGTGCTGCATTTGTCAAAGCAAATTTGACCATTCTTACGGATTTTGAAAAGTACAGAATTGCTGCTGGACTCTCTGGGAAGGTTTAACTCACCACCTGACACAAGACACATACACACTCCTGTCATATGGTGATATTCCTGCATTTTGGCTTCGTGGTAGGAGAAGGGCTAGGATGGGCACAATGCAAACGCCTCTGTAAGAAGTTATGTGAGCTTGGGTGATCCAAAAAATAGATTTTGTTGTGCTAGTGGGATAATCTTCGTGGCTGCTGTATACATAAGTTAAAATCTGCAGATATCCTATATAGTGGGTCAGAAGGACCTCCAAAGCCTTGCAAGTGACTACACTAATGGTGCCATCTGTGAAACAGCTACAGTTTGCACTAGGAAAAAAATTGGTCGTTAGAGCAAATATATCRCGCCTCTGGGAACAGACAGTAAAGTGCAGTTAAAGTCACACTGAAAAAGATGCTCTTACCATCAACCAGGCTCAAGTCTGACTGGAGAAATCCTTTCTCTCTCTCCCTCCTTGTCTCTACCAAATCAGTACAGTCATCAGTAGGGTTGTCCCAAGTTTGTGTCTTGCTGTTCATCCACTACAAACACTGGTGGAGCAACATAAACACACCCTGGCTAGAGACATCTAGAGGAACTCTTTTTGCAAGAGGGGAATCTGCCAAAGGCATACATCTCCTGTGTATCTTCTCCTTCCAGCACTGTTCCACCCAAAGTAAAAGCAAGAGCACCACTTGATTCTCAGAAGAAGGAAGAAGGCCTGTTCTGCCAGCAGCTCAGCTTAGCACAGGAAAGGATTGCTTAGATGTGGATTGCATATCAGGCCCATGATCTCTGCCTCCACTATTTCTGAGCTTCACTCAAGTGCAATAAGGGAAAGAAGGCAAATAATTATGGCTACAACCATGGCAAGATGGAAAAAAAAGAATCTCCCTAAGATTCTTCGTGCGTCTCTTCTTAGGTTCCTGCAGTAAATCTAAACTGCTCTGTTATAGTCTGTAACAGAACAGAATAGGCCCATATATCCTATTAAATGTTAATTAATATCCTATTAAATATCCATATTAAATGGTTATTCCAAGGAATATTCATTCTATTCCAAATGTCTTACAATTATAGAAATAGAAACAGAATTTTCAATGACTCTGCAGGAAAAGAAAGGAAAGAAAAAGCTACAATTTTCATCTCACCATAGAGAACTCTGAGGGAAGAAACATTATTTTCTATGGGCAAGGGGTGTTATCTAGACTGGAGAAATAGGCATGTGGATAGGAGGCAGGACTCCTAAGTCTAATCCAGGCTTTTCAGCTCACCATGTAGCTGTGGGAAAAGGGATGAACATTTCCGAAATAACAGACTGTAACCTTTCTGGCAATTCTACAGACTGTTTAAAAAGGTACTTATTAGTAAAATAATATAGAAATGTTTTAAACAGCTGTGTCTGCAACAAGTTATAGCTTTCTGAGGAAGCATCAGCAAAAGCAATATACATGTTAAAGGTTGCTTTTGGTAATGAGTTTTAAATGAATTTTCATTTCACAAAAACTTAAGATTGGGGCTGATAAACAAAGTGCCAGTTTCAAACATTATTTTTTATTTAATCCCAATTTGACTTAATTTTTAGAAATAATTTTTAAATGCAATCAAAAAACCTTAGTTTCWCCTGACTAGGCACTTGTATAAAATTCACAGTTGCAACTAGAGGTCAACAGGACCGTTTTGTGTTTGCTCACACAACCCGCTGTTCCTGAGAAGTGTGAGTATTGAATAAGGAATTGCCCTTTGTGATTGCAACCCAGATTTCCTCATTCTAATTGACTAACTCCCAAATTCTTGCAGGTGTTCGGAAAATAAAAGATTTCTATCTAACATTCCTTACATTCATCATCAAGGTATCTGCACAACTTCACTGCGTATGCGTGAGTGCCCACCACCAAGCCTAGATTAGCAAATCCTTTTCTCTTCTATTTTATACTATAGATTCTTCCAAGAACATGATGACCAGAGCAAGGGCTGAGCATGGAGGAGAGTTGTTATGTTCTGTTCTGGAGTCTTTACTTTGTAACTTACTAAGTATAGCAAGCACTACCACAGTTTTCCGGTCCAGCTTGGAAAACCCTGCAAGGAGCAAAATCCCTTGATACCCAGAAAAACAGTCAAGCATAGCACAGTACAGTACACAGCTTGAGTCCTGGAGACATGAATAACAGAATAGAACGGATAATGTACGTGGCTTGCCACCCCCAGGGTAATTTGCAGGTCAGCCCACACCTGGGGTGAACCTCTAGACTAGGCTCATTCCTCAAAGGACTCCTCCCAGGTGCCAGGGAGGTCCTGCAGCCCTCTTGCAAAATAAAGCAGACTGAACACAGACCCTGGCCTGCACAGTCAGATGCACTGGATATTGGCTGTTTGTCGGTAGCTTTTATTTCATGCTGCAGTCTGGATGGGGGAAAAAGCAAGTGAAGAATTTTATAGGTTTTTTGACAAAATGCCAGAGAATCATAAAATCATAAAATAGTTTGAATTGGAAGGGACCTTTTAAAGGTCATCTAGTCCAACCCCCCTGCCATGGGCAGGGACATCTTCAACTACATCACGTTGCTCAGAGCCCCGTCCAACCTGACCTTGAATGTCTCCAGGGATGGGGCATCTACCACCTCTCTGGGCAACCTGCGCCAGTGTTTCACCACCCTCAGCGTAACAAAATTTCTTCCTTATCTCTAGTCTAAATCTACCCTCTTTTAGTTTAAAGCCATTCCCCCTTGTCCTGTCACAACAGGCCCTGCTAAAAAGTTTGTCCCCATCTTTCTTATAAGCCCCCTTTAAGTATTGAAAGGCCGCAATAAGGTCTCCCTGAAGYCTTCTCTTCTCCAGGCTGAACAAACCCAACAATCTCAGCCTTTCTTCATAGGAGGGGCGTTCCATCCCCCTGATCATTTTTGTGACCCTCCTCTGGACCTGCTCCAACAGGTCCGTGTCTTTCTTATGCTGAGGGCTCCACAGCTGGACGCAGTACTCCAGGTGGGGTCTCACCAGAGCGGAGTAGAGGGGCAGAATCACCTCCCTCGACCCGCTGGCCATGCTCCTTTTGATGCAGGAATACAGTTGGCCTTCTGGGCTGCGAGCGCACATTGCCGGCTCATGTCCAGCTTTTCATCCACCAGTACCCCCAAGTCCTTCTCGGCAGGGCTGCTCTCAATCCCTTCATCTCCCAGCCTGTATTGATACCAGGGGTTGCCCTGACCCAGGTGCAGGACCTTGCACTTGGCCTTGTTGAACCTCATGGGGTTCACACGGGCCCACTTCTCGAGTTTGTCCAGGTCCCTCTGGATGGCACCCCGTCCCTCAGGCGTGTCAACCACATCACTCAGTTTGGTGTCATCTGCAAACTTGCTGAGGGTGCACTCRATCCCACTGTCTATGTCATTGATGAAGATATAATATGTTTACTTTTAGCATCCTTGGCACCCCCTTTTAAAGGAAAAAAACCACATACCTTATTTAGGTCTGAGATATTTGACAACAGTATATACAAATACATCTGACATGGCTCTTAGGGATGTGGTTTAGTGGTGGACTTGGTAGTGTTAGGTTAACAGTTGGACTTGATGATCTTAAGGGTCTTTTCCAACCTAAATGATTCTAGATTCTATGATTCTATCTAAAGCACAGTGTCTTGCAGCATTCATTGTAATGAGGACTTGACATCTCCGTAACTTTGTATATTGAAGGAAAAAGCCTTTGGCATCCTCTGTTCCCATTAGCATACCTGTGCTAGAGCCGGGACTCATTCACAGAAGGAGAGCAACAGGAGTAAGGCTACTGGGGGCTTAAAGGGGTTCCCTGTTCAGCAAAGGCAGTGAAGTGGCTCTTCTTGGGGGTGCCAACACTAGTTCTAGGTTTCATTTCTGTAGGGGGTTTGTCCCCCAGATTGTCCTGTTGTGCCCTTACAGGCAGATTGTTAGGAGTCACCTCCTACAGCCTGGGATTAGATCTGACTCCTTCTTTGAAAAAGTTGCAGAAATGGAAAGCAGAACCTATCTCATTTAGAAAAGCTAAGCTCCAAAATGCAGTCAAATATCTGTTATTGCTTAACAGATACTCACATTCTTCTCTGGGAAGCACATACCTCTGTGTAGGCCTGTGTTACTTGTTCATATAGGGTCTGATGATGATGGATGGCCAGTTCCAGGTCTTGCATTTCTGACGGGAGGCCTCCTTCACTGCACATTTTGCACCAGGCATCCACACCTGAAAGGAACTGAAACAATTCCAGGAGCAATGAGCAACAGTGACACAGAACATCATCTCATCAACATTAGAAAACTTTGTTTGTAGAGTGCTACAGATGACTGCAGCATAGACTGAGGGAAACGTTAACAGTTATAAAGGAGTCCTTTTGGGCACCCTGGAACAGCACATTCCTGTCGCCTCCTCAGTACTTGAAGAACACCTAGATTCAAAGGAATGTTTTCTGTTTCTTCTGGATTAAAAACAAATGCTCCTTTAACCAGGCTCAGAAAACACCCATTCTAAGAGTCTTTGCATACCATGGAGGGAGGCTACAACATTGCATTCCAAAAAGGGAGGCTGCAACATGTTTAGAAAAAAACATCAGCGTGAAGCACAGAAGGACACAGTTACAGCTCCAGCTGTATTTGGCATTGTCTCAGCTGTCAGTCTTCCCTAGGTCGCTTACCTGTCCTTAACACTACTAATTTGGGCAATAGAAAACTTCCATTAAAATCAATGCTGACATTCATTTCAGTGAAAGGCAGACTGTATTCAAGCAGTTCCCAACCCAGGGCCAGCTCAGTGCGATTGCTAATAGGATACCAAGGCTTTAAACCCCTGGGTCACACATTTGATTCTGGCCCAGGTCAGCAGTGATCAGATACCATTACCATCTGACGGCTGCTAAGCAGCCAATGCAAAATGAGCTGCTGGTCTCAGTACAGTTCCTGGTAGGCAGATATCCACTAAAAGGGAGAAAAAAATTATTGCCATTGCAATTGATATGGTTTAGCACCTTCGTTGGAAGCCAGAAACTGAATGGCTTCGGGGAGCAGAGGGATGGGAAAAAATATTTTTCCACTCCTAAAGGCCTCCAGAGCAGTGCTGATGCACTTTGGCAGAACAAATTGGCGAAGCTCTCCTGGGTGCTGACTGTTCTCTAAAAGAAAAGAGTCTCTAAGGTTTCCATCCTGTTTTTCTTTTGTCCTGGTTTTGGCTGGGATAGAGTTAATTTTCCTCCTAGTAGCTGGTATAGTGCTGTGGTTTGGATTTAGGATGAGAATAATGTTGATGTTTTAAAACTGATGTTTTAGTTGTTGCTGAGCACTGCTTACACGGAGTCAAGGCTTTTCTGCTTCTCACACCACCCCACCAGCGAGTAGGGTGGGGATGCACAAGAAGTTGGGAGGGGACACAGCTGGGACAGCTGACCCCAACGGACCAAAGGGATATTCCATACCATACGATGTCATGCTCAGTACATAAACTAGGGGAAAAGCTGGCCCGGGGTCTGCTGCTCAGGAACTGGCTGGGCATCAGTCAGCAGGTGGTGAGCAACTGCATTGTGCATTACTTGTTTTGTATATTCTTTTATCATTATTATTATTATTTTCCCTTTCTCTTCTGTCCTATTAAATTCTCTTTATCTCAACCCACAAGTTTTACCTTTTTTTTTTCCGATTCTCTCCCCCATCCCACTGCGGGGGAGTGAGCAAACGGCTGTGTGGTGTTTAGCTGCCTGCTGGGTTAAACCACAACATCTTTTAAGCGGGGCTTACTTCAGTGACACAGCTCACATGTTCATATTTTGTCCATACTAACTGCCTAATGCCACCTCATTACTTCTCATTAACATTTTCTCCTCCTCCATCTTTCTGTTAAACCAGCCTGCCATACTTTAGGGCTATTTATAAAAAAGAACAGCTAATTATACAACAGATGCAGTGCCCTGTAGGGTGAATGTATAATGCCACAAAACCACCCCCAGGATCACAGCTTTATCCACTCCTGAAGTGTTCACCTGTGGCTTGTTAGTAAAGCACTCATTCACAGCATGAAGGGCTGTGAGATTCAAAGCAAAGAATTTCAATTCAACTCTGGCTCTGGCATCAGCATCCTTTTTTATTAGCAGTGTAAAGCTATTCACCATGCTGCTGTGTAATCAAGGCTATAAAGTGTTTGCCTTGTAAACACTTCTTTTCAGTGCACAAAGATTCAGTGACAAAGATGAATTCCTAAATGTTCATTTCTACGAAGTACAAATCTACCAGTGAAGACTGTGCTTTCTAGAAGACTGGAGGCAAGGATGGCAGGTTCTCTTGTGTTGGTTTGACTCCTGATCTGTTGAATCTCTTCAGATGAAATCCCCAAACACCCTTGCATAAAGCTGAAGTCATCATATTTTGTGCCAAGGCAGTGGAATTCACATCATTTCCTATACAGTTTTAAGAGCACAGACTTGAGATCAATCCCTTTTGGGGCTGTTACATGAACCTCTTGGTCAAAAAAGTGAACAAAAGACCTTTACACCCTATAGACCAGTGTTTCTGCTGCTGGAATCACAGTTATGGCTCTTATCAAACTGTTGAGTTCTACCAATTTTAGTACAAGCTCTTATAGTCATGTTACTCATATACTGCCATATCCCCAGACTGTGATTTGCACAGTAGGTAGGAGAAGTCTCAAGAACATCCTGTGCACACAACCACATTTCCACCTTGTTGTCTCACACCTATCTTTCTTTTGTATATCTATTGTATATAGACAATGTCACATCAACAATTACATCAGTAATTTCACTTCTGCCACTAGCAGGAGCAGTTGACATCATATGTTTTAAAAAGTTTTAAGAAATGCAGCCTGTCAGTGTTTTATTCTGATACCCTGAAACAGTGCATGGTGGTCTGTGCTGTGTGTGTAGATTCACGTAGGGAGAGCAAATGTTTTTTTAAGGATTTTTGCAAAGTGTTAGTTCATACCATAGGACTATTGATTTGGGTATTCTGAAAAAAGCAGCTGTGTTAATTTTTATTATTTGTCACACACTATGGCAGACACAAAAAAACTTTATCAAATGTAACCCTTCATGCTAGAAATATTCATAACAAAAAAATCATCATTTGACCGAGTTGAAAAAAGATGCATTTAAAATTGTAAATTGCTAACTTTTAGGTTGAAACAGGAGCTGTTACTGTCCACTGGATACTCAATACCTTTTAAATTAATTGCTTAAATTTCTAGTTAGCCCATAGACTAGAATAGCTCCTGTTGGGAACATAAAAGCTGCCTAAGTATGATTTGAAATGACAGGCTCCAATAATTGTCCATGTTTTTCAAGACTTCAGGAAAGATTAAGAAAAATTTCTCCTAAAAAAATAAAAAAGTCCCTAAGGTACCTTTGTGCCTCTGATCCAATCCAAAAGTAACTTTAAAGTAATGACCTATGCTTAGTCCTGACTCACAACCTATTCACCTAAGTTGCAAATTCTGTATTAGGTCAGGTAATAATGTACTCTCAGACCACTTCTTACTAGCTTTCCTCAGGCACTGCTATGCTGTATCACATGGTTGCTCCAAAACACAGCTCAGACATTTTATAGTCCATATTTCTCCACAGTTTTTGCACAGTCCTTACTTATGGCTTACTAGGCCTCTGTGTGGAAGCTGCAGGATAACCAGGGTGGTTCCCCTAGGCCCCAGAGAAATTAAAACCAAACTCTAGTGTACTTTCATGCTCCAGAATGGCTGTGGGGAAGGATGGGAAGAAGGCCATGAAATTGTTTTCCTCAGTGACCTATAGTATCTCTTGATGTCCTGAATTTTTTGCATGAGGCTAATCGTATATTTCCTGTTGTTTCTGGAATTTCCCTACCTAATGCAGAAGTTATCTTGGTCTTATCCCTGCATCTTATAGATATCAACTGGCTTTTCCTTTCCTCCCTTTCCTCAAATTCTTCCTCCCTTCTTTCTTTTCCTGTCTTTTTAATTTCCTTTCCTCAAATAGGGGAGTTCAGGATGTGCTTAGAGAGATCCAGGCAGAGATGAGAACAGTAGTCTTCCTGGTTGGGGAGTAATATGAAACAAATGGTCAGGGGTCAGTCTTCAGAGAATCAGCATAAATGTCTAGCATGTGCACCTAACACCTACTACCTTAAACAGTAATTCTGCTTGTGGACTTCTGAGAGTAGACTTTGACCCAGAATTAATTACTTGAGATCTCTCAGCTGATTGAAGACATTAATTTGTTCATTCTGACAGGATCTGTAGAGCGAGCATCTTATGAATACTTTAGCACACTTTCAGAGATTACATCCAAGAAAGGGAGGACACCTGGTATGTCTGCTTCCCCCATCTGGCAGTTAGTGGGCCAGGATCTCATCTGGTGTAAATCCGCACAGTTCTCTTGAAATCACAGTGAGATAAGGTATGTTCTCCTACATTCTCTTGCAACTTTGAATAGCCTCAGACATACCTAAAGATACAGAAGCAGATTCTCTTTTGCACTAGAATATCTCCATGCTAGCATGAGAATGTGGGGCGGGGGGAGGGCAGGGAAGAGGAAAGAAGAAAAAAAAAAAACCCCAAGAGATTTGTAGCAGATGGAATTAAGGAACTTTTGGGAAACACCTCCACTGAATATCCTGAGTTGCCCCTTGACCTGGACGTAGTGGTTGTTTGGAGTTTAGTTTACTGGCTTTTGATCAAACACACGTGCTGAAGGAAGCCTGCGGGAGGCTACGTTGGCAAGATTTGTCTTTTCTTTCTTTCTTTTCTTTCCTTTTTGCCTTTTCTTTTCTTTGCTCTTTTCTTGGTGATGGTTTAGTATGTAGAAATTGTATTTAAAAAAATTAAAACACACATGTGCACACAAACACACACACAAAAAAAAGAAGAAAGGGAAAGAAACAAAGAAAGAAGAAAAAAAAAAAAAAAAGCTTTGATCCAGGAACTCATTCAGCCAAGTTGCATTCAACATGCCACATGTATCTGCTATAAGAGCCAGGAAAGCAATGTGATTCTGAGGCACGTGAAGACAGATGTGAGGTTCAATTCCCAGCAGGGTTGACTCAGCCTTTCATCCTTCCAAGACAGACAAATTGTATTCTGTGCAGTTTTCTGTGTGGGGTCTTTAGGAAGAGACCTTGAAAAACAAGTTGCTTCCTGCTCAGCTTGCGTATTATAGAGATTGTAGAGCTTTTCATAAATCTCTGTCCCAAGCCAACAACTTCCTTGCAGGCTGGGGTGTGCCAAAGGCTAAAAGATTACGGTCCTAATAGACTTGCTTCCTGTTGGCATCACAGAGAACTTCAATCAATAGGAAGGAATGAACAAAGAGACTGTAGCAGCTTATCGCACTGGAGAAGGAAAGACAATCTGCATATCAGATCAGTATGATGGAAGCAGGGGTACACTGTGGGAGAAATGGTTGGATCCGCAGCAAGACTACRTTTACTGACAGAAAAAAGGGAGCAAAAAAAGATTTGATCTGGGACAGAGGAAATAGTAGGTTTATCTACATCTTTGCTTCAGAGATTTAAGCCTTATTTATTGTAAAATAACGAAGCCCTGATTTGAGGAAAAAAAAAAACCCTGGGTGATGCCAAATAAGAAAGTCACATTTGGAATGCATGTTTGATAGACAACAGACTGAGTTATAGACCAAATTCCAAACACCTCACTTTTTATACTATATAGAGGTCAAATGAATAAATTATTAGCATTCAAGTCATTCTTTTATCCTATCAGAGTTACTAAAGCAAGGCTGAAATTTTAGTCCTAGCTAAYGGACACACTGACTCCACATTTCTTTTTTGCAGCAGTCTGAGTTTACAGGCTTCACATCAGCACTTATCTTCCACTGAATTGTCTTTTATTGCAAGTGAGGAGCAACTGCTGTTCACAATTAGCAAATTCTCTTGTCTGCTTAGTAATGAGAGACTAGCTTCTGTCACGCAGCACAAACTTCAGTTCCTTATGAAGAGGTGCCAAGGCAGCACTGGGTTTTTCAGACCCATCCATACAACTGTAAAGAAAAAAGACCCAAAGCCGAAAGTGACATTAGTGTAGCTTTTTTTCAAGTTAAGGCTGAGGCAAAATACCCACTTTGACAGTGTTCAAAAGGTAGGAAGACAAAAAAAAGAAAAAAAAAAAAAAATCACCTCTAGCTTGACAAGACAGTTCAGTAGAGCTTTCTGTTTTATTGCCTTTGATGCCATACAATACCTCAGCAACTCCGCATAAATTGCAAACAAGACTGACACTTCAAAAAAAAAGGGGATTGCTCATAAAAAAAAAAAAAAAAAAAAAGAAAAAACACTAAACAGACAAGAAAGAACTAATTCATTAATAAACCTTAAACATTCTCATTGTGACTGTAGACTGGATATAAATTCTTTTTTGATTTTTCTTTATGAACATATGATGACTGACAATTATTAACATTAAGACTACACCTAAACACTACAGTGCCCATTGTACAGAGATGAAAGTACTTGCACTGGGCATCTTCTTAGTGCATCAGTCCCATTAGAGCCACTGAGTGTGCTTACATGAGTAAGTGCCCAGTAGGGTGAGTAATTGCTCTATGCTATGGCCTGTTGTTAATAGGAAACACAAAACAAAGAAAAATCCATTATAATTCTATGGTCCGAAACAAACAATAAAGAAAATCTTTACTCTTTGAGCTAAACTTTTCCATACATATATTCTGGCTTACAAAGCACAGTTTCTGGCTTATCAGTTATAATTTCTTCRTCAAATACTTGAAGTATGGGTCATTTTATAAACATCAAGCACACCCACTTAGTAGCTTTGATATTAACTACTTGGAAAAACAAGCACACAACAATACTGAAGAGAGCCCCAAAGCAGTGTTTGTCACTGGAAAATGAATGTAATCAACATATGATCAAAGTTGAACCATCACCGTTAAGTGGACCTGGTTTAGGTGTAAAAAAATCACGTTTATTCACTGACACATTTTAAATCTTTTGTAGCTATGAAATGATGGAACAATTTTGGTAGTTGTTAAAGACACAAACCAGAGTTCAGGTACATGGAAAATTTTCTTGGATGTTCCTAGCTGTCTCTGAAGTCTCTACTTAGTGAGGTCTAACAAAGTTTGGGGCTATGGGGAGCACTGCAAGAGTAGGTGGTGGAATGAATTCCATAAGTTTCATTAACAATAATGTGCTTTGGCTCCTAGAAATTGTCTGCTGGTATGGGTCTATGTCATATGTGTGAATATTCCTGTGCACATAGCACATACCACATATACCACATATACATATGAGTGCAGATACATACTGTTTTCCTGACCATAACAACTCTGAATTTATCCACAGCACTGATGAAGTATCGGGCAACAGAGATAAGGCAGCATGTTACTGCACCAGTGCACTTCACTTACGATCAGATTCTTTCTCATCACTAAGGCATAAACATATTTTCTTACTTACTCAGGGAACACGTGCCAATTTTCGGGGGTGAAATGTTACTATTTGTTTTTGAGACACTGATCCACTAGCAACAAGGCTCTTAACCTCACTGCATACAAGCCAAAAGCCATCAGGTAATAACTGCAGCATCATCATTATCAAAGTAGCAGTGGATCATTTTGCCAGTCACAAAAGCAGCTCACCTGTTCAGCTTTCTGGTGAAAGACAGCAGACATGGCTAAGATGGTGCTGCGCTCATCCAGAGCTGCAGCAAAACTCTTCCACTCTTGATCCAGCTGGCTAGATATTTGTTTAATTTGCTGGGAAGCATAATGGCCTGCCTCCGAAAGCCTTGACGCAACAGACATGATCCGATTGATGTTGACATAGGCATTCTGGAAATTAAAAGGCACACATAAATAAAGAGAAGGAAGAACCGTGACCATCCTCTGCCTTCATTACACATTCCAAACACCATCAGTTGGAGTAAAGCCGAGCAGTTCAGTGAGAGCAATCAACCACCCACTTAAATATGCATGAATAGCAGGCATACTACCTTCCACTCTAAAAAGACATCCCTCAGGAATCTTTTTGCACATCTATGCCGTTATCTAACACTGTTATCTCCCCCTCTCCCCTTGAATTTATTTATGTAAAGCTAATTTGCCATACTTTAGCTATTTACTCACCTGTTAGGGTCTACTCATTGCTTCTATTTTATTCTTGATATTTCTGTTGCATTACTTCATATTTCTGGATGCTATATCCRCATATTTGTAAGTGAAATGTTTGCTTTCTGTCCTTTGAGAACTCTCTGACAATCCTTTATAGACATGCAGTGTCAACAAATGGAAAAGTCTTATAGAATTTAAAAGAGCTCATAAGGACATTCTGTAGAAATATAAGAGTTTCCATAGAAATGTCTGTTAAATTATATTCTTCAGTTAAAATGTTATCTTTTCTGCAGGTTATTTTAAGCAGTTCTCCAGCAGAGATATCATTTAACTACATTCTGAATTTAGAAGGATACAAAAAGCCTACTAAAAGGGTAATATTTTCTGTTCTTTCATAAGAATTTTCCATGATGGTTTTTATTCA
Organism: Phoebastria nigripes; assembly: GCA_035582835.1. Classification (NCBI taxonomy): domain Eukaryota; kingdom Metazoa; phylum Chordata; class Aves; order Procellariiformes; family Diomedeidae; genus Phoebastria; species Phoebastria nigripes. The sequence continues at coordinate 4,239,795 of JAYKAV010001555.1, read as the reverse complement.
GCCTTGAAGCAATGAAAGGATAGGTTTTTTCTCTAACTGAACTGTGGACAGCAAYGTAATTGCATTACAATACCCCCATTCCGCATAGGAACGTAAACCTGAAAATAAATAGCCATCATGACAACGTCTTACAAAGACGCACCATCAAAAGACAAATGACAGCTGTCTTGCAGATTTTTGGAATGTCATTTGATGTAAACACTTCTCCTTTCTCTTTCCTCCGCACCAGAGGAAAGGAACATCCCAGAATTTGAGATGTTTTGCTAATGTTGACTCACTGCTTTCTTGTCTCACTAAAGTATTTCAAAGGGGCTTTAGGAATTTCAGAGAGTAGAATCTGTAAGACCCTTATGCACAAGGACAGACACAGCCCTGATGATTTTAACAGTATTACTCATGGGCAAATAATAAATCAAAGGTGGAAGTGTTTGTTGGAGCAGGATCTCATCATAGTGAGTGGGAGCACAATGTGGAAAGGTATCCGCCAATCCAAACATGAAACACAACAGAGCACTGCCAAGGCAGGCACAGGTCCAAACTAAGTTGTGAAGCAGGGCAAAGTATGTCTACAAAGTGTGTGGGATAACTACGAAGTACACTCATCATATCCATAGGTGCTAAAGGAAAGAAGGATGGGGCCACAGCCCTTACAGCCACGCCGGTCTCCCAGGTAGAACCATGACTGTGACAGCTGTCACATAAATAACACAGATGTAAAGCAATATCCAGCCTCCAGTTTTGGATTTTCCCCCTTATCACATAGCCTTTTCTTAAAAATTGGATTTGGCTCAAAATTGTCAGATTAATTTTAAAGAAATAAGATTTTTTTTTTTTTTTCCTGGTACAATTAGAGAATCTGATCAAAATTGTTCTGGAGTTTAAAGTATACTAAAAAAGATATTATGATTTGGAATTTTGACCACCAGCTGCAGTCAAACACTTCTTTGTGTCCCTCAAGGTTAGAAACTGGAATTTAGACTAAATATTTAAGCTTTTCTCCCAGAAAGTCTTCATGACTGAGCCTCAGCCAAGATCATTTTGCAACATTTCAGGTCAGCTCTTCTGGTGGAAAGCAGTGTAGCATCACTACAGTTGCTAAAGCATGGATGAGTTGCGCCAAATGAAGACATGGAACTTTGCTGTGTTTGAAGGAAAAGAAAAGTTGCTGAAGAAGTTTTGATTTCATGTAAAAAATAGTTGCTTTCATCTAATGTTTGTTTTGTTTTTCCCCCCTGCAGAATCATCTCAGCCATTGCAATACAATGAGCATGGAGGAAAACAACTGTGAATCCCTCGGTTCCCTATAGCTACACTATATAGTTGTATTAACTAGTAGAAGGGTAAAGGTAAGATTAGTTGAAATGCAGCAGATGTTCTTAGAGTCTGTTTTTTAAGTCAGGGAGATTTATGTATTGTTATAGCTGTTTGTTATATTTTTATACAGAGATGAGGATTTTTATGGATGAAATTTCACTTTCCTAGACGAGAATTTTTCATGGAAGAGTACCAACCCGTCCTGTAGCCAACACACTAACTCCATAGCTTTTCCAGCAGAAAGCAAGGAGCAGTTTGGGAGTCACCTGCTCACATCTCTGTTCTTAGTGCACCAAGTGGAACTGGCTCAGGAAACAGAGACTCCTGAGCTTCCCCTGTTGCTTTCTGAGCAATAAATGGATTCAAGTGCAGTATCACATGTGATGTGTTCTTCTGTATAGCTCCAACAGGTAGTGCAATGGGGATACCTCCTACTTCCAGACACATGCACTCTTCACCTCCGCTTTATCTGTCCCACCTGAGTGAAGCAGAGACATTGAAGTGGGGCTTGGACACAAGACTTGTCCAAGGTCTCACAGAAAAACAAGACAGAGCAAAGACTTGGCTAAAGATCTGGAACTCGGGATAGCACATCCTACTAGACATAACATGTTTTACAATCTCAGGACCTTTACCCAGTGTCACTATTATTGGGAAAGATGGGATCTCTGGGAAAAACAGGATCTCTGTTGTAGATTGAGGTAAAATGCAATATGGCTTCAAGGCACTCCAGAATTTAGTTTCAGGAGAAAAACATTTAATTGACCACAATCCACAAAATGCAAGACATTTCTTTTCCACCTTGAAGTAGAATAAAATTGTAAGCCACTTTTTTCATCTTTATCTGCCAATGTGTAATGTTCTGAGTAAAATGGAACAAAATTCTATGCTGCCAAAATTCAACTGTTGACATTTCACAAAGTTAAACTTTCCTTTCCCTCTGGTTTGTTCCCCTCTAAAAACTGAATGAATTGAGATTTTTCTATGTCACTATTATATAGATCTTTTTATCCTAATAGGAAATAAATTAAATAGAGCAACTAATGTCTGTGACTTTATTTTTCCTTTAGGCTGGAAAATCCACTACTAGCAGGTTCACAGAGAGCCTCACTTTAAGTATAACCTAAGGCCTCATCTTTTTTTCAAAACTGAGAGGTGTCCCCAAAGAGGGCTGCAAGGGATCACTGATTTATAGCTATATAGGACTACAATAGGTCAAACAATGAGAAAACAGTATATTAATGTCTAGAAGTAAGGGTAAAAGCACTTCAGTTGACATTCTGTTGTTGTGACACTAAGATACACCCAAGTTTTGGCGAATATATATCCTTTATCATTGAAAAACCTTTATTTTACATGTATATGCAGACTTTCCAAAAGGACTCCCCATGTTAGAGTTCATTTTTCATTGACTTCATTTCAATTTTGAAACTTTAGTCAAAAAAGGGGATTTTTGCCTTCTAAAAATCACTTGACTGGCAAACAAAAGAAAAATTTCCCCACATGTACATCAGCATCATGATATGCAAGAGTTTCTTTTACAGTTAAGGAAAGCCCTGCGCAATGCCTTGCAAGTGCACATACCCCTCTGTCCACCAATTCTTAGTCCATTTCTGTCACCTAAACGAGGCCTTGATTCTGGTCATCAATGTCTATAACATAGCTGTTCCTTCCAGTGTAAGCAATCACTGCTAAGATCCCTAACGCTTGGTAGGATAACAGCCCTCAGTCTCAGCAATAAGCACTGACAGTAGTGGAGTTTCAACTGTGGAATGATCTCCCACAGGGAAATACACTAATTCAGCCCTGATCATCTAGCAGGCATGCTGGGAGACCTTCCCTCTTAATTAAACCCTCCAACTCTAGCTGGAACAATACTTTCTTCTAATACGCATAAAAAGAATACCTTACACTCACAAAAGAAAAATGAGCAGTGAGAAGCATTAAATCTGCAAGGAACTTGGCTGTGTTCATCTCATTTCCTAGAGAACTAGTTGAGATATTGTGATGGCAAGCAGCGAAGGTGGGCTGCAAGAGAAGGGTTTTGCAGATTAATTGAAGGTGAAATTTGATTGTTGAAGAGTTCTTCTTTAAAAAAATAAAAAAATAACCAGCTTGCACTGTGTTACTGTGAGTTTAGAAACCATCTGTGAAATGAAACTAACACATAAATCCAAAGCAGAATGTTTCAGTGACAAAATAAACTCATGAGATATCTTTAAGACCTTTAAGTTTCTATAACAAGGCCAATTATATGTAGCTTGTTGCAGAATAATATTGGATGGCATTTTAGCTCAGCCTACATACAGAAAAATACCATTCATTTCAGATAAATGTTGAGAATTTTCAACAGACATCATAGCCTTTACATGATAATTGTAACGTGTTTGAAATATATTGCAACTTCCATAGGACAACATGTATCTCCATCTAGTGTCAGACAGCTAACTCCCTGACAGCAGGATAGGCAGCAATGCCAGCACTGAACACTGCCATTTTTATGCATGTCCCACAGAAAGTGATAACTCAGTCTTTAAGGAGGTTAACGGATCCAGGCATAAAAAAGTCCTGGCAAAGGAAATACGAATAACTTCAGTCGGAACAAATGGCATGTATACCACGTATCCGAGCGCCGAGYTACAACCAGTATGCTTTGTGTCATATTGTAACTTTTTTTTTTTCTCTAGTGAATTTACTAGATTATTGAGATTACTCACAAAATGTTAGAGCTAAATATTCATCTTCGTGAACAATATTATTGCTTCAGTATAAACATTATACAGCTGTGATAAAGACTAACATAATTTATTTTGAAACTGAAGTGAAAACAAGCACTGCCTTGAATCACAGAAAAAAAAAATCTGTGGTCCTTATTTGAAAGAAAAATACCACACTATAGTTTACTACCTCAAATACATGACTTCTCCACATCCCACATTGTTCATTTAAAAGGAAGAATTATTATTGTAGAAAACAAAGTAACAAATTTTTTTTCCAAGAAGGAGCCTTAGTCACAGCATGCCTATAGAGACGTATAGGAAGAGTATGTGACAAAAGGCATGACCCGATAAACATTTGGAGAGTGTATTTTCTAGAGGAACTGAAGAGAATATTTTAACTATTATTAGTTATGCCAGGCTTAAAGAACACTAGGCATAGTGTAAAGAAAAAAAAAAAAAAAAAATCAAAACAAAACACCTCAGAGATCCAAGATCTGATCCAACGTCCACTGAAGTTTGTAGGGTTTTTCCCTGCAAAACATACAGCCATCCTCAGGTACATTGTCCTCCTCCATATCTTCTCTCAATACTGATTTTAATGTATTGACAAAACAAAACAAACCCCAAAAGCCATAAACGACCCCAAGCCCCACAACCAATGAGTGCTTCAAGTTTTCATTATTTTGTTACTCAGATTCATGATAGCTGAACTATTCTCAGTCCAACAGTTGCTGGGACTAATATTTTGTATAAGAAAAAGATCTAGCTAAATTATAAAGCAAATTTCTAGCAAAACCACAATGATAAAGCAAATTCCCAGAGAAAAAGTTTATAGTGTGATCTAGTTCACCCTCAAGACTCAGAACCAAAAGATTTATATAAAAAAAATGCAGCACCATTTAACTGGGTTTGAAAAGTCATTCTTGAACCAATCTCCATGTCTTGAGCCCAAAGTGTGGTAGCTAAATATTTGAGTTTTGTAATTAGCATGAGAAGCTTGAAGGCTCATCAGATATGAATTTGGTATGAATGATATGAATTTTTTAATTTATTAAAACTCACCAGAGTCTTAAGTTTTCAGACTTGGGTGGGCCACAATACTCTACCTGGGATTGCAAACAGATCTGAGGGTAATAACATCCCGATTCTCTAGTAAAGAAACAGGAAAGGATCTCTCATTTTCTTTTTGCAGCCAAGGGTATTACATGAAGAGATTGAGGAATACTGGATTATAAACACAAATGAGTACATACCTAATAGTAAATTCACCAGAGCTACAGTTTTCTCTCTAACACCTTCTGCATTATGTTATTTAATCCTAATTCTTAACTTCACAAGTATTTATCAGTGAGTAACTTAGTGCAAGAAGATTCTTGATGTGCAAAAGTAATTTATGTATATAAATACTGTAGGAGCAGAGCCTTTGGCAACAGACTGCAAGGCAAAGACCACTTCTTCCTTTGAAAGTGTACAGCACCTAGAACAGTGACCTAAACCTCCTACTCTTACTGCAATATAAATATTATCAAATAATGTACAGTAGCCATTTTCCCACAGTCTCCAACAGAAATCAAATGGTAGCATGAACAGCTGAAACTAAGATGTTGCCATAAAAATAAGACAGTTAAATGAAGGCAGTTGTGCAGTAGCAATCGCATGATTATGTATTTCTAACATCACTGACTGTAATTTTGTTGGAGAAAACTATACTGGATAAAAAAAACAAAACAAAACAAAAACCACATAATCAGACTGTGCATCAGAAAACCTGGCAAAACATACAGACCTTGTATATCTTGCCTCAAGAAGCTACAGTTAGCTGTGGTGGTTCTTTCCCTCTAGTTTCTCTGTTATCAGCAAGACTCTCCTTCAATAAAGTGTTGTTACACATGAAACAGACCTGATGCATATTTCTAGCCCCACTTCTCCAACAACCAAAGTATGGCTTGGATTGCTGTGTAGGCTTGGGGTATGTAATGTCCTACCACTACGTTCAGTCATCACCCAACTTTCTCTGGTTTTGCTTCGTTCAGGTAAGTCGATCTGTCCCGAGTCCACTGCTGACCATCACTGGCTCTTGCCTTGAACAAATGCAGGGGCTTCATCCTTACTGCAGAGTGTCTTCACATAGGCTTGCATAGAGTTCTTGTGTGTGCCAAGAGACAAAACTACCATCTACCACAGGAGCTGGCTCTGGCCAGGAAAGGGTGATTTTAGTTTCAATCTCCTCTTGCTCTTCCTGCATGCTTTACCACAAATGGAATGACTAGTATGCAGCCCAACACCCTTATGCAGCAAGCTGATATCTCCTGCATGCTAACACCCTCATATTCACAATACTGACTTTTGGGGACACCAGGAGTCACTCCACATTTTTCTAGCAAAGAACCTGCTCCATCTGAAAAAAGAGCATCACTGCTGACAGCAGCACTATACTGAAATAAGAACAGCTCCAGGTTAGTTCAAGTAGCCTGCAGCTTAAGGTTATTACCCTTTTCCCGCTATTTTCCAAATGTCCTTTCAGCTTGATATACCCCCACGTCTGCTATTCCAAAAATAGGATGCCCAGCCCTCTGCAAGACGGCAACCCTGTTTAATTCCACAAGCCAACCTCACCAAGCTGTAAAGCTCACCTCGTTTGCCAGCCTGTGCAACCCTGGAACTGAAATCCCCTCTAGAAAAGCCATTGTGCAGACACATAACCCAAATACAGGCCTTTCAGCAATATGGAACGTCTTGAGAAACCTATTTGATCATGAGGAATTTCAAGCACCGAGTAAAACTCTGATATCTCTGATAAATACCATGGAGGCCTCATTTAGGTTAAAGGAAAAAAAATGAAAAGTGTAGTCCTGAGTTGCATCTGTATCCTGAAATATTTCTATAGTCTTTTTTATCCTGACTTTGCCATACTGTCAATAACGATACCACAACTCCTTATATAACCTCCGTTCAACAACTGAAACCTGTTGAAGAATTTTTTTTAAAGTTCCTACTGAGAGAGCATATCACAAGAATTTTTTAAAATAGAGATCTAAGTTGAATGAACTGTGCCTGTCTGCTGGATGAATTGATGTTGATCCAAAACCAAAAGGAAAACATCTCATCATCATCAGAGGGGATTCTAGGCCTAAAATTCAACTAAAGCTAAAAGAAAAGTAGCATATGGAAAATGACATACAGGTGTACTGCTCTCTGAGTTATATTCCTATAAGGAGGATTATCTGAGAACATATATATTGTTTGCCATATTTGTTATATTGTGGGATTCCTCCACAGAGTCATATATTTCAGTCCAATTAATTAGAACAGAATTGAGTGCCATCTCTCACCATACTTATAGGTTGAAAGTTAAAGGTGCCCAGTATTCATGCCCTTCCACACAGAACCTCTATGCTAAAGAGATGGAGGAGACAATCTTCATTGTAGATTGATTCATGCTGACTGCGTGGGCTTCCATATGACTGTACATGTGTGTGGGTTATACTGGAGACAGCGCAAAGTGGGAAGTGCATCATCTGTCACACTCTTTCCCCTCAGCCGAAGAGGTCTCTCTCCTGGGCAGCTCTATTAGACAGGAGTTTGGCAGCACTGAGATGGCACAGCTGTGAGCCACAGCACAGCCACCGAGAGATCCCTGCCCCCAGAAGTTCCCCCAAGATCTTTGAAAATGTCTCACTTCCTTGCATTCCTCATTCCCAAAAGTTCACTTGGGGACAGATGGAAGAAGAATGGAGGAAAATAATTTTTCTTCCATTAGGTGGCACTCTCCCTGGCACCCGCTAATTTTCTAGTAACAACAGTTATCTCTTTCCAAGTTTAGCTCCCAGTTATTTTAAGAAAATAATACCAGACAGTACCACAAAAAGGATAAAGGGAAGTCCTCCAGCTTGACTCTTCTAATGGTGTTTTCTAAAGAATTATGACTGACTTTGCATCTTTCATAATCCAAATGACTTCTAATGCACTCACCTCCAGGACACATTTATTCGTTAGGATTCTGTGAGCAGCAGTGTTATATGGAGGCTGTGCTATCCTGTATTTGTCTAGATGGCATTGTGATGGCAAGCTTAACAATCAGGTGCCTAGAGCCTGTTTTTCAGTGCTCCTTTCAATTATAATCACAATAAATACATTAATAGACATTATGAACATTTCTCATCTTCCACTGTTATGCGATGCCCTGGTGAGGCACAGTGCTTTAGTGAGGAATAGCTAGGTAGGTGGAAATGGCGGGTGGAAATTAGGTCAGAGAAGTTAATTAACTAATCTGGAATTTGGCCAGAATACTAGGGTTAACAGCTGTAACCATGAAAGCGGTGTGCGGTCTTTAACGACCTCAGGTAGTCAGGACTTCTTTTTCACATTTCRGACAGGTGCTCTCAAGTATCTTGCCCTTTGGTGGCATCACAGGGTGTGGCTCTCTAGTGACTTACACCACCAACTTAAACATCAACCACCACCTTCGAGGTCTCAGCCCCAGTGCAACTGTAGTCTGACCGCGCACAGCATGAAGAGGTACACCTGTAGGAGTTGGTTTACTCAATGCAAGCTTTTGTGTAGTTGACAGAGAGCATTCAGAGAGGGCTCATCTCTGCATCGTGCAATTGCAGCAGGGGGTATGCATGCGTTTTTCTAACCCCGTGCAAAAATCAAAACATCAATACATTCTGTCCTCATTTCTGTGCTGAAAGCAGAGCAGTTTCCAGAACAAATACCTTATGCCTGGAAAGAATAAGAAAGTGAGCAAAGCACTTATAAATGTATAATGATGCTTTTTTTTTTTTTTTAAAACCTAAGGTAAATTGAGTTGCGTTCAAAAAGACTGACCAATTAACTACTGAAAAAGCCAAAATCCCACTGTGGCCACAACTGACAGCTTGATTAGTGTCTCTTTTTCAAGGTTTTGAAAAGTACCTTAGCAGGGTGTGGGGGGAGAAGCGTAAATTATTAAGGTGCTACCTACAGCTCTCATTAATATGCAGTCAAAGAAATGTCAAAAACTTAAAAAAGTATTGTATTTGCTCTCCAAAATGTAAACAAACTCCACAGGCCAATGCTGCTTTTAAGTCAAGGAAATAATCATATATCAGTGTCTGGGTGGACGGAGCAACACCCTGCTTCCCAGAAAGAGGGCTGCTGCCACAGCCCAGCCTGACCTTCCTTACTTCACCTCTCACAGGTCCATAGTGCTCTCTGAACTGGAGGTGGCCTCACGTGCCAGCCCTTTCCTCACTCACATGCACAGACCTGCTGTTCACAGCGTGCCCTCAACTCACCATGGAATTCATGGCAAAGTGATTGTGCTGCGTCTGTAGGTCAAGGGCATGTTGGTAGCTCACGCCGATCTCCGTGTGACTCTGCAGGAACAATTCTTTGTTGTGGCTGATCCAGTCAAACATCTAAAAGTATTCACACAGGACAGAGGGAAAAAAAAAAAAAGTGTTAGACAGGGATGAAAAAAATAAGAGACAGTGCAAAATATAAAAAATCCACAGTTCTGAGACAGATGTATATGCAACACAGACAAAAAACAACTCATCTATGTTCCTCATCAAAATAAGCTGCGGTCGAGCAATGGAAGCATTTAAGTTATCACCATATTTCATTATTAACAGAATGATAGGTCAGGAAACATAATTCATAAAGCATGTTCCTCAGTAAGCTGATCCCATAGTCTTTTCCTATAAGTAATGGGAATTTCATATATAGAAAGATGGCAGCAGAGGGACCTAAAATCAGGGGTTGCTTCACTGACAGAAGATCTAGCAGTTCATAAAGTACCCTTAATCCAGAAATGGACCAACAATTCCATAAATATTATCGATGGGATTTTCTCACCCCCCTTCTTTTTCGTCTATACATAAAGTTTCCAAATGTTACATCCAAACAGCCAGTTGACTTCCTACACTTATATTTCCTAGATCTTTCCAATTCCAAAGCCAGAACCCAGTCTATCTTCCACTTATTATTTTTGGGATGAAGAGAGAGAAAAAAAAAAAAGTATTTTATTAATATCTATAAAGAGTACACATTTCAACTTCTCCCACTTCCAAATGTATTCCCAAGCAAAATGGATAGTTCAGTACGTCAGACACAGATAGAAAGATACTGAATAAAGCTGATGAAACTCATTCATTATTTTGTAGCATGTTAATGTGACACTTCAACCTGCAGCAGATTCATTCATTATAAGCCATCACAAGTCAGCTAGGAGATAGCGTGTTTATGTTTTGGCTTGTTCTGTGTTGTGTTAGAGACTAAATGCATTGAAAGTGAGAACCTTTCATTCTTTACTCCTGTCTACAGCTCTGCAGGCATTACAATCTCAGATTTCTTCTTTTCTGCAAACATTTTTGTTCCAGAATCCCTTCAAACCATGTTCCCTCATCTCCATCTGAGCAAGCTGGGGAACTGTCCATTAATAAGGATTCTTGCATAATAAAAAAAACCCAACTTATTAATTCAGTATAAGGAAAGAAAAACTAATTATAGAGGCAGTGGAGGTCAGGTTAATACAGTCCCTGGTGTTAAAGAAAGTGTTTTAGGGTGAAAAGGCAAGTGATGCAGCTTCTAAGCAACCACCTTACAGTCAAAGGATCAGTCCAGATCTTTGTTATACAGTTTATGTGTCCTCCAGTCAAGAGGTGTTTTGTTCTTTAGTGAGTAACAATTTTTGACCTGTGACAGCTGAAGAACGCTCAGAGCCCACTGCTCAGGCACTGTATGTTGCTGTAGTTTCCCAGGGTCAGTTATCCATTCCCTGTAGAGGCGGTGCTCCTAAGAGTAGAGAGAAGGCCCTGTATGGGTCACCATGGGTCACCTAAGATTCCTGCAATTAACTCAGCATTTCATGCTGAGCACTCAATTCGGCATGGGAGTGCACTGCTTTATGCAGGGGATTTGCAGAAATAATATTGAATATCCCTGTCATCACAATGCAAATAAACATTGCAAGTGCTCCAGTGCCACCAGACACACTACACTGACCTGGTCCCAAAAATCTGTCACATATACCTGACTTCTTAATCTTTTATTTATGAAAATACACTTGCAACTACAGAGTCTATACTGGCCTGTATTTTGTGTTGATGAATAGTCTTAAAGGCCAAATTTGGTTCAAGTTACAATGATGGAAGTCCAAAGTAATATCACTGACACAGTTACTTTCTCATTTGTACCCATGGAGCTGACCAAATCAGGCCTATCACGATTTTTTCAGAAAGTATGAATAACAAGATTTTTGCAAGGATGAGGTCAGGGGTTTCAAACATTACTGCCAATTAAGCAGAATGAAACAACCTACTACAACCTGAAGAGACACCTAAAGCTTTCTCATTGGATTCCTTTTTCTCACTTTATTAAGGTTTAATAAGCAACATAAGCACAAAATAATTTGCCACACTTGTGGGCTTAAAGAAAAAAAAAAAAGCCATAAAGCCAGTAAAGAAAGAAAAATTCCATAACTGCAAAGTTCATGTCCCAACAACAAGCTTTTACATCTCTGCTGAGAAACCAACACAGATTTCTTGTAAGTAGATATATGTTTGATGTGAACATTTTTTAATGTTTTAAACAATCTAAAGACATTCAGGGAGAAGAAAACTGGCAGCAATCCACTAAAAATAAACAGTAAATCTAATATTTTATGCTCAGCAAAACCAAATCAGGATCTTTTTAAGACAAGTAATTTAAACTAGTAATCTATTATTCTGTGGATAGGGAGCATTTCCTCCATCTAATCTATACACATATTATTGGATGAGAATCTAGGTTAAGTTAAACCATGCTTCTGCCTTTTCAAAATACAATAATAAACTATCAAGGAAAAAAAAAGGAAATATAAAAGATGATTAATCTTTTTGTCTTGCTTAATCAACTGAAATACACAACAGCAGTTGAAAGGATGACCTTCAGGAATTTTGAGCAACACCGAGCAACAGACCTCAATGATGAGATCTGTACCACCTTCSAAAACAGTATGGTTTTTTTTAAACTTCTATTCATGGACAATAGCAGATTTTGGAAGAGACTCAATTTCAGTTTAGACTTTGAATCTTTCTATTATGTTCTTCATAAAAAATGACTTTGGTTTCAGCTGGCCTATGCCTGTAGCAAATTATCCCCCATCAATATGGTCTGGAGTCTCTCCCCGACTCTCTCAAGTCTCACTTGAAAGCCCAGAGAATGAAGAGTTTTGAGTTTCATGTGGTTTGGAGCAGGGAGAAAATAAAGCAAGATGCCTAGGAATGAGCGCAGAGAAAAAGATGCAGATTCACTATGGTCTAAAGTAGGGTTAATGATGCACTTTGCTCTGTAAACACTTTCATAGCTCTTGGCTCTTAATGAATAATAAGCAATATTTACAATCACTCTTGCTTTACACAGCAACCAGGGCTTTGCAAGACTGCAGACATGTCTACCTTATGCAATGCATTACTATATCTGAGATAGATACCCAAACAAGTTGCAGATGAATTGGTACCTCTGCATGGCACAGTCCGGTGCTGTGTGGAAATACTAACTTGACCCTCCAAAATAGCATAGCCTGGGCACAGTACTGCTTGGATTTGTCTACATTGCTTTTGTTTCCAGGGCTGGTTCATTCAGAGACTTCCCAAGCATTTCTGCTTAATGCTTACTTAACTGTAGGCATTTTCCCAAGTACCCAGAAGATAGTATTGGGTTTTCTTTATTGCACAGATCTGGCATCATGGAAAACTTTGTACTTTCACCCTCCTAATCAAGGATGCATGGAAGTGATAAGTATCACACAATCCCACAGATCACGAGATTTCCTTAACAATCATGGGATTAAATAAATAAATACATAAAAATGGCGTCTTGTTTGCTTTTGAGATCTAATGGATTGTGTTTTCAAACTTTTCTCTTCGACCACAAAGTCTACAAATGGATTTAAACAATTTTCTCATAATAATATGACTGGAAGTTGAGGCTCTGAAAATACCAGATGTTGGGTGACTCGTGATGATGCTGTGAGAGTTTGCAATGTGTGGCCAGGAGGTTTCAATATGAAGGTCTGTCAACATTGTCTGGCCTGGCCCATATTACTAGCAATATTTCCTGAAAGCTTTCAAGTTAAACTTGTTTTCCACATGAGAAACACTGATGCTTCCTGTGTTCCTGAAGCGAGTGTGCTGCCTAGTTTGCTTAATTAAAGCACACCATTAAGCATGCGAGCATGGCAATGACCCAACAATTGCTATTTTACTCAACCCTGCGAGGACTGCCCTGGTTTCAAGGGGCTAACTTGGGCTCCTGGAAAAATGTTCAACATCCTTTGATAAGTTGGTTTCCCATTAAAGGAATGAGTTTTTAATACAGTAAATAGCAGAGTCTGGAGAATGTGCCCTGTGAGATCAGCTTAAACCAGATACAGTGTCTCAGCTAACTGAGGTTTTCCGTGTCATAACATTGCTATACAGAACTGTATCAATGGATCTCATCCCATTCATGAAAAAGACTGTCCTAACAAACCTAGCCTAGTGGTCATCATGAAATTAATGGATCTTTAATTATTCCTTTGACTTACAGAATTCTTAGTTGGAGTCGTGCTGACTGCCAGTGAGTTAATTCTTCTCTTATGTCTGCTAATCGTTCTGGCAGTCATGAATTCACACTAAACAGGAGCACAGGATAAGCGAGACTGGACATTATATCACTTAAAACACGTGAACCAACTGTCCTCAGTGTCTCCCAGACTGGCACTTCTCCACATTGCTGTAGATAATCTGGAGACCAATTAAGTAGTTAAGAGTTTTCCAGTGCCTGAGTAGCTGGGGGGAGGGGTTAAGCATACTTAAAACAGAAGATAAGCTTTCAATGTGATTATCTTTTGTAGTTCCTGTTTCTAACAATACATAAAGGAAAGTGAATGCATATGCTGAAGAATGTTAGGTGCTATATTTAATTAAGAAAATTAGTCTCTTACGAGAGATTCAGAAGAACTAAGAATGATCCAAAGGGTCTGCGCCCAACACTTTGCTAAAGCATCTACCCTAACTGTCATTAATGATCATACATGCACCAGTAATTAGTACACATGTGGTCTTGAGGCCACTTCACTTGAGAGTTAGGGTATCAGACCATATCTCCAACATCAGTCATGCTGGCAACAATGAGTTCTTAACCTCATGTTTTGTCATCATAGTTGATGAGTTACTAGAAAAACCAGGTTAAGTGTTAGACCAAACAGCAAGTCTCAAGCTGGCCATGAATAAGTCCTACTGAGGAAGAATGCATCTCCATACTTTTCCCCAGATTTGTAACATCTGGCAGGCTAGAGAGTACAGGGCGAGAACAGCTGTTTGGGAACAGAGAAGAAACACACGGTTATGGAACAGCATGTATGCAGACTGTGCGCAGTCCAGCCCTACCTCAGATAAAATAAGATTTATAACATCATTTCAAATAATAACCTCTGCTCTCTGGCTTTTGTCAGAGCTCGCTGAGGAGCACTAGCACTGGATTCCGAAACAGTGGTGCAGAGCACCACAGGATGATGTTCCCATCCACGGCTGGCAGCACACCCTATGCCAAGTGGTACTGATGGGAGGATTACAGCCCTCATGGTTTTGGCAGCAAGTGAACTGAATATATTTATTAATGAAATTGTTTATACATGTTAAAAATAATAAATCCCAAATCCATCTAACACTATACTAGGGCTGGAATTAATTATGAACCTGCTTGTAGCAAATCATCTTCTCTGTAAGTTCTGAGCCATAAATATCAGACTCATACTGGTAAGTAAGGGCAGAGTGATAACCATTATAACCATGCCATCTTGAAGAACAATATAGGATACGTATCAAGAAAACCGTCCCAAAGGGACATTCAGGTCAAGTCCAATCAAGCTTTTGGCAGCTAACCACTGCTTGGAAAATTTCCTTTCATAAAGGGATGAAGCTCCACCTGAAAACTAGTTAAGTGCCACAGCTCAGCTCCTCCTATGAGAAGCAGTTCCAGAAACTTCCTGCTCCTGTTACTGAACTCTTCATATACTCTCTGACTTACATCAGACTCATGGCCGGTTTATACATATTTGCTTTTAGGTCAACACCGTCCTTTAAGTTAAAAAAGTTCTCCTCCCAGGTGTTTAACCTTTTCCAGTGTGAACAGGGAGGGTTCATTGCCTCTCCTGCTGTTTGTTTTACTAGAGCCCAGCTCTTTTATGTCTTCATAAGACACACAGCCTCTCTCTGCACTTGTTCCAGTTCATGGTTATCTTTCTATCCAAGCTAAGTCCCAATAGGACTTTGTAGAATGCTGATTTTTTTGCTGGAAATACCCCAACTGACATCATCTAGGATCACCTGTGCAGAGCTTCTGGCATCAACTTCAGAAAAGAAGATACAAAAATGGGAGAGCAACGGCTACTGAATCAACATCAGTACCTTCTGCATCACGTCACCATCTTTTCTCTTGGTAGCCTCCTGCAAAAATATTGACAAAAACCAGTAGTGTTTGCTGGTTTTGCTCTGACAAGCACAACTCAGGTTATGTTCCAAATAAGAAGAGCAAATTCAAGAGCACTTAGAAAAAATATGAGAAAGGGTTTTGTAATAAACTCCAGTCAGTCTCACATGTAATGCACCAGGCATAAATGTATTCTCCCACTGTGCCTCCATACACTGCTAACAAAGAAAAAAAAAAAAAAAAGTTTATCTGAAAGATTGTCTTGCCTGTAGTTGAGTAGAGGGCAGATGACTAATTATATGCCAGATAAAATCCCTATTAGACCAATGCTTTTCAATCTTTTCCAATTTGTGGACCCCATAAAATTTTTCAAGGCAAGTGCTATAGCAAATTAAAGTCTATGGACAATAAATCTGTTTTATTGAGTATTTTTACCAGCTACCAAGGAACTTATTATCCATGTCCACAGGTTGGAAAATGCTGGAGGATAAGCACACATTGCTTATTAACGAGAGGTCCATATAACAGTCCATGTGCATTTTGGATTTTCAAAACTAGCCAGCCAGTGTTAAATTGACTAATCTACAACAGCAAGTGGAAAGTTCCACTCTGAGGGCATCTACAGCTAAGCAAGTTCATTTTCATATGTTTCCACAATATAAACAAAATAATAACACACGTAGAACAGTAACTGCCAGAGTCACTCTCCTGAGGTTTACTAAGTTTCCAACTACAAGGTCTATTCCTATCTCATTAAATGAGTTGAAGTATTCACAACAATTCAATTAAAGATAAATCAAGCCATATTCCTTACATTTCTTGCAACTGAATTTAGCCAGTATTTGAACAAAAAGAATACCACACAACAGATCTGTGGTACATATGCAGTCTATACTAACGTGCGAGGGCCTGATCCTGGGAAGATTTGCATGTGAGCTACCTTTATAAAAGCCAATCAACCAAGAAAGTCCGCTAGTGCCTCCAGACAAGAATCATAACTACAGTTTAATTGGAACCAGCCATACCTAGGTCACCTGTACATCTGGAAAAGGCCAACACCTCCACATGAGAAGAGCCAACAGACTAAAGAATCAGGATATTTACCTGGAATACAGAAAAATCCCTCAGCTCAAGCCTCTGAGCTAAATTCAGCAGAGCAGAGGGCTGATGCTGGCTGTCCAGGCCAGCTGCTCCCTAAGGGACTCTGAGGAGCCAGGAACAAAAACCCAGCAGGCAGGGCAGGGGCCTCATTAGTCAGAGCCCATCCCACAGCCCCTGAGCTCTGATAGCAGCCAGGTTTAATCAAGAGATCATCAGGCAAGTTGTGRTGACAAGACAAGTCCAAGCTTAAGCTAGGAAGTCAATCAGCAGGTCAGGATCAGGTCCAGTGAGGGTAACCAGGCTCAGACACAGCCCCATGATCGCAGCACAGGTCCACAGGGACAAGACAGGTCCCAGGCCATGCCACAAAATCAGCCCATGGCTCAGTGCCCGGCTCAGCAGGGCCCATGGCCGGGCAGGGCAGGGCTGTGGCAAAGCTGGGGGCTGATATCCCACAGCTGAGTTGCAATGGGGCTCCTGGCCCATGGGTGGGGGTTGGCGAGGCCCCAGGTGAGGCTGGTCAGGGCCTTTAACACCCAGCAGTGCCCACAGGGCCCTGACACTGGGCTGGTTACATGAAGGGTCACTAGGAGAATGGCTGTTCTCAGACAGGTGTGTACTGGCCCCAGAATAAATTTTGGACTTTGATAAACTTTGGTTTTTGGACTTTGAAAACTTTGATAGCACATTTCATTTTTTTCATGAATCAACAAATTTGATGAAAACTGCTTCAACAGAAAAAAATCCCAATGCACTGTAATTCCTATCGCCGCTCTATAAATACAGCCTTAATTAAATCAAAGTACTTGTAGGTTTAAAATAGAACTCAGCATACATCTAAATGCTTTGCTAAGCCAAGGCCTAAATACAAAGTTGTGTTTGTTTTTGTGTTTGTCTCTTGTTTACAGACGGTGATGGACAAGCCAATACTTCTGCCAGATCTTTCCCTTTCACATGTGTTCAGCACGGTCCACAGCCAGGGTAAATTGGTGTTGTTCCAATGAGGCCAATTTACACCAGCTGAAGATTCAGACCCACAGCTGTATTTGTGTAACCTCAATACTGCATGAACACAGTTTTTCCATTATAAATATCTGTGTATATGATTCATAGAGTACAGTAAGTTTAAGCTACAGCACATTAAATTATTCCAGACAATGGGCCCAACTGTCAACCCACTAGAAAATTAGCTAGATGTGTGACGTGACAAATAGCTTTGTATTAATATCAGAGCACCATTTCCAACGTACTCATGCTGAATGTTCCTACTAAATGCCAGAGTAAGAGATCTGTGTTTTTTTCCTGACAGATATCAAGCCACAGCCATGCACAAAGGCATGTGATTCCTGTAATGCTGAATAGAGAAGCAATAATTTTACTGTTGAAGGTGGGAGAAAATTACAGATACTGAACACATAAATATGACTAATGATATCTGGGCGTATTTTATGCATTCGTGTGTTTGCTTCACTTTTTTGAAATATTGTACCTTTCCACCGCACTTAGTGACATCAAACACTCAGGCATTCCTGGAAAGGATTTTCTGTTGCTTAAAATGGAAATGGCCTTTCCTGGGCACAGATCATTTACAGAGAACTGCTTGCTGTCTAAGTGCAAATTAATTCATTGGCTGGATAGGAAATGTAACACTAAAAGAGATAAATAGACAACAGTCTTGTGAATGGAAAAAAGTGTAAATTATTAAAAGATCGGAGTGGGTCCCCAGATGAGGGATCTTCCTCTCAGTTTTCGGAATCTGAGAGATACAATTTCATTCAGTTGAAAATGCTGTACAAGTTTGGTGACTTTATTATAGACCTTGGTTCTATTCCTGGCTTAATGTGCGACATTCCTGTGACTCCAAATAGCTGCCATTAAAAACAAAACAGCCAGACAGATGTTTACTGCTTTGTATCAGAAGCGTGGCATTTCCCCTACCAAAATCACCCATGTCTGAGGGCCCAGAGATAACAGCTGTGGTGTAATCATAGGTTAAAACTCCCGACATGTCATGATGCTTCGGGGCCAGAGCTGGGATCTCTGCACAGACAGAAAGCAAAGGACGTCAGCTTTCCGCTGGATTTTGGGGTGTCCAGCACTCCCTATGCCTGTCCCCGGCTATTTCCTCATCCCATTAATCAATCAGTTCGATGTTTTCCCTTTACACTGGCAAACCTGGCAAGCTGGGAGGGCGGATGGTGTCCCCGCCTGGGGACACGCGCTCCACAGGTGGCACCGGGCCTGGTTTTCACGGGGCTGCCTTAGGGCCTACCTCAGTGAACAGTCTTGTTGGTAAAAACCTTAAAATCCAACTGGCCCCTCACAGTGACTTCTGATTCCCCAGGGCTGAAAGGATTGTAAAAGCTGATTTGGCTGGGTGTAAGGGTGCTTGCCCATTCCCTTGTGCAACGATCGTGAGTGACAGGTTGCACAGCGGGGCGGCTGTCAGGAGGCCGTGAGCCGCCCAGAGCTGGTCCCAGCCGGTTCCCGCCGGCTCTGGCACTGAGGGAGGCCCAGCGGGGAAAACCACCACACGCCAGAGCCCGACCATCGCACCAAAACATCCGTCAGCCAGAGAAGCACCTGGATACAAGGTGTTAGGGAAAGAAAGTGGCGGCTGCTGAGGGCTGGAGACACTCTGTGGGGTCCTCCATGGCAAAGGGGGCAGGGACACTCCCGAGGGATAGCAGGTGGCCCATGCCAGGGCAGGGACACTAAGGAACAGCAGCAGAAAAATTTTAAGAATCAGAGAATAGCTGTAACAGCAGCAGAAAGAAACTCACGCAAATATTATCCCCGACATCCCCCGCTGCCTGTAACCCCACCAGAAGAATTTTGATGGACTGGGTATAAACCACAACAAAAATCAGGGAAATTGAGTCTGGGGAAGAAGAGGTGTTTCTGGAAGTGTGTCCTACTTTTTCCTCTCAACACCCAAATTGAGATCAGAATTTGTGTTGATTAGCAATAAATCGAGCAAAATTCTTCAACTTGAGACTGTTTTGCTTGCAACACCTTTTCAGCACCTGTGTAGGACACAAGGCATCCAGGATTTTGATACCAAGTAATATGGAGGAGCCTTGCAGTAAATGAAGGTTCAAGAAAGCATTTCTGAATTAGTTTTCATAACATGCATGATACGTAAGAAGAAAAGCCACAGTGACCTTGTCTAAAATGACACTGATACTCCTGGAAATGATCTGCACACCATGCTCCTGGTTTCACCTCTTAAACCATTACCAGCTCCTGAGGAGGCAATCTCTCAACTGCACACCCACCCTTATGTGTTCCCTATACATAGATATGAAAACTAATTTAAGGTATACTTTTAAGACCCCACGCTCTGCCAAGTGTGGGCCATTTAAAGCATTTCAGCCAGGCCAGAAAGACATTCATTTAGGAATAATCACATAGCTACATCTGAAAGATGCTGCACAATAAGTCTGTGAACCTCATGCACAGTTTAATTACATTATTTCCTGACAGCTAGGCTCGTATCACCTAACCTTCTTGAGGATCAAAGCAATAAATAAAAAAAATCAGCTTTCTTCTCTTTCTCTATATGTGTGGGCCTCTTTCTCCTCTTTTTCTAGATGTGTGGGCTTCGTTGCCCTTTAGAGCATTTGGGTCTTCTTGTCTTCATTAGTTAAAGCAGAACTTCATGGTTATAATATGCTATATTCATCCTTAAAAATGAGTTTTAAGTCTGTATTCAGATGCCAAAACACTTTCTCTTGCCATACTGATCAGGGGAGCATTCCTGTGCCTCCCAGCGGTGCCAAGTTGGAGAAGCTGAAACAGCCTCGAAATGCTCCCTATCAAAATTGGCAAGCAAAATAAAGAGGAAATTTGTGCAAATGCAAAAATATTCCATCAGAACATACTGCCTTCAATTATTTTTGGACCCATTCTAATGTTCATGGAGGAAGCAAGAGGAATAGTGACTGCATATCCAGTATCGGCAGCAGGAAACTACAAATAGCACAGCACACCATGTTCCAGTTTCAGCAGCGGCAGGCTTCAGAGCTGTTTCCTTACAGTCAGGAGCGGACGCACTGTGAGGCGACTGCTGCCAGAGTCTGGAAACATAAAGCAGGAACTACGCCATCACTCGGTTAATGTTCTGCCCTCTTGCACTGAAAGGTCACAAGTGTGTTGGATGATCCAGTGCAAATCGGATAGAAAGTGGCCTCAGACTGCTGTAACTATGCTATAGGGCACACTTAGCATGAAGGAAGTGCGCAAGTCTTCCTCATCCCTAGCTGCAGCAGTGGAGTGAGGCATTGTTACTACATTCCCATCAAAAAGATCAGGTTCAGTTCCAAGTGCTGTGGAGGCAACATATTTAGCTGCCTGCAAAAAAAAGCAGACTTGGCAGCACAGGGCAGAATGAATTTATACAGAAAGATGGAAAGCACTGAGACACCTATTTTACACATCAGATCAGGACTCCCACTGCAGGACAGGCTTCCTGTGTGACGGGAAGCAAGGCAGTTAACCCCTGTGGTTTTTAATTCCCAATTTTTAGCTTTGAAATTTGCATCCTTTGTACTTTCATTTTGCTGCTCCAAAGCCAATCCAGCTCAACAGCTATCAGTCTCTGGTGGATGATTGCCCTTCCTGATGGACAGCTGTCCACATCTGAAAAATCAGCACCACARATGCCTTCAGAAGATTCTTATGTGCTTTGCTTGTGGAGTCTGAACTCAGGTCATGAAAGTGTTACAGGAGGAAGTTTGTACCCTCAGAGCTGTCAAACCAGCAACAGACTCATTGCAGCAGAAACAGAAATGTCAATGGTAGGCTCCGAAAGCAGTCCTGCCCCCTCCTCCATAGGGAAAGAAATGATGGTTGCAACAAGGGTAGGTGACATCCACCACTAGAATAATATCCACCAGGAAGAGGATTTCTGATATATATTTATCCAGTTCCCTGTACTGCTCTGCTCAGCAGGCAAGGCAATCCCATACTTCCTCAAACCAGATGGCAAAACTGCGTTTGTAGCTGCTTTCAGTTGTAGGAGCAGCACAAAGCAATTGGTGCATACTTGTGAATTTGTCCTGTTGTTATYAGCTTTGTCCCCAAGCTTTCTACTGGTGGATGGAAAGGCAGAAATGCAAATGTTCACAATGCTATTGGTACATAGGGGAAGACCCCCTGTGGCCTTGACTGATAAATAAGAAAGTAGCAGGGTACAAGCTTGACACTGTGAAAAAGCTGCAAGCTCCTTTGGAACATCACTAATAAAGAAGACATTTTGATTTTACAGTCCAATTAGCAGAAATGAGCTCCGATTGTGCTTTGAGGGAAGTTAAAAACTTCTATAATGATCTCCTGGTCTTGCAAAAATCTGTTCTTTCCTACAGATACCAAGAACAGGATCTTATTAAGTGTGACCAGCAGCGGTCAAAGTAATGACCAGTTCCCACAGAGCCCCCTGTGATTACTTCCTGCTCTGGCAACTCTTCACTTTAGATTGGGGGCAACAAGTTGTGGATGGCATTAGCAACCTGTCAGAAGCCTACTTCATAGTAAAAAGAGCAGATGTCAGCTAGCTGCATTCTTTAATTCAGAGCTATAGACTGCAAAGACTGCAAGTCCCAGCATGCAGGTTCCTGAACTGAGAG
Source organism: Phoebastria nigripes (assembly GCA_035582835.1). NCBI lineage: Eukaryota > Metazoa > Chordata > Aves > Procellariiformes > Diomedeidae > Phoebastria > Phoebastria nigripes. The sequence goes on along the minus strand of JAYKAV010001555.1, from coordinate 4,217,594 downwards.
ATATAGGCTATGCAGGATTCATCTTCCTGTTAAATATGAAGGTTTTTGCAAGTAATTTACCCTTATAGATGCTGAAGAGGATCTACCCCACAGTTCCCCAATAATTCCTTTGTGTCCATGACTAGGTGAGGGGGATTGCAGATTTGACACAGTTTAGCTGCCACTCTTAGAGCCTTCCAAAGTGGAAGGTGCCGATCCCACTCTGAAATCTCTTTAGCACATGACATCTATGCTCACAGCATCACAAGGAAACTGTCAACACACACTCTGTGCGCAACCACCCCTTATAACATTTTTTCTGCTTCTGGGCAAACTTTGTTCTTTTGTTTGTTCAAAAAAAAAAAAAAAAAGAAAAAAAAGAAAAAAAAAAGTCTGAGACCAGGTAAACCCAGTAATTTGGGGAATCCATGAGCCTAAGCCCTGTTTTGCTACCACTGAGCTTCAGGAAAAAAATCAGTAAAGATGCATTCAGAACATTGTACTGTTTATTCAGCTGCATCAGAACACCTCATAGTGGCTTATCCATGACAGAGAGCACTGATGTGCTTCAAGACAAAGCAGGAGCAGTACTTAGTAGCAAGAGTTCAATTATTTTAAAATGCAAAAAGAAAAAACATGACAGAGAACACATTTGAATAAACACTGAAAATTAATGAAAAACTGCTGTTACAATAGAGTTATTGCTACATGCTTTCAATTTTCACCTGTTTTATTAGAGCCTCCTTTGTTCTAAGATGTGTGAAGTAATTAAATAAAAGTGATTAGAGCTGGCATAGGTTCATCTGGGGAAATACACAGATTTTTTAAGAATGGAAATGCAGTTTCTCCCTTTGCTATGAATTTCCTGTGTTGATCCTTTGTCCTTGATTGATGCTATTAGAAAGGTCTTGCATGAAACATCTTAAGTGAAGCAGAATATTCCCAGTACTATGCTAAATCAACCCAAGTCATGTGTGGATACATATCTGTATTCAGTAGGAATGTTTCCATACCCTTACATCTCCAAGGGCATTTTTCAACTGCAAATCTGCATTTCTTTGCTGGAAACAGCCAATACCCCAGCCAGATTCAGTACCTTACTGTGCTAGGTCCCATACAAACATTCACTTAACTATTGTTTATGCACCCAGGTCAGTTTCAATTTAAGTCTCCTTTCCATATCATCTATATAATTATCTTTCTGACATTTTAAGATCTGATATTGTAAGATGGTGTCTGCCAATTYAACAATTTAGGGACCTATCTGCACCCATTTTCTGTGTTCTGCCTGGTATTAGAAATTCTGTGTCAGAGCAAACACTTCATGTTGAACATGGGGCTTGTCCTCTCTGTCRTTTTAGTTTCAGAGTGGGCTTAAGTACAAAGGATGGCACGAGATGATGATCTTCTATTCACATGGCAGCTTATTTAGACTGATAGCTGACTTTCCTTCCCAGCATTGGCATCCCAATTCTGATTTTATTAATGGGGAAGAACAGTCATCTAGTGAGAATCTCTATACCAAAAAAGGCACCATATGCTAAGGGAAACTTCAGATTACAAAAGAAAGCATTTTTCACTGGCAGTATGAGAGAGTAGATGCCAGATATGGAAACAAGGTTTCAGGAGAGAACAGACACTATGTGCTCTGTGCAAGAGTCCATATGCATGAGAAAAGACAGAGAAAGAGATGCTAAAGCAACTTAAAATACTTTGACTAAATGTTGCTCTTGAGCAAGGTTTATTCCAGATCCATAAATATAGAGATCTGTATATTTCTTCTATAGCTTAAAAATAAGAACCGATTGTGTCAGGAACATTTTCAAAGCTTGTTTTTCTTATATTATGACTATTGCAAGCCCTGGCAAATCAGGCTGCCCATATGTTGCAAATGTGTACTAACATAACTGGAATTCTGTGGGGTGGCATCAGCACAGACAGCTGGAAATAAGGTCCCGTTTCTGTAAGTGGGTGGCAAAGTTGCTAACCCTGCCATCAGTAAGGCTGGAGCCAGAGACAGTACCTAGACAGTGGCTACACAGCTCCTGGATGTAGGGCTCTAACAGCACTGGCTCACTGAATACCTGTCAGTGGGAACTCTTATGGAKACCATCAGTCTTTCACTAATTTCAGTAAGAAGCTGGGACTCTCTCTGCTTTACAGGACCAGGCCTCTGTCTTTTTAGCAGACGACTCAGGGAGACCTCGAGCACCACAATGCAATCAGGTCTGGGGATRCAGCTAAAACTAGCCTGAAACTGAGTTGTTTCACCCGACGAAGAGAGAAGCAGCTGCTTTGGGCTGAGAGGGGTAGGTACCACCAACAAATAGAGCCCTTGTGATCTCCGAGAACTCTTTTTCTGGGACTATGGGTAAGGGATTTCATTTATGCTTAGCAGTAAATTCTTGGTCACTCTTCTTATAAAGCCCTCTGCAAACACATGCATGTTCACAAACACAGACCCCAGTTCAGTGCCTTTCCCAGTCAGTATCTGTACCCCAAGGCCTCTGTCCTTTGTATGCACAGACATTTGGAATGGGCTAAGGATGAAAGTAACATGCTTAAATGAGCCTCACTTAGACCCTCAGTCAAATGTCTCTGCAGAAGACACTAAGCTTATTGACTCCTTTTATTGAGGAAGTCTTACGGAGCTTATCTCAGGTCTAACACCACCCCCCGTGTTCAAAATCTCCAGGAAAGCTCCTTACTGTGATGCTCCCTTACTGTGCTGTTGTGATATCCATGGTGTAAGTACTTAGATGGCAAATCCWGGGCATGCTGAGTTCTGTACACCAACGCGGTGTTCATGTAACTTAAATGAAATCCAAATCCTATGCAAAAATCCATGTCTTATCCATGCTTATTATGCCTGTATGATTATTACTGTTAACTGTTAAATACCATTCATTCAGTAATAAATCCTTTTGCAGTGAAACAGGACAGGGGGCATATGTACTTCTCCTTGGTGCAAGACAYTAAGGATGTGCTCTCGTTATTAATCCTGATTCTGGTTCTTTCCCCTCTTTATATGCTTCCTACCTCCTCCCCAGTTCTAATTAACCACCTCCCCAGAACTCATTCGCTTTGTATTCATTTCACATATGACAGTTCCCTCCGTCAGCTTCTCAGTACTTTCTTCATTGGTTTCCCAGTCTCATTCCCTGGGACACATCCCCCTTACAGTAATTTCTAAGCCAACATTTCACAGGAAATCTTGGAGGCAATTGTATATATGGCATGTAGAACAAATCAAAGAAACTGAGCACTTCCAGCAGTGAAATAAGAGAGGGGAAATGGTCCTTCACTAAGTGGATTTTATCTCAGTCAGAGGTGTCTGTCCCAGGTGCTATGCCTTTTGGCATTACGGAAACCCTTAAGGGTTAATATGACATACTGTAAATGGCAAAACTCTATCATCTGCTTATGTATCACTTCCAGGGTCTTTTGACACTGCTAGAAGAAGAAAATGTAGAGGTGATGGGAAATGAAGAAGGAAGTGAAGATGTTGCTGATCTTTTTAATCTTTCTTATGCTGCTTTTCCAGAAAGTCAGCTAAGACCCATTTCTAGGAAATGCTTCCCCACACAGCATCACTTGACTAAAGTAGCAGCTACAATTGCTCTGCTTAATGGACTGTAATAAAATAAACTGCTTCCTATTACCAAGAAGGATCATATCATCAGATTTGTAATGCCTTTTATTACAGAACATACAGCATCAGAATTTTTAAGTGCAGTATAAGGGGAAGTAACATATGAAATTGTTAAAGTGGGTATGTATCATACAATCACAAATGCACTGATAGTTTCTCTTCTCTCAAACATCAAGATATCAATGTTTCTTTCTTAAAGCCATCTTTTCCCACAGCGTAAATTTCCACATTTTGCATTCTATTATTCCATCAAAGTCATCCTGCATCTTTTTAGACAAAGAGTAGCTTGCAGAGCATTCCTTCCTTCTGAGGAACATGAACCTTTGGCAGGTGTAATACTCCAATAATAGCATGAGCATTGTTCAAATACTCAGATTATATACTACTTAGATAATCTTCTCTCCCACTGACTTTGCTATGGAGCTAGAGCTTCTCTGTATTTTTCTAGACTAACTCTGTATGGTGTTAAGTTACATTCTAAACCAGGAACTCCTAAATTTCATCTGGCACTTCAGAATAAGCGTTAATATTGTGCTTCTGCTGAAAATCAGTAGGAGTCTTCCCAATACTTTGATTAGGAATGGGAATAGGACACTGGACAGGAGTCTAGTACAGCTGGTTGTATCGGTGATTTTCCTCCTTCAGAAACCAAATACGCCATTATTTATTTCACTAAATGGGGGCTGAGTTTAATAGCACCTATCCAGTAGAATAACACAGCAGTTCCCTTATTTAAGGAGTCCAGACCGAGGAAGAGGCCTGAAGCAGCGCTGTGTGTGAGAAGGGAGGGATGCAGTGTGTGCTCCTTGGTGCCATGGTCTCACTGCCCACACCTGCACAGGCAGTGGGATGCAGGAGAATTGCTGCAATTGTTATTCCACCCTATTCCCCCTCAACCATTTTGCTTACTTCCCCCCTCCTCCAAACTTGTCTTCTATTGTATGAACTTTGAATTGTTATCACATTCCAATCACTCTTGCACTCACTGAAATTTTTCTGTCATTCCAGGCTGGTCACATCACCTGGGAAATGGGAGCAACAGATGCTGTGGGTAGGAGCTGCAGGCCATGCCCTCCGCTCCCTCTCGCTGCAGCCACCSGCAGAGCAGCAGTACCACAGCAGCCCCCAGCAACTAGCACAGCTTCCCGTAGCCGGCTCCACAGGGAAAATCACAGGCAGAGCTGTGTTTTTCAAAGCGAAGATTTAGTGTGGATGAGGCAGATGGTTTTGACTGCAAGCCCGCTACTTCACTGCTCCTTGAAGACTAGATGTGGCCTGTGGTTTGCCACTAGACTTTCTACAAAGCTGGCCCTATCCAAATAAAATGTTTCTCCCACCGCAAACTTCCAGTGAAATTCACTCGTGGCATTTTCTAACTACCATTGCCATCTTTTGGAGTTTGCCTTTGTGTAGTGGACTCTGTAGAAAGTCAGGAAGGAGAAGGGGACGTAAGGACAGAGAGAACATGCAAAGTCTACTCTGCCTCCCATTAGAAGCTGACCCCAATGATATTACAGCAGCCTGCTCTTTCTTTGCTGTGGTGTTACAAGTTTACAGTAGAGATCCTTGGTTCAGTCCAGCTGATGACTATATTGTTTATACTTAATGTGGACAACGCTGATTACATCATGATAACTGTTTTTCATTCACATACATGCCAGGGTAGTAAAATTGATATGGAACCAATCCAGAATGATGGGGAAATTCCTACAAAAGTCAAGTTGGGTGCCAGTTACAAATGATTTCCAGAAGAGCTGGAAAGTGCAGAGTGTAAGGATAATTTTTTGTCTTTTTTGGTATTTATTCAAGTGCAAAACATGTGGACTGTTGCCTGAATTCTTCTCCCTGTCCAGATTTCAACCAACCAATTAACATTTCTCAGATAGTTCTAATAGTTGGATCTATGCTGATTGTGGGGTTTTTGTTTTAAACAATATTTAATTTAGAGTGGACTACATTTTTTCATGTTACTGATAGCTAAAAATATTTTCCCTGTTACCCAGTAAAAACACAGTGAAGCCTCAGTTCTAGTTTCAAAATTATATATATATGTACATACATATGTATATATTAGTTGGTGAGGAATGAATTTGTTGAACAGTGAGGGTCAGGGCTACACCAGCGGCTGAAATGTGTTATTTATCAGCAGATCATTACAGTCAGCACTGCACAGCATGTGAACTTCCTCACACCACTCTGCCAAAGCTCCCCACATGGCTGACCTGCCTGCTGACTTGAGCTTCAAGGAGCTTCCAGTCTCCATCTGGGGATTCAATCTCACTGCACTGCTCGTGCCTATGTGATAGCCCAACTTTTCCTCTCCCTTGGCCCCAGCACAGGAAAATAAAACTCTAAAGGCCTGAGTTGGAGACAAAGTTTCTCCACAGACAGTTCTGCTCTCTCCCACTGATTCGAGTGGGAGAAGCCCAGGGTGTGACTGCCACCCCCTCCTTTTATTTTGCCAGTAATATGAGTTGCTCAGCACACAACTATACAGACCTTCTGTAAGTTGTAATACCTGTAATTTGAATAATTCATGTGTCCAGGCAGTGACTGTCATTTATAAATGTTCCAAAAGAGGGGATGTATAGGAGGGAAAAAAGTGAATTGATTTGCTTTGAACATCTCGGGTATTTTAATACCAACGGGTTCAAAAATTAACCTACCTTAAAATACTGGGTGTTTATCCTTCTTGTGTCCCCCTTTTTTTTCTATCCCTTCTTTAAGAACTTTTCAGGCAATGAGGACACCTGAAATTTTTAAAATCAGAGGTGTCCAGAAAATGGAAAGTCCTCATCCATTTTCTCCTTATTAGAACAAGTTTTCTAAGAGATACTTTAAAAGGCTCTAAAACCTTACTTATATTCAGAATTTTATGTTGGAGTTTGAGCTTTCACAGGGTATTAGAGCTGTCATTTGATTAGCACTAAATGACATATCCAGGTTATACGGAAAGAGCTGTGCCTCTCCCCAGGAGATGAAGACCATCCTGGCTCTGCTACCATACCTAATTGTAGAGGGTAAAGTGCAACTGAGCAAATGGAGGTACCAGGAAACTTTAAAATTCAATACACAGACACACTGTGGTGGCTATTTATACAGTGGAGACAGCGCTCAGACTGGATTTAGCTCTGAACATTTTATGAGACAAGTACTTTGCAGTCTGAGATGGTCAGACTACTTCAAAGAGATCTGCAAAAGGCAGCTAAGAAGAATAAGCACATCGATATTTTACATCAGTCTACATGTGCAAAGTGTTAAGTAAAAGGGTCTGCAACCTTCACTGGAAGAATTTTAGGGACTCACAAACTGAAAAGATTAAAAACACTGATTTGAGAGTATAAAACAACAAAATATTTTCTATTCTTTGGGAAAATGTAGTAGTCAAGGAAAGGCTGTAGTAGTCAAGGAAAGGCAAGCCAGCGCTCAGAGAAGCCAAAGCAAGACTGTGTGTTTAGTTAATGTGAGGTAGATGAATAAGAGCTATTGAGAAGATCAAAATGCCAGTTTTGTCAATCAGGAATTCCTCAAGACAGTGTTAAAAAGGCAGGAATCATGTCCTCACTGCTTCTTATTTCACCTCAAAAGTTTCATTTATCTGCTGACTTGCCTAAACCTTACACTTAACAACCTCAGAATAACACATGCAAAGAACCTAGCTGTCACAATGCTCAGACTTGTATCACACCATCCTTTTATGCCTGTTCAGAAGATAGAAAGGAAAAATATATTGGAGACTTCCTTCAACGCTACAGAACGGTGCTTGGCAACAAGAACTTCTCAGACACTGACTTGATCTGAGAGCCTTTCAGCTTATAACATTAATAATAATAATAATTTGCTAAATAATAATAATTTGCTAATAATATTAGCAAATAATAATAATAAATAAAAATTTAAAAATGTTAGTAAGCAGTGGTCATCTGAATAATTGAAAAGAAACTGAAAATCCAAACTGAAACACTGACAAATACAGCCACCGCTGGGAAGGACAACAGTGAGTGATCTCCTTATAGCATGTGACACACAAGGAAAAGGGAGAAGAAGAAGAAATTGTAGCATTTGGAAGAAAAACTCTGCTCTTATACATTCTTGAGTGATGCTGCAGTGACTCATTTTAGAGGGACTCATCTGAATTCAAGGTTTTCCCAACAGGAGGATTGATTATACAATGATGGGAGCCTTTTCAGTCCTAGCATCCCTTAGAGATATTTAGTACATGCATTGAAAACCAACGTCTTGTGTCTTGCTCTGCAGTGCTGAAGATTATATTTGTTTCAGCAATGTACTTCTCCCTGATGTTTTAAAAAGTAATATTAATTTGCAGCTGATTAAAAAAAATCATCTTCAGTGATGCAGATGAGGTCTGCATTTCTTTTGCTATTCCTCCTGGGTCCAGGCAGACACATTAGTGAAACAACTGGATCATACATTAAGTGGAGAAGATTCAGAGATTGGTGCTTTTGATGGATACACAGACTAGATAAACATGAGTCCAAGAGCTCAGTACCTTCCACTGAGAATACCCTACTTTGTGGCCTAGAATTTTAAATGTGCAGCAAAAACTTCTCACGAAATCACCTAACAAGATGTCAAGGACTTCTGCGTTAAGAAAGTGAGACTGCCAAGACTCTAGTACAACACAGTTTTCTAAAATAAATTCACTGAAATCAGTACCTGCATATGCTTCCAGACGCAAACAGCAGATAAATACTAGAAATAGTAAGAAGCCTGCTTTATTGTGTATTACTGAAATCTGTAGGTGGTGGTGTGTATGAGACTTGGTTAGGGAACTCTGRTTGGTTTTTAGCCAGTCTTTTCAACAAACATGACAAACTTTGCTTGCAGGGGACTTCCCTATCTACTACAGGTTCCTGAATGAGTATCTTCTGAAGAGGCAGGGAATGGGAATGTAACTCTGCAGCGGTACTGCACACCTGTGAAACTACAGCTTCCTAAAGCCACGTTACTTACCTGTGCTTCTGCTGCTCTAAATACTTTTGTACACTGTATTTCATTTTGAGACACCCTATGTGCTTTTCAGGCTGATACGCTACATTACAAACGTCTAAGAAATATGAAGTTGCAATGCAATCTCTATGGAATAATTTAATGTTAAATATTTCTCAAATAAGGTCTTGTGCTGGTGAACAGGAATCTTGGCTGCTGACTCAGTGTCAGGTATGAATTCAAATGCCATCCTTATGTGCTTTTTAATGCAAAACAGCCACACTGAGTTTTGCGTGCTGCTGTCATTTCAGAATACTTTCTCTTGGTCTGTTTATATGTTTAACCTAAACACAGTCTCAGATCTCATGCTGTGGGAACTAAGTGGCCATGTCCTTGGTACAAAGCCATCACTAAAGATTTTACCAGTTGCAAATCCTGTTGCGATTTCCTAGGAAAGGGAAACTGAAAATGTTGTTTGAGATAACAATTAGGAGGATTTAACTACAAATTTCCCACAGACTCGCAAGAAGTGCAAACAATAATCATAGCGAATCAAACCCCCAAATCATTCTTCTTTAGGTGCTGTGACATGCAGATAAATATATTCAGAAGCTTAGTAAAAGAAACTTGAAAAAAAAGCCTGATTCTCATGCTAATGTCTACCAAATGTACCCATTGTGAAAAAAAAAGCAGATTAACTTTCATCAAAAGTGACACAGACAAGTTATTCTTGGATATCATTATGCCTGCTACATCCAACAATTAGTTCAGTGAATTTAGTTTACGAGTCACATAACGTACATCTGCTGGCAACATGAGATTTACACCTGTGATGAATGTTGCCAATTATAGAAAAAATGGTCACAGTGTGCTTGCGATAAGGTCTTGGTTAAAGTATGAAAGGAACAGATCATTCCCTACCTTCTCAGCATCTTGCTCAAAAAGCCGGAGTTGAAAGCACTGGTCCAGTTTCAACTTGCGGACGTGCCACATCTGATGCAAGTGTTGCCGGGTAGAATGCAGCTTGTCTAAAAGGCTGGTGATCTTTGGCACAAGACTTTGAAAATCTGCACTTCCAGGAATGCAGTTCCTACCAGAAAAACCATCACTGCATCTTATGCATTGTAATAACCTCTGACCCTCACGATCCAGTTCTTCCACAGGAGCTTTAATCACTTTTTTCTTAAGCTGTGTGTGCTCATCAATCAGCCTTCTTGAGCCCTCAACATCAACTGGAAACTCCTTCCTAGCCAACATTTCCTGGAGATCCTCCAGCCTTGATAATAAATGGATGGCACTGTTGAAAAACTCTTCCAAGGAGACGCGCAACTCTATCCATTCATCGTGGTTGTAATCCAAGGATCCTTCAAACTCATCTGTCAGTTGAGAAGGATCTACGAGTTTTGCCAGGCCTTCAACAGATACCATACTTGTCTAAGGAAGGGAAAATGACAGCATTTGAATCAGTGACTGTCTAACCAGAAATAACAGTGCAATCCATAAATAGCATGAAGGGACTATTTTCCTCATCAATACATAATTGAAGGAACATCATAAAAGATGCTGAGGACTATGTTTAATTTTGATGAATTAATTGGATTGAAAACTTTTCTGTTAATGGCACTGATTTATTTATTTATTAAAAGACATGATATTTACTGGAATAATGTCTATCTTTTTCAGCTGGCCTAACTATCAAAAACATATAATGAGAATGCTTCTGCCACAGATTACTTTAACCCAGTTGGACACTGAAGACTTCTTACTGCAGGTGTTGGATATCTGGACATGATTGTTCACTAAACAGGTATATGGTATTACAGAGGTTCTGCTACTTGTGTTACACTCAGGCTAGTGGCTATACAGCAGCAAAAGTTTTAGGCATATGAACTGAAGCAGGTATTGTGACCTGCCAAAACACAGAATACACTGTTTTTTTCTTCCAGATTATTCCAGTTGGCTTTTGCCACAGGCAGATCTCTTTCATATTAGTAATTTCTAATGTAATTAAGCCAAAATCAATGAAAAGTGAAATGTCATTGGAGTATTAACAATTAGAATTTATTGCTAATAGAAAGTACTGCTCATGAATCATACACAATCAATAAGAGATGGTTTTATTTCATTCAGACCCAGTAATCAGTGATAGAGAAATGCACTGGGCACCTGGAAAGCAGATTACAGTTTAAGGAYGCAACAACTGATGACTGTTCCCATTTATTTTAGACAAATTATTTTTTTCTGAAACAGAAGCATAGGGTTTCATATGTTACAGAGATTTTCAGTGCTGTCATGTTAACACCCAAGTTGGCAGCCCTTAAAGGCTTGTGATGTTCATCAGTGACTGCACATCTATCCTCTAAAGATCAGGCCTCTAAAGAATGTCAGAGTTTGTGCTCTTCAGAAATGGAGGCACCCAATAATCACAGCAGTCTTGTAAAAGTCATCTACAAAGAAAAGTCCTGTCCATTATTCTGAATTATGTCCAAAATAGCAGGCTGCCCAGTGGTTTAAAGTTAATAATAGGCTTTTCTTCCAATTTGTATCCATCTAAAATTATCAGGCATTCTGCAATGTATTAAAAGTGGGATTGTATTGAACTTATGCTCAGCAGAAAGATTATTTTAAAACTCTTGCCATGTTCCTTGCTTTGGGGAAGGGGGAGGACAGAGGGAAGAGCCAACAAACAATGGGAAGGTAAGTATGTAGCTTCAGAGGGATTTCAAATTTCTAAACCTCTTGACCTGGACACTGACCCCTTGAAGGTAATTCATTTAAAGTTTAACTGCCTGTCAAGAAAAGACTTCTCCTCATGGCTAATACCTGGGCATTCTCCCTGCAGTGTGTCAAGCTAACGCAAGCACTGCTTTTATCATGAACAGAATTTGACATGATGATATAGCAGAAAGGCTTTTCATTTCACAAATTCTGCATCAAATTTCTTTATTCAGATTTGTTTCTTTAAGGAGTTCTTGAAACTCTCATGAAAACGACCTTAGTTAGGCAGGTAGGTGGTAAGATAAAGTAACTGTCTCTCAGGCATCACCCGTCTTTCTTTTAGAAATCACTTTAAAAAGCACTGCCCACTATTTAAATCCTTTGGCAGGAGAAAGAAAATAATCTTGAAGGCACCTCTGAATTAATGCTAACTAAGCTCCCTGGTCCATTTCTCAAAGTGACAGGAAGCTTTGGGGTCCACATACATCAACCAAACCCTTTTTTTTCTCTTTTCTTTGTGTGATGATCTGCGGGCGTGCTTCACACTCTGGTCTGTGACACAGAATCACTCTGCCAGTCTCACAACACAAAATCCAGATCATTAGCCTCCACCAAGGGTCATACACTGCCCTGGCACATGCATAATGCTTCCATTAGGCTCAAAAGCAGAATCTGGCCTTAAAACTGACACTGGTTATTGCTGAGTTTGTAGATGGGGTAATTCAACAGAGACTTCCATTGCCTTCCATTGCAGTCTGTTCCTGCCAAGGACCTCGTGTTTGATCATAGCTGTGGGAAATCACCATGATGGTTCAGTGCAGAGAGGGTACCTGTGTGCTGCCCCACATAAATCAAATAAATGTGAGTCATATTGACCTGCGATGCTTATGTGATATTCACAGTTGTTCTTAGGAGAGAGCATGAGCTGCCCCAGAGCCTCAGCCTACCGATAAGCAGCAGCATCCACAAGAATCCTTTAAAAGAGAAGTTCCTGGATTGTGGTGTGTATATTGCAGGGGGGTCTACCGTACAGTGGACCACAGCTTAAGAAATCTTCTTAAAATCATAGAATTGAAGGACTCATCAGTTCTGAGTGTCTGCAGATGGTCCAATAGACAGTGAAAGCACTGACTCTCCTCCTCCAGTACAAAAATTTGTGAACCATTACAGACACCCATGTGAACAGCCCAGCAGAGAGACTAAGGCTCAAAGGCACACACACAAAATTAAAATACCCTTAATGCATGCCAGCATGTACAGCAAATGAGTGCAGAGCTTTTAACACAATACAGACTCAGAGCTATAACTATGAAGAATAGCTTGACCACAGTTTACTCTTCACCATCATCACACCAACTCCACACAATAAAAAAATATGTCAAGCCTCCAGAAAGTATTAATTCATTTTAAAACCAAACAAAGGTTCTAAAAAATATATATTTGAACTCTGTTACTTTAATTCTAGGTTTTGAAGCTTTAGAAAGACATTGCTTTTGTTTACTAAAGCACTGGAGGATTGAAATTCAGTGTTGGATATACATGCATAAGCTGTCTTTTCTTGGGCTACTGTGGGACCGCCCCTTAGTGCCCATATATATTTTAAACAGAAGCTCCCCATCCCCAAAAGCTATTCTATTACTACTCTCTGCACAGGCTCCCTCCTGCTCCATGTTCTTCTGTACCCATACATCTCCTTTCTCCTTCCCACTGCCCTGATGCCTCTCATTCCCCACAGGCAGCATTGCCAATCTCATTGCACTGTAATGGCAGCCACTTCTGCCAGGAGCAGTGATTCCAGTAAGTGTGAGGAATCTCCGGAGGTGACATAAATCTATACTGAAGGCAGCCTTGCTTTCAAAGGCACACAGGGGATAGCAAGTGGAAGTTATTTTGATGGCTGAGTCCTCATAGGTAGCCAAGGAAGGTAAAGACCCATTTAAACGAAGCAAAATTTATGAGTTGACTGGTTTTTGCGAGACAGAGGGAAAAAAATGCACAAATACTTAAATTGTGATAATGTAAAAGTTTGTTAATGCTTAACACCAATCTAGTTGTCCATTGCAATTCAAGAGTGCTTTTAAGAAGAGGTTGAAAATAAAGACGTATTTATATCACACTGACTTCAACAGATCTTAAATATAGACTTAAATATGGTCTTCCACTGCAGTCAGCATTAAGAACTACAGCCAAATTCTCTTCTGAGTTCCAGAGATGCAAAATCTGAGTGTCTCTCTGAAATTAATGGATTGCTAAGAAAGACAGCCAATGATAGAATTGTTTCTCAGCAAATTAAAAAAAACCCAACACATGACTAACTCATGGCTGGGCAAGATTGATGTATGAGCACTTCATGCACCTGAGCTTTACTTCTCTTTGGGCAAGAAGCTGAAAATCACAGAAAACTAAAGTGCACTAAGAGAACACAGCTGGTTTGTCTTCACCAATGACAAAGTTAGTAAAATTCCCTTTAATTATGCAGTTGTATATTGGTTACTTCTCAAAGAACCTGCCTGAGGCACCTTATCATTAACATGAGTTGTTAATGTTACCCCTGAATTGTAAATCTCAATTAAATTAAAGCGGTGACAATATATAGATAAATTTAGTATAAATGTCTTTTATAAAAAAAAGCCACTACCTGAAGCTGGGTAGAGGTCAACTAACAAACCCATACATTAGCATCTAGAGAACTTTGTCTTTAGTATATTGACTGATTTGGTGGTTTTTYTTTTCCTAAGAGAAACAAAGGAAAGACTGAACGCAACACCACCAAAAATAAATACCACAAAAAAACCCTCACCAAAGTGAACTATGTATGTGAACCTCTGAGATGAAACATGCATCCCGTTCCACCAGTGTGCTCAGAAGGCAACCTGATGCCAGGGCATCAGCCCACTCCTGCACAGTCCTCAGATGTCTTTTCTTCTCTCAATCACAGGGCTTGGGAACTTTTTTTTACCTGAAGAAAATTTCTTGTCAGAGATAATGCTTTACAATACATGTCTCATGTGGCTCTCACCTCAAAGATGAACTTGGAACTGCCGAAGTTCGTTTTCTGCTTCTGCCAGAAATTATCAGGTTTTATAATCAGGGCAACATGAATCTCGGCAGGAAAGGCTTCTTGAAGGGTCTTTAGGAGAGGCTTGATCAAATCCCATTTCGATCCCCGCATATCGATAATAACAGTGAATCCTCGTTTACAAACATCTTCGCTGTAGGAATAAAAGCATATCAAGATCATTAATATTGTGGACAGTCACGCCGAGACTTAACTTTAGTTGCTAGTGTTCAGTGCTTCAGAACAAAGAAAGGAATGATATACTTCAAAATAAAAGGCAAAAGATAATGCAGCATAAAGGCTATATGAAAGGCTATACTAATTTTACCATAATCTAATTTACATGAAATTCAAGTGTATATATTACAGTTTAATCTCTAATTTCCCAAATACATGTAATTCAAAATTTCACTGAAAACATACATACTTTCACACAATTGAAAACAGAATCAAATATATCTGTATAGAAGCTATTTATGTGTACATACAACGGATTCTGCTTTCAACACATTGAATTCAATCCACAGCCAAAGCCAACAAGCAGGGTCCTGTGCCCTAACATTGCTGGCCACTTGTAAATTTGGGTGCCTTCATTTTTAGAGGCCCCTTTAAGGGCTTTTTAAAAAGCGTAATTTCCAGAAAAGTGCCTGGCAATCATTCCCTGAAAGGAAGGTCCTTGTGACTCAGCATGTGCACTGTTAAAATTGGGGCCCTTTTCCCTCCTGATTGATCTTCCAAATGTTGCAGGATCTTTTTCAATCTGCAGTCATACTTTTCTGCCAGCCTGTGCTCCTCCCTTCTCAAAAGTTCAAGACAGTTATCTGGCCTGGTCATTGGCAATGCATGGGGCCCAAAAGCACCAGAGTATTAGCTTGCAAACACATCTTCCCTTTTTCCTCAGGAGAAAAGAGGAGAAAGAATAAAAGGACATGTTGATTCAAGTCAAATCTGGGCAGATTCCAGCATAGCTTTTCCAGGGATGTAGTACTGCTCCTCAGAAGAAGAGGTATAGCTCAAAAGTGTCATCCTCCATCTGCAGCATCCAACATTTGATGAGATTTAGGAAGTGTCTACTCCTCTGACTGACCGGCTAATATATCTGCCATGCATGGCGTTGTAGTCTTGGGAGCTATGGTGTCTGCTTTAGGCCTCAAGCACTTGCACAAAATGTGAAATTCCCCATCCCCAGTAATATTATTGGTACGGTAAATGAGTAAAATTAATTGGTGATGCACTAAAAATGCCAGAATGGTCTACCTACTGATCTAACATTTTTTTTTTAAGGTAGAATGGAGGTCACAGCCTTTTCCACAGAAGGACAAGCTGTTGGAAGAAAGGAAGCGTGGAAAGAAGAAAGGAAGACAAAACCAGAAAGAACAGTTGAGAAAGAAGAGAAACATGGTAGAATATGAACATATTTTGTATGCTGAATGCAACAGTGAAGTACAGAACAAGAAATCCTCTTTAATACATGAATATAGCACCTTTGACCTTTCTGCAAACTGGCCATCAACATAAATAGCATCAATATTGTGGACATAAAGGCATATGTAAGATAATTTAAAATAGCAAGTCTTGATATCACTGGAATGAATCTGAAATATGCTGAGGTCAGATTTAATAAGTATGGTTATAATACAGAAATTGTAAGACTGTTTAGCCTCCACACGAATACTCTCAGTGCACAAACACACAGGACGATTTTCACTATACTCTATCTCTCTAAATTCTTAAAGCACTCTTTCTGCTAATAAGATCCAGCTCCTACATATCTCACTGAAAACAACTTTGTAAAGCTTACGACTAGGTTTCTGGGCTGGAACAAGGACAGGGATATCCTTCATAGGAGGCACACTGGATTAACATATATAACTTAAAAATAAAAGTCCTTGGTGACCTTACCAGTATCTAGAAAGATTTGTGCACAGATGGACCACCCCATGGCAAAGCAGATTTTGCCATGTTAAGAGAGTTCGCTAACGAACAGTCTCAACTTAGTGCCAGGAAGGAGCAGTCAAAGCCAACAAGCTTTGCCCTCTGCCTTAACATTATTGGCACATCTAGAGCACACTGCATAAAACAGTCAGTGCAAAGAAAAACTAGGGAGACCAGACACTTCCAAACACTGTCAGGAATATAGATCTTTTTATTCTCCTTTTACCTACTGCTGAAAGGTCAGACATCTGATCCTTCCATAACTAATGCCAAAAAAGGCTGTAAAAGAAGCTTTGTTGGTGGTGCTACTGCCTCTTGCCCTTTGGAACAAGAGCTGAGACAAAGAATCAAATCAGAAAGGGATGAATAGAAGGGGTTTTGTGTTTTGTTTTTTTTTTTTTTTTCTTGCAAAGCTTTATAGGGTCTTCAGTAACTTCTGCCAAGTCACCGATACTGAACTGACTTTTCCAAGGATTGATTTTTCTTCAAAGACTTGAGAAAGAGATCAAGGAGCCATACGGACACATGGAGAGCCCCAACAGCAGATGCAGTAACAGGTAAGTGCAATCTGTCTTTTCTGATACAAATAAGTACGTACCCACCCCCCCACTGCAACCACAGCAAGGCATAGCCAATATTAACTTCATTCCAACTTCCCATGGCTGCTGCCAACCTGACAACTTACCAAATCTGATCTAAAGCAACAACTTAATTTAATAGTTACTGATGAACAACAGAAAAACCTGTTTCAGTAAGCAGAACAGGAATGTCCTGAGGGACTGAGGTCTTCCGTTTATGAACCTGAACTAAAGTCTTAGACCCAAACAGACCCAAAATCAGACCCTGCCCCCAGCTTTAGAGCGTAGGCAGTGTGATACCACCATGACTGGAAGTTCAGCCTGCAGTAAGATAGATATTCCAGATAGGGAGCTAAGAGATGTAACTATGGGCTGGATTCTGTGTTTACTGAAGGTTTACAGCCTCTCCGGACCCTGGAGGTGCAGAGAAGCAGTGGAGGGAGCAGACAGTACTGCTGCCCATTCCCATCAGCACACCATGCCTAAGCATATGTGTGTGAAAAAACGCTCCACAACACCCTAAATCCCTACTTTCAGGTTTTTGGAGACTTCACAGTGTGTTTTCAGTGGAAGAAGAAAGGGTAACGACTCCCCATCTTTTTCTGGTGGACAAAGGAGAACAGCCACTAACTCTGCGGGCCAGGCTGGGACATCAGCCCACGGGTAGGGGTCAAGATGCTTCCTGATTCTTGTCCTGGAAGAGGCAATAAGCAGTCATTCCCTACCAGCCCTATCCACACTCCTTGTAACTAGACCAAATTTTCAACAAGCCTGGTACATTTTCAAGTATGAAACTGATAGGATGCAGGGATGGAGAAGGAGGAAAGGAAGGAGAATAATCATAGATTTCTTAGATTCAAAACACATCAACAAGTAACAACTATTTCACTAATAATACAAAACTCAATACAATGCTTTTAATTACAAAGAGGATTTCCCCTACTTGATTGGTCACATAGGCAGGTAAGTTCCCGTATGAAATAAAATAAGTGAAAAGATGGGTACCCCTCTTCAATTACAGTGCAGATCATGTACAAATGGATGGTATTTCTCATTTTGAGCAAATCTAACTCTGTTTCAAGAACCTTGCTCACAGTCTTGCAGAAGTGGCTCTGCTTGCMATTTTTTTCTTTAATGACATGAATGGTACTAACCTGTAACAAGACCTATGGGTCTGTAGTCTCATTACAGAATTTGATCTCCCTGGCACAGTGATAATTCCACACATCCTTCTCTTTGCAGAAAATTAGCACCTGATTTCTAAACCTGCTTGTCAAAAACTATTATTTAACAGTGTTTTAACTGTTGCAAGCCAGAAAGCTGTCTGCTCATTATTTCTACTTTCAGTTGCTGAGCATGCTGTGGAGAGGGGTGCCTTTGAGAGCACTTATACTATACTAGCAGGCAGCCGGATACTAATTAGGTACTAATACCTCAGAGAAAGATGGGGGAGATAAGAAAATTATTTAGATTGTAAGCTCTTCAGGGCAGGGACCATCTGCCATGCTGTGGAGGTCTCCAGGTACCTATACTCATACTACAGTCTTCAGCTGTCTAGAATGAATTCAAAAAAATTACTCTTCAGGAAACTATAGATGCAAATCCAAAGAATTAAAAATAATGAGTAATAACAGTCTGCAAAAACACAACTGAACATGTATGTGAGAGTACAAAAGGCTTACATAAATGTGGGGACACCTCATAGGCAATTTAGTTTAAAAAAACTAAAAAAGGCCAAAATTTAAGTTGCAATATCCAAGTATTTACAGCTAGTGATAGGGTCCTAAAAAAGTTGGCCTTGTGTAGACACAATGAAGCACCCATAAACTCTGGTGAGTCAGAGCAATCTCTAAAGATTTGTCATCTTTGACAGTCAGTCATTTTTCTTCAGTTACCTCAACATGTATTGAGGAAATGACCCTAGGTTCCTTTTGAATAGTCTAGCCATGCTTATTAAATTTATTGTTTAAAAGCAACAACTCAAACCCTTCCCAGTTTAGCAATTGATTGGGAAAAGCATCAGTAGCAATCAAGCTTCCTCCACACTATCCGAGCAAGACATGCCTTATACCTGGCTCCCAAGACGCTACATCAACCCACGTATCTATTACGCACAAGTAATCACTTTAGGATGGCAATTAATGTTGATTGTGGTGCTTAATTTTTTCCGGTATTGATATTTGACCAGAAACTGGAGAAAACACTCAGATCAAGGCATTTGGACAATCCATCAGCCTTTTGGCTGTGCTCATCTGGACTAGATTTGCAACGGTGAGCACAAAATATTTGATAGTTGATATGTCATTTCAGTTGCTACACTGCTTTTAAGCAAAGACAAAGACCAGCTTCTAAGTTTAATAAAAATACCCTAGAATATTTGTGAAAACAATACTTACAATCTGGATTTTTGTAAAAAAAAAAAAAAAAGCATAAAATTGAAACTCAGAAGCAGATGTGATAATTTTGTCAAAATAAATGCCTCTGTTTTGGTTTCTAGGGTACTTTCATAAGGTTATTTTCTCAAATTTCCTCTTTAATTGAGGCACATTCTAAATTGTATTTTCTTTGGCAAGAGCTGGTTTGCTGGGTACCAAATGAGTTTAAGGACTTCATGCTTTCTGATTAATCTTTCAAATACCTATCATTGATTATGTGTATTTTTCATCCTTACGGTTTGGCCAAAGCTTCTGGCATTTAGAAGCTTCAGCACTTGATTAGCTGAAATAACATAGTATCTCCACTCCCATTTTGCAGCCATGAGTTAATGACAAAGAAGCACATTTAGCAYGCCTGTTGGACCACTAAAAGCACAGATCTGACACGTATAGCATCTCATTCAAAATATGATTTGTTAACAGTGAGAGCAAGATCTTTAAGGAAGGTCAGCGTAACCTTGTCAGGAGACACTCAGCATAACAAGTAGCTCTACAAGCATCAATTTGTAAGCACAAAATCTGCAGGAACTTAATTATTTTTGAGATCACCATTCCTTTGACAAATGTGGCTGTAGTCAGCCAATTGATTCACAAGCTGAGGGTAGAAAAGGGAGAGGAAGAGGAGAAAAATGGGTATGTGAAAGCCTCCGAGACTGTTATCCCAAAGGTCTCATTTCATACTGAGACCAAACTAACTCCACTGCCTAGTTTGCATATCAAAATGTGCCAAGGATCACTTCAGTAACTTACGTGTTAATATTTTTGATCAATTGCAATTTTTTTATTCATCTTGTCTGTGGCTTGTTTACTCAGCTTGAAAATGAGGCTAGATGGGGAGGTTTATAATCAGCATCACTTACTGACTTTCATACTTTGGTTCTACATTACCATGTTGAGCCTGAAGATCACCTTGTCAAGAGAAACAGTCAGTCATCTATATTCATAATATACTTTCCAATATGTTTAGAGGACCAGATAAAGTCCTTTCTAGTAGACCTGTTTGTCAAGCACTCCTGAATCAGCATTATTTATTAAAATATTTTACTCCATTAATATTTCTCAGCAAAATGTACCTTGCTCATTATCACAGTTACCAGGTATGTTCCTGAACTTTCGCACTGTCAGTCTGAGTCGTCACCCACATCCCCTAGTGACTGTGGCTGTTCGGTGTGATGAGGCCGTTTGTCTCTCAAAGGTCCTAGGACACCTGTGACTGCTAATCCTCACATCTCCCTTAGGTGCTGGTATATCAGTGACCAGCGGAGGAAGTTAGTGATGCACACCCTGAGAGCACCATTACTCTGGAATAACAATTCACAGAAAGCTCCCACCAGAGAACTTCAGCTACCTAAAAGACTGTAGGTAGACAGACTTCACCCTATATTTTCCTTCTTACATTTTCTAACTCGGTTTCACAATGCTTTTTTGTAATTAGAGGAGAAACAGTCATCCAGCCCCCATTTCCAATTAATCCTTTCTTCCTTACTGTGACCTAAATTTGTTTCTTCTCTTTCAGCACTGAAAAGGAACCACTCATTCTCACTTTTCTTTTTTAAAAAGAGAAAGAAAGAAATCAAAGCCAGTTTCACAGTGCCTGGAGCTGGACATAAAGCAGCGATCTAGAGACATTTCAGTGACATGGTGTAAAAAGACTTGGAGCCAGTGAGGTCCGGTCAGAGACAAACCTCCTGTCTCTGGTTTCCAGCCACTGCTCTTAGGGGACATGAGGTGTGATTGCGAATGGCACAAGAATGCAGATGTGTGGGCTGCACAATGTCCACATTCAACCCCCGCCTCTGGCCCCATGTCAACAGGAGGGAACAGAAAGACAGAAAAAAAACCCAAGTATTTTGGCAGAAGCTAACTGATGCCAGAACGGGTGCTCCTGCTATTCTCAAGCAAGTAACTCATTTTGGTATTCGATTTTTACTTCTAAGAAAAATGGGTCTGAAGTCAAAGCAATTCTGTTGTAAAATGATGTAAGCTGGGAAGAACTCAGACACCAGCTAGGTGTAAGAAAACCTTTTCCCAATATGTAACCATGATCCTGTGAGTTCCTGAGAGTTGTTGTGAGAGGTGCAGGTTCCATATGGTATCTCTGTCAGGATTCAGCAGGCTTGTGTTGTGCTGTCTTCTACCCAGGTAAAAATCCTGATCTACATCATTACACCCTGGACCAGAACTGGGACCCAGAGCTCTGCAGGCATTCATCCTCCTGTTTAATTGAGCAAATAAACACTATTTGAAAGCTTCCTGTCTTCATTCAAATAGCAAAGATATAAAACACAGCTGTGTCCAAGAATGCATGATTGCAGCTGTTAAAGCCAAATCTGGAGGACAAATATTGTAATTTTTCACATTCCTATTAAGTTTCTGCTGGTAAATTATGCCTTCATACAAACCCCTTTACCCTCTTCCCCTTTTGTTGTTGCACGTCTACTATATTTGGATCAATATCTGGCAGGTCTTCCTTGAAACAGCTGCTGAGATAAATATGAAATTAATCAGGGCTTTGTTTTTGTTGAAGCAGGGCTACACTTAAAGATTTGTTACTACAGCAAAGAAATATTTGAACAGTAAGTACCATTCAACTATCTCTTGAGCATTTAAAGTCTTGTATTTGAGATGATTTAGCAGAAACAAAACAAAAAAGCTTTACTAAATGAAAATTATATGTTATTGACATTTGCTGGAAAAAATAAATATTAGAGTTGTGTTGAAATATAAACACACCATTCTTGAAAAGGTTTGGATGAGCAGAGGCTATTGAGAATATGTCTGGAGATTCAAATCCATTGGATTCCAGGTGAGAAATAAATACATATGGTTGTGCTTAGCACAGCCAAACTAGTAAGATTTAAAAAATAAATATACCTTTTTGCCTGCACTTTAAACATTTTTTGTAGTTCAAGCAAGGAGACCATGAAGTCCATTTCACATGCAGTCGCTATAAAGTTTAGTCTACAGTCAACACTGCCAGATTTTCACATAAGGAAAAGGATACTTCATCTGGGCAATGACTGCTTGGGGCTCTCGGACCTGGGATCCTGATTTATCAGTTCAAGGCATCAGTGACTTAACAAGTGAGTGAATGGAGCATGGTGAACAGCTCCAGGAATTCCAGTCACCATAGTAAAATACAGTCACCACAGAACGGAAAGTCTCCAGATTGCAAATACATACATTTCGTTGAAATGCGTTGTGGGAGGCAGAGTTACCCATAGTGGAAAGACCTTTTATAGCATAAATAAGCCTGCAAACATGTTTGGCTCATGCAAAGAATGATTAATTTAGGTTTAGACAATAGACAGCAGCACCTGGTGAAATCCAATATATGTCCAGAGGCAGACACCATGCCGAATTCAGTCCTGATGTAAGCAGGTATAACCACTCTGGGACTAGCACAATTGATCCAGGGCTCAATTAGGCTCATAGATGAGGATAGGAAAAAATACTCTTCAAAGATGCTAAAATCTCTTTTTCTAAATAGTAGTGACATTTCTTGCAGTAAGCACTTATCAGTTCTCATGTGCTGCTCCTGGCAGTACAGGAGAGCAATGTACATCCATGTACAGAAGAGCTGTAATTAAAATATGGAGCTAAGGAGAGAAGATGAGAAATTACACATTAATTCAAAATAACATGTTTCATGATGAGTGCAGGTTCTCATGAAAGTGTGTACTGAATCAAAAACTGAAAAAAGGCTTTTATAACAGCAAAATATTCTGGTTAGGCCTTTTCAGATGAAATGTCTTTTTTTCATTTTGTTCCTTTTTTTTGATCAGACAACGTAAAAAAAAAAGAACAAAACCTTTGAATTTTATCAAAACAAAATATAGTGATCGACATAATATTTTAGAGGTATTTTTGGTGACAAATTTTGAAAGTTTTTGGATTTTTCCTCATTTAAAAATCTGTACTTCAAAATAGCAGATTCTTCCACAAATAATTAACTTAGCTTCTGCCCATTTGCAGTGCAGAGTTCAGCATGAGAGTTGCTTTGCACTTTTTATCTGCTAAGCAGAAGTGATATAACCATCGTTATAACACACTTGTTTTATTTAAGGGCACACACTGGATTCAAGTGCATCTGTTAGGAGGAAAGGTTGAGTGCTACCATCCCAGAAACACCCTGCAGTCCCTACAATGAGTCTGTTTTGCTAAGACACTACGTGAGAATTTGGGTTCTCTTTAGAAGTGTACGATTTAAAAGCTGATGCCTCCATTTTCCCCAGGTTGGATCATGACTAATACATCAGTGGTACTCTTTTTTTTTTGAGCTCCACCCATATACAAACAAAGCAGGTCTTTGTAGGCACAATGATTTACCCAAAATAGTTCACTTATCAGATAGATACTTCCTGCCGTGCCAGGCTGGGTGAAGACTGCCTGTGGTATTACATCCAGAAGGGCTCGCTTTGAAGGTATAGAATCAACCTATGTTATAAGATACACTTGTAAAATCAATTGTTGTGTGTTGCTTTACACAGCAGACTTTACTCATTCTTTCAAATAATTACCATGATGGCACTGAGAGGAGAAAAAGTCCTTTTTACTGAGTCCTCAAGAGACAGTGGATACTGATGTGCTATTCACAATCCAGCTTCAAAACATCTAGCTCAAGTCTGATTTTTTCTGAATCTGTCCCCTAGCAAGGCCAGGCTCTCTCACTCTGTCTAGCAAGGGGAACTAAGCCTTGCCAATGAAGCTACTTGATGTGAGGTATCCCTTATTATTTTTATTAAATGTGTGATAGATCAAAATCACTGATGCTGACTGAGCACAAACAAGTCAATAACTCAGTATTTCAAAGTGAATAGAAGACCTAAAAGATACTGTTGACCCCCAGAGTGAGAAAGCTGGATCCAAAATGCTTCTGGAGAGCAAAGATGAATCTAGCAGTCGAATAATGGAACTAAAACCTGGCAATAACTGTGCAGACCTCGACTGATTCTCTGAGCTAACACTCTGCCTGTCTTCCCAAGAGCACTTGAGGTATTTCTCCAGCCTCAGATGCTCTCACATTTGTAGGAGATTGAGCTCCTTAGACRCTTGTGTGCGGTCCCCTCAGTTTTACTGTCCATCATGCTAAGGCACTTTCCCACCCTGATGGGAACTCACATACTGGTGTCATGCCAACACAGCTTTAAGGTTGCTTCCCTTATGATCCTGAATTTCCATCACAACCACTAGTAATTTCAGTTCTCCATCAGTACCTCTTCCCATCAGTCACCACTAATTGGAAAAACCCAGAGAAACTGTTTCATCAATTAAAGCAGTTTCAGATAAATGCTCCAAAAAGTAATTGCCTGGTTTCAACTGCCTGCTACCTTTCCCCTATTAGCTATACTGTTCTCTATCAAAAGCACAATACAACTTCACAGGCAAGTCCATCTACAAGTGCCACATGTGAACGTCCATCATCCTATTCATCTCAGGAACTGCATACCCCAGGTGGTGCTTTTCCTGCTGCCAGACCTGAAAATTATATTGACAAATTAACATATGCCAGGATAGTAACGATAGGAATCTGCTAGTCAGAAAACTCTTAGAATTTATTGCAGATATCAGCCAGCCAATGTAATAAAAATCACAGAGCAGATTCATGGAGCATTGCACCTAAGGATATTTGGCCTAATATTGAGTGGCTCATTTGATCTGGAAGAGACACATCAAAGATATGTCACAGGCCACATCTACTCCACCGGACTAATGGGTTTCCCACCTGGGAGTTAAACTAATGCAATATAACATCCTGTGTAGAAATGGGCCTAATGCAGCGGGTTTCTGTAGCAAGTTGAACCACCATAGTCACCCCCCCGGGCAACAACTGGCGAGAAACAACAGAAAGCATTTCAGTCACTCTGCAAACCTCTAGCCTCACATTGGACACATCACCCAGTATAAGAAAAGCCTACTAAGTATAACTCCCCGACACTGAGATAATGCAAATAAATGTAAGTATTTTCCTTTCAAATATAGCTTCACAMTTTATTCATTTTTTACATCTGGCTGAAGCACTGCAGTCCAGGGGATGAGACTGAGAGTCAGGCAATCCTAGTTGGGTTGCTCACCTCCTTCTTGTGTTTCTGTGTTATAGCTCAACTCTACCTCTGGATTTTTTCATCTGTAAAATGGGTGTTACCGTACTTTTCTTTATTGAGGCTAATGCATTCTTCCAATGAATGTATTATATTTACCACATTTTCAGACACAGGTAGGATACATAATTGCAGGAGAATTACAAATTGCAAATAGTCATGGCCGCTTCATGGTTAATTCAAAAAAGCTTAAGAGAGATCACTTAATAATCTAAGCATGTGCTTATTTATCCATGCTGGGCTACATTCTCTGTTACACGTGTGCTGATTTTATATAGGGAGCATTTATTGGTCTATACATATGCTTATCTAATTGTACTGAATACACATGTTTTATTAAACTCATAAATGAGCACATTTATGGGTCTATGTGAAAGTAGAGCCCTTCATATTTTATTTATAAAGTGGGACAATAGAACTGCATTGACATAGAACATCCATTTAATTCAGAGGATTTAGGGTCGTCCCACAGATTTTGCTATTTTTTGCCAGAATCAAAGCTTTTGGTTTTTTTAATTAGATTTCCAGCCCATCTGCTTGCAAAGATAGCCTTGACAATATAAACTAATGCACATTTGTCTTGCTGAGTCTGCAGCCAGTGGAAAGAAACAATGAGACTAGGAGAACAGTGAACTTGCACCCCCCATCTTATTGGGGTGTTAACTAAAAAGCCAATTCTGACTGCCTAAATACCAGGATTCTTAACTATTTCATTGCTGTTAATTTTGCCACCAAACCTGCAGATAAAATGTTTGTCAATGCCCTGAATTATTCACATAAGCTCTTGCCCATTTTGATGACCATGCTGTACAATTCAGGCTGTCAATTAGGACCAGGCAAGTACCTGGCCAAATATATAAGTCTTCAATTATAATCAAGGATTTTGCTCCTTTTTTAACGTGTGGAGTAAAAGCATTGATCACAGCATAATCAGACAACTAATACTAGAAGCTGATAGTGGAAAAGATTGCAAACCCACAATTATTTTGGATTTGATGTAGAACCCACAAGAGCACTAGCCTAATACATAATTTTAAGTCCTTTATGATATAAAACTAAGGAAAACAGATTACAATCTCTGTTGCTACGACATGCTTTACAAACAGCATATAAAACATAGCTCAAATAGACTCAGACTTTTTCCTACCACTTGAAAATAATAAGAATACTGCACCGGTCTCTTATGAGAGTGACGCTATACCAATTCATAGTACTTCAATGCTAAAATCACCCACAAAACTAATGACTCTAAAAAGAACTGACTATTCCTGCATTTTGTGTAATTACTGATTCCAAACTTGAATAACTGTTTCAACCCTSTTTGATATAAGCTCTCCTAAAATCATGAACAATGTGCGTTTATGTCCATCCAGCAAGCTCACACAGGTTGTTGACATCTGAAAATAAAGAGGTAAGCTTGAGTCTGAGTTTATGACAGTGGTTGCTGCAGTGGTTGCTGCCTGAATTATCACATTGTGGGGATGCTGCATGGATGCAGTCATATCCTGACATTGGGTTTTTAAAGGACAGCAATGTTCAATGACCATGCTTCTTTAATCCTATGGTCTGTCTGATAAAAATATCTTCCATCTGGTTCCTGTTTGTATAGTTGTGCCTCACAACTCAAGAGAGCTTGATTAAGCAATTAAGATGGTGCATGAAGCACATGTTTACACTTGCTGGATATGGATGGACTTACGTATGCATTTGACTGCTTTCCTGGAAGAGGATCACAGTACTTAAACAAGAATTAGGAAAAGGACATGGGAAGTAGAAGCCTGCAGGCCAGGCAGGCCTTTTACTGTTTCGGTTGGCCTCTTGCATCAATTTCCAAGTTTATTTTAGTAAATTAATGTGTTAGCCTAAAAAACTATTGATATCCTCCTTTCATTTGTGACTAAGAGCAGATATGGTGAATGCATGTTTCCACCTTGATGATTTCCTTCTTATGCCCCTGGCAATTTACACAATGAATAAATATCTTTGTTGTGTCATAAGATGTAAGAGAGTTGTGGAAAAATCCTAGGCTTGGTGAATGGCTGCCTAGACAGATCCTCTCTAGTCTGTTATTTTGAGATACATTTCTTGCTTGATTCTGTTTGCAGAGCAGATACGTCTTTCCAGCACGTTCAGATTCTGTTGAAGTCAGCTGTAGCCTGGAAGAACCAACAGATGAATCCTGTGATTTTCACAGGAGGCACTTATCAAAGGTAGGAAGAACTAACGGTTTGATAAATCAATCCAGACCCACTCATAAAATTACCCGTTATATTGATTTGTTTTCAACTACTTTAAAATTCACCAAAAAAAAACCTTGTTATATCATCTGGTGATGAAGACTTCTTTGCTCTTCTCTCTGCCCCATCTAACTAAAAAAGTTTATCATTAGCTTTTTTAGAACTTGACCAATATTTGAATCTATGTGATGCAAAACATAAAGTGCCCCATACATTACTTTTAGCATTGGAAGAACAAACCTACGTTATAAGAATGCTGTCATAACCTTTTGTATCATCTTTCATCCTGAAGGATCTTAAAGAGCTTTGCCATGAGTAATCAGGTGTTAAATAAAACAGGGTCTAATATTATGCTTTAGAGTATTTCACTCAACAACAAAAGCAGAGGGAACTGCCTTTTTGTACTGGACTTAGACAAAGAACAAAATACACCCCAGAAGATCTTTGACAATTTCCTTTGAAAAGGAACTTAATTCTTGGCCAAGAAAATGAGAAATACAAGAAGAAAAGCAAGGACTTAAAAAGCAACGTGCCAAAAAATGTTCACAGGTGCAGGAACTAGACTTTTAACAGAATCCCTAATTACACATCTGACTTTTGGCATCTTTTCAAGGCATCATGAACACAGTTAAAGTTCCTTTGTGCATTTGTGTCCTCCCACAAAAAAGGCAAAAATGTGTTTTCTTTTGTAAATACAATTATAAGTCAATTACCTCTAAGTGGGCAAAGTGAGCACAATATTGGCAAGATGGACTTCAGCTTCTGGAAATACTGACTTGTCACCAATTTTAAAAGCCCGGAAATGGAGATCAAGACAACTTTGCACTGGTACTGTATCCAGTACATTTATTTGATTTATATTGCTCCACTTTCTGTACCTTATTCAAACATGTCTGCTTTAATTTTCCAAGTGCCACTGGGAATGTACGAAATATATAATAAATATTTTAACAAGAGGACAATTAGCATCTTATTCACTAAGGCAAAYATTTCTAAACCTAGTGTCAAAGTTAGACCAGGTGGATCCTCAAGTGGCCTCTTTCTCAAAGGTACTGAGTTGATTTTACCTAACAAAAATGTGTGCCTTTTTCATATAATTAGTAGTGCCCAACAAGTCATCAGAAAAGTGCTGCCGATGCTAATATACCACAGATGCAATTTAACAGTCCATAAAACTACAGAGATGAAGTGTCCTACAGAATTCATTCCTAAATGAAAATCCCAGGAAACCTTTTTAGCTGATCCTATTTTCCTGTCACCTACCATATACCATCTGACACTGCAAAATCATTGGGGCGGCTGTTCTGAAAATTAAGGAGAAACTGAGATTTCCAGTAAGCCTGGTAAGTGTGGAATGATTTAACAGTTGAGTTCTGCCTTGTGAACGGAGAAGAAAGAAACCCTAAAAAACCCGCACATATTGCTCGTGTATTTGATTCCTAGTCTAACAGTTCATTAACAAAGCAGAGCTTCCAGACATTCTTCCTATGGGTAAGATTGTCTGCTACTTTCCTATGTACCTGCTTTTTAATTAGATTTTGGAATGGAATCGCAGCTCCTACCCACAAATCTCCAGTGGGAAGCAAGATCTAAACTAATCTGTGATCCCAGAGATGTTTGCTTCTCCAGATGCAGTTTCTGAACTAAATTACAAATGTTGTAGAAACAGAAGAATGGAGAAATAAGGGGACATAACCACAAAATTGGATGTGATTAATCAGTGTTGTAAGAGTTCAGTTCTGTCTTGAGAATGGGGGAAAAAAGAGGTCTTAAAGAAAAAGAACATATTGCCTATTTGATTAATTCTTAGACTAACAGTTTATTAACAAGGCAGCATTTCCAGCCATTCTTCCTATGCGTAAGATCACCCACTAGTTTATCAGGTACCTGCTTTTTATTTAGATTGTGTTTTGGAATTACAGTTCTTCTGTAAGTTCTTCTTCTACTCCCTAGACTCGCCGCATGGCAAAATGGTACATTTGTAATGAGATGCTTTTATCAAGTGCATTTTCTAATGTCAGGAGGTGACACAGTACACGGCCAATTTCTTAGGCTGTGCTCCCATGACAGTATTGGGAAACGCAACTTTAAAGACCCTGCTTCCCAGAAATGAGAGGTCTAATCAGTGTGTACTATTAAAGGGACCTGTATTTCTGCCTCATGCAGCATAACTATAATAAAACCACTTTGGGTTTTCTATCTTCAAGATGTAAAAATATCAGCTAATTTCGTTTCCCAAACCTTTGTGAGGTGTCTCCTGTATGGACTGGTAAATTCAGGTTATACAGTTAAACCAAGGGAGAAGAGAACTCAATGTTGAGTCCAGAACTAAAATTCAGGAAGCTCTGACTGTGTGTCTTCCCTGATACGCCAGGATGGCACCTACCTTAGTGCAAATGGCACCTAAATGGGTGGCCTAAATTAAACCTGAGGCTCCCATCTGATTACCATCTACAAAGATCACAAAAGACACAAGCAGAGCTGCTAATAAACATAGACCTTAGCTGGTGGTCTAAGCAGAGCTGCTAAGGCTACTGAAAAGGAAACACTAGTCTCCAATTAGGACTGACTCATAATAGAAAAACAATGGAAGGAAAAATTTGCATTGCTGCATCAGCAGAGGGCTTTGGCTTCTAGGGCAGTCAACTGCTGAATCACAGAAGATTGAGATAGAAGAGACCTATTAAATCATCCTAGCCAGGGATGTTGTTGGTACTTTGCCAAGAAAGAATAGTAATCAGTACCATAAGCCTACCTTTCTTGCAGCTAATCTTTCACTAGGATTAAATTAACATGCAAATAAAGAGGAACGGTAGGAAACTATTTTAGAGGTATAGTTTATACTAATTTAAAGAATATTTTAAAATACAGAATACAAAAGTCTCCATCCACTATTACTGATGGTATGCCTTTTTGATATACAAAGTGTAAGCGCACAGTAGATGAAACGTGTACAGGAGGCCCATTTGGAGTTCTCTAAGGGAAAAAACTTTTATTGCTAGTGGGACATGATGTTTGCCCATGGAGCTGCTTAATACCATGCAACGGCACTTCAGAACATAGCATTCATTCTTGACGTGAAACAAAGTATTTTGCTGATCATCTGTCAGGATCACCAAAGCCATTTGCCATGCTTTGCAGAATGTTAACCTACAGAGAAAGTTTGAAATCACCCCCTGGAATTCCAATACAATGTGTATTTTAAAATGCCATAAAGTTCCTGCTAAGGATCCCACCCATCTCCGTATTAATGCTGTGTTGGTATCCTYATTATTTTTATTCCTTAAATGGCTACATTTAATATCTGCTTGGATGCTGGACCCTGGTTTAGGACTGGGGGAGGAAGAAGGGTTGAATTTTACCAAGCAAAGGTTTTTAATGAGTAATTCTTTCAAACTAAATTTCAAAAAGTAATATTTATTTGATCCTCAATGACAACATCAATAGCAGAAGCATCTGGCTTGCCAGATGCTCAAATAAATAAATTGACAATCAAACTTAACTCATCCTTCTAGTAAAAGACTAAGTGCTAATATCACTACACAGATATTAGAGATTGTCAGTTCTTCTTGTATTCCCATGGGAAACAGGGTGATATAAGAGAGCTACGTCACATGAACATCACATACACACTTGAGTAGCGCACAGGAAAGGCATATAAAAGCAGCCTGAATTTGGCTGGAGATGAACTGCTGCTGCTGTTACAATTTTCAGAGAGAGATGCAATTATTCTACAGAGCCAATGCTCTACTACAATTTCTATTCAATGACTTTAACCAAAAGGACCATTACAGCAAAGATGTCCCTTTTAAACATTGCACTGAGCCTACAGCAGGTTCCTACTTTCTCGTTTGCACTGTAGTGGGAGTATGTGGAAGAGGTGCAGGATATTTCCCTGAATGCAGTTGCAGGACAAGGGAAAGCTGTTTTGGTGCTTTGGCTTTTTGGTGGAGTACCGCAAAGGCACTTTCTAAAATATTACATTGCTGGAAAATTCTCCAGAGACTAAGCTTTCTCTTTAAACTTAGACATAAAATAAAGCCCTGTGTACACAGGCAGGGAAACCAATGCTCCCTTGTTAATAGTAGAAAAGTACACTGTGGCACACGTTGCAGACCAGACAATATCTGCCGAGCCAAAAGCATGTTTGAGTTACACTCTTCTGCCTCTTCTTGGGGGAGGAGGAGAGATTCTAGAATGATTTGTCTTATTTATGATTTTATTTTGTGTTACGGTATTTCTCTCTCTTTTTTTTTTTTTTTCTTAATCTAAGTAGCCCAACAGCCTCTTACCACATAGGTACAATTACATTTTGCTGCACACAGCATTACAGGATCCACAGGGAACTCTGCAGCAGCATGAGGATCCACAAGGAAAACATTAAATACCACAGACTGACTTGGTTAGGAGCACCTTGTGGAAAATGAGAAGAAACCATTGATGAGATTTACAACTGCCTACCAAACTTGGATACCAATTCCCTTTGCAAACAGCAGGGAATTGAGCATCCAAACCTCCGAGACAAATTTTGCCAGTCCCAACCCATACTTTCCATGCTATAAGAGCATCAGCCTGCTCAGGACCGTATGTTACCATGAATTGGTCATTGTTCTATTTTAGTATGATCCCATTTTCTAATACCATAAACTAGCATGCACTTTTATGAGCACAGGAACAGCTGAACCCTTGGTAGTGGTTTGCGCATTGATTCTCTAATGTTTAATAACAAATTTGCCTCTTATATGATCTGGAGATATCCCCTCTACCTCCAGTCTCTAAGAAGGCGTGAGTTCAGACCACCTTTCCCTCTCTGTGGACACTAATTAGGTCTCCTTCCTTGATGCAGCTGTCTATTCTCATTAAATTTGTAGGAATTTAATATTCTTGAGAGTCTTCTCTGACAGATTTGGTTTAAACAGTGACTGACAGACAGCACGATTATGTAAGCTTTTTATCATTTGGAGACAAGGCTAAAAATATATTCCTGAAAACACATCTTCAGTCCTACCCAAGCTGTGCACTGGGGAATCCAGACTTTGGAGCAGCATCCACACCACCTCCATCCATCCAATGAGGATAAGGACCAGGCAGTCTAGACTGAGACGACTCTGCTTCTGTGTCTCCCGTTATTTGCTCCATATTGGCACACTGTAAATGTCTCATCCATTCTCCATGGGAGTTCAGAAGACCTTTCCATTGACGTTAAGATACCTTTGACAATATTCCCATTACAAAGCAGACTGCAAAGCACAGCAGTTGTTTTCCTGCTCTAATGATATCCATGAAGAGGGTGGCATAAGACACTTCCAAATTGTAATAATTTCTAAGAGTGAAAAGGATGTAGCACGTACTGGAGTTACTGATGAGGAACACAAGCACCCATGCTGGAATGAGACAAAAACCATTTTCCAGTCTCTGCAAAAACCGTAGGAAAGAGATCACCGAAATGAAAAGTTAGGATTGGCTGAACCGCTGCATATTCTGCTGACGGCTGCTGACAGCTTCAGGAGGGAAACGCACGTGGCCRGTGCCGGCTCTGCTGCCAGCGCACCGCTCCCACAAAAGGTCTCTGTTTGCTAATTTTAGCTCTTCTGAATTACTGCTCACATTAGTGCAAAGCTGCCACCTCCATGGAAGTCTCCAGGTTGCTGCTGCCTGGACCTCTCGGAGTACTGCGGAGCCACAAATCTGACGGTTAAAAAGCCCATGAGGAGCATGCAACAGCACTAGCACGGAAAAGGCCAGAGAGGGCAGCACGGCAAAGTGTGCTGCAGAGACTCACAAACCACTTGTCAGAGAGCCACTGAGGAAGAGCATGGAGAAAATGACGCTCTGCATAAAATTTATAGCAGGCTGCGGTGCCCACCGACTCCCTCACCAGTGAACGGGTGCAGGATATATCCTAGTTTACAAGTTTCTGCCTTTTCTCCATCACCTCAGCTCCTTCTTCCAGGCAGCAAATGCCAGTACAATCAACATGCAAAAGCCATTTAGCAAGGAGGAACAATGCTGATCTAATCCCCAGATCGAGGGCTTGGACGGAGCTCAAAAAGCAGAGTGCAGCAGCGCAGCTCTACGTGAGACAGCTCAGGGGATGGGATCAGGCCCCAGACCCCGCCGGCACTGCTGGGTGTCACTTGGTCATGGTGGCTCCCGCATCCTAGCAGTGGCGGTGTGCATGGTAAGGGGCTTTGTTTTGCTGCTTGCTCCAGATTTAGAGAAATCCAAGCAGAATCCTCCCCAGCCCAAACCCCCTGTTGGAAATGCAGTCAGACCTACAACATCGCTAACAGAAATACAGCAACACGGGGAGCGGCTGCACAGGGCAGGCACCCATCCTGTGTGGGAAAGCCAGAGATCAGCAGCCCCCAACCCGTGCCGGGGAGCTGAGCAGCGTCTGAGGCTCCCCCGAGAAGACAGCTGGGGTTTTCTCAGTGTCTTGCCAAAGCTCAGACCCCTGTGCCATCAACCCCTCAGGACGCCTTGAGGAGGCTCAGCTGATGCCACTGCGTGGGGTCACCATCCTTACAGGAGGTTGCTGTTTCCAGGTCAGCCCCCCTTGGCCATAGTGGGAAGCACTGCCACAGGCATCTCTGCCTCTGCTCAGAGGGTTTTAGGAGCCCTCCAGTCCCTCCTCTCTCAGTGAGAAAGAGAGAAGCCAGGTGCAGTGATGCTGTGGAGCTATGGCTCGGCAGCAGCAGCCTGTTGGCTGTTTTCTGTGCAGTGGACCTGGGAAGATGGGGGCTGCGGAGGAGTCCACTTGCTGCTGTCCTTCTGGCTGCTCTGAACTTGCAGCCTGAATGCACTGCCTGTGGTGAAGAGAAACAGCCCGCAGCTGGGAGGGTAGGGCTGGAGCAAAAAAGGCCAGACCAGTAAAACCAAAAGGCATTGGACCTGAACTAGGTAGAGACACTTGCTTTGCTGCCTGGGAAGAGCACAAAGTAAAACAGTGACCTTTTATTTCATCAGATGTGTCCCCTCGTTGAGCCCTATCTGCTGACTCCACTGAAGAAGGCATGACTGAGCTCTCACTGGGCTGGAAAAACAGCACAGTACCAGGAAAAGGAACTTCTCTTCCAGATCTGTGCATTTTCTTTGTACGTTAAACTTGGCCTGTAGGACTACCTCTGCAATCCTAAATCTTCAAATGAGTAACCCGCTGGAGAATCTTTATGTTGGAGACGTTAGATGAACCAGAAAGAACCCAATATGACTTTGAAATCTCAGCATGAGTCTGCATGGTTGGCAGTAAGAGAAAATTGGACCCCCTCCCCTACCCTGTAAAAAAGAACAATTGCCTTGGAAATAATTCAGACACAATAAATGAGGGATTCCTTCATATTAACTGTTTTCAACTGCAGATTTATAGTCTAAAATTAAGCAGATGTTGAGTGTTGAATAGAATGCTTAAAAACACAATGGCAAGTTGAAATCCTAGTTTCTCTGCATGTGGCAATCGGTAATTTCAATTATTTATTGGAATACAATTAATATATAATAAAATGGAGCAAGCTACTACTTAAGAATACAGAAATATTGAAGAAGTTAGTGTGAAAAAACAGTAACAGATTTTCAGGTCTTCCAAAATGGTGCAAATATTTTTGGATACAAGACAGACAACTTACAAAGGGATTTGCAAAGTATTTTCTATGTCCTTTAAGGAATTTATTTCACATAAGGAATTCAGTCTTGAAACAACATCAACCTTTATTTTATTTATTTGAGTCCCCAAACTCGTGTTCTGAAACAAGACAATCAAATCTCCATGAGTTTGTCTCAGTATTAACATTATGTTACTCTCATTTGCCTCTATTTCACAATAGAGAGATGAGAGAGACTTCTGCTAGACCAAACAGAAGATATTGATGATCGCTGGTAGAAGTGATATGCAGAGCCCAGCTTACCCTGCCCTTTATTAGTCTTCAGAAGAAAAAGGCTACATGAGCTGTGCAATTCACAGTACCTTAACTACAAAGCTCTGTATCATGCTATTTGTGTTGTTCAGCACAAAACCAGTCTGAAAACACTTGCACTGTTACCCAGCTGGAAGGCAGAGCAGGGCTCAGCAGCTAACCAAGCTGGAACCAGTCTGAGAGTGCTCTCAGCTCCCACGGAAGGCAGAGGAGTAGAGGCCGTTTGCTTTAGGTCCAGAGCTGTGCAAGATCGGTCCTTACACTGTCCAGGAAAACAGCAACAGGCAACGAAAGCAGGAAGTAATTTGGAAACTGATACRGAAAGCCCCCATTTACCTCAGGTTTGGACTAATTTAAAAAAAAAATTCCAGGGATTAAAAATAAACAAACATGGGAAATGAAAATTGTGTACCTATTTAAAAAAACCCAGTGTCACGAGAGCTGGAGAGGCTGTTGTTTTCATCCCTCCGCTGCAAGACAGGAATGACAATACCTGGGTCATTCCTGAAATGCCTTCTAACAGGGTCTCCAGGATGGAGATGCTACAGAAACCTGCTTCATTTCTTCAATCTATGATTTTAATCCATTTCTTTTTGTCCCATTTGCCATGTACACCGAGACCGAATTGTTTCCTTTAGCTCAGTCTTGCATACTGGAGTGTAATCACATAATTTTTACTTTCCCTCTCTTTAACCTAAGCATCCCCAACACCTTCAATCTTTTCTCATGACTCCTGCTCCCCAGGCTCTGACGGCTCTTGTTGCTCCCTCTGCACTTCTAGGAAGTCCAAATTTTCTAGCAGCTTCTGGTAAACAGGGGAGCTTGCTGGGCTAGCAGCTGTAGACACTTACTGCAGAATTTCGACATCAATTATAGTCACTGTCCACTTATCTAGGAATAAAATGTCTCAACAGGTCGTTACCGCAGCTAGAAGGAAATCAGAGATACTCTTTTGAAGAGCTGGTCTCCAACAAGAAGTGAACATGTAACTTGGTCCTGAGGTGGTCAGTTATGGGACACAGGAGGCAAAACAGAGCGATGTGGGCAGAAGCCTTTTAACAGGACAAGGCGAGACCACCAACTATTTCCACAGAAGTCCCAGATGGTGGTGATAACATCACGTACCAATACCACGTACAATGGAGGCTGGATTTGAACTGGCTATTGAGTGGCAAAAGGCTCTTAAATTCACTAGCATTCATGTCAGTTATATACTCCTAAGGCGCTTCTTTCTCCAAAATACACTTACAATTATTTTTTTTTTAATCAAATTATATCTGCAGAAAATACTAAACCTCCATTAGCCTCATTAGCTTCACTTCATTTTTTACTGTGGTATTTTGATACAAGCGTATGGCGGAATAATTATCTTCTAGATGGCACCAGATATTTAGTTACTAAAATTAGTATGAAGTCCCTGGCGTTATTTTTAAAATACATGGTTATTTTTGTAGATCTACAATAGCCTCCAGAAAAAAAAAGATCCTCAAAAGC
This sequence comes from Phoebastria nigripes, assembly GCA_035582835.1. Taxonomy (NCBI): domain Eukaryota; kingdom Metazoa; phylum Chordata; class Aves; order Procellariiformes; family Diomedeidae; genus Phoebastria; species Phoebastria nigripes. The sequence goes on along the minus strand of JAYKAV010001555.1, from coordinate 4,180,544 downwards.
TTCTTTTGTGCTAGGATCATGTAACAGAAAGTAGAGCTCTAGGGTTTAATTCCTATCAATCAACAAAATGAGTTTCACACTACTCCCAGCCAGAGGAGCTAATATACACAGTACCACAGGTCATCAGAGAGGAGCTTAAAATAAATCCAAGAGTGGGTGAGTATCGCTACATTTTGCCATCACCTGTATTGTTCTTCTAATTTTATAAAGCCCCAATCACTGAACTAATTATTAGTTGTTCTACTGATCCTAGCACCTTTCATCAAACTCATGCAGCTCTCAGGAGCTGTTCAAACACACAGGGCTGTCCCTTGGAAACATTTTGCTGCTCTTTTGAGCCCTGGATGTCCCCCAGAACAGGGAAACATTTGAGCAGGTTTTTAAACAGAGGACAAATAAAAAGTAGATGTCTTTAAAAATACAGGCCTCCGAGGCATCTCGGGTTTCCCCTTCTGCAGCGAGCACAGAAGACTGCTTATCTTGGCTCCCAAACAGATTGATGTGTTCAGCCGGAAGATTCACTATAGCTGACAGAGAACATTTCCTTCATCGTATTGCTTCACCATGCGAGGAGATAACTCAGGCTAATAATATTCTGTCTCCTTTTTATCCTCCTATAGCCTACACATAACTTAATTCCTAATTCCAAAGGCTCACAGAGGAGATTGGCCTGGTGCTAGTTTCATTTACACACATATAAATCAAAACTCAGTCTACCAGAATAGATGGCACTGCGCTGGTGTTAAAAAATAAAATCCTCAGCGAGGCCAGAAAATTCCCCCTCAGCGCCCCTGATCATAAACACCGTGTTATCCCAGATTCAGTCACGCCCTCCAAATTTCTAAACATCGCATCCCATTTAAATTTGCATGTAAATAGGAGCTATCCTGATTCACAAGAAATACAGCTTCGCCTATCCAGAAAGCATTAGTGCAAATGTAGAACAAGCAGAAAATGGCAGAGTGGTAGAAACCTGGCATCCGTGGCAATTATCTTTACTTCTAATGAATAGCATCTTCGTTTCTTAGTAACTAATTATAGTGGAACAGTTTGGAGAAAAGGACCTCGTGATATGCCTGAAAGAACCAGCGTATGGCACCGAATCAGGACCACATCTGTCCACGGTGTCAGATACCCACTCGCAACCCAAGACTGCAGGATCAGGCTTTGGAATCTTCCAGGACCCCAAAGTCACCCCAGGTACTATGGGCTGCAAGGTTACCATTTTGGGATATGAATAAACCACGTTCCTAGATCTGAAGTCTTAACCCCCAAGCAGTAATCCTCAGCCACGCGGGAAACCCCACTGGCTGCAGGCACCTGCCTGACCGTGCCTCGCAGCTGCATCAGAGCACTCACTGTTCTGCTCTAACTCAAACACACATTGCTGCTTTCAGAAAACCCACATTATTATTCTGGTTTTGAAGCAGGAATTGCGGAAAGCTGAATCAGAAACTTTGAAAACTGCTAGCAAGACCCTGGTTTCACTTATCCTAATCTGTCATCGTATTTCATCACCAATCTCGTACCTGCTCAAAGCTCCAGCAATGCGCCACCTCTGCCCCCTCCATTAAGATATAAAACAAGGGTTAAGTGACAGATAGTATCAATGTGGATAGCAATCTGTCTCACTCAGAAACCATTGCACCGGGAATAAAGAAAGAATTATTATACTGGTGTCAATATGATAAATTACAGTCTCTTTTCTTCCTAAAGAAGAATTTCTAGTTTTTCAGCTAGCACAGAAAACTCTCCCCCTTTCAGCACTCTGAACATCAGAGCAGTTTCTCCTGACATCCTGTTCAGACTCTCTGCTAATGAAACTGTTTATTTTGGTGGATGGCTGATGCAGTTATTCATTAAAGCACTAATCTTGGAATAAATATGAACTGGGAGCCAGTGATATGAATTCAAACTGTTCCTTCCATATATTTATCTTCAAAAAGTGAATAAGTTTGAAACCTCTGCTGGTTGCCCTTGTTAAAGCGAACAACTTGTTTAGGGAAAATGAGTTTTCGGTGTTTTCTCACACCGCACAGGTTACACAGTCCCGCGTGCCAAACCCACAAAGTTTGTGGTCACGTTTCCCTCCTACAGCAGTTGAGTTCACAGTTGCGGCGCCAGACAAAACAGGACTAGGAGGAACCTAAAGAAGTCACCTCCTGATTCATCATCCCTTCTCCCTAACATTTATACCTGTGCCAGAGGTTTGCCTATAGAGTTATGGAGGTATTTGATTTATCATTGAATTAGATGACCTATTCTAGTGCTAATAGGAATCCATTAGATATCTTTTCCTCATGTCCAGCCTAAGCTTCCCTTGCTTTGGTGTAACGCTTTTGTTTCTTGTCCTAGCCCTACGAACCCTTTCCTTTTGCAGCATCACAACATGCTTTCAAAGACCCTTCTCACTCTCTTCTGTTCTCTAGGCTGAGCAACCTCTACCCTTTCAATCCTTCCTTGACAGGCCACTTCTTCTAGACCTCTCATCACTCTTGCTGCTTTCTGCTCCACACTTCTCAATGTGTAATATTCCAAACAGCAGACAGCACTCTGGTTAATGTCTCCACAGAAACAATCTGCGAGGACCCTTGGGAAACTGGTGAAAGTGCTTCATGAGTAGCCAGTCCCTCACCGCTGGGCACATTTTGGTTGTACCACAGAGGAAGGAATGTTCTCTGGTATAACTAGGGAGATGTCCTTCAAAGGCTTCAAACATCAGGGCAGAAGGCAGCTTTGCAGTGGGGACCAGGAGGGGGAATGCTTTTTTAGTGTTTCTAGAGAGACAAGCAGCTGGGTCTTGTATTAGCTCCTTTAGCATGTACCTCTGTACCCCAGCTTCTGCATCATCAGAGAAAAATCATTGCTGGACTGATTCAGAGTGAGGCAACCAAAAGCAGCATCAAAGATTGAGCTAATCGATTTAGTTGTGTGAGAGTGGGGAACAGAAGGGATGTATCTTGCCAATACTGCCACCTCCATGAGGGAAGAGCAATTAATAGAAAAGGTTGACATGTTAGAAGGTAATTTTTGCTGTGCAATTGCTTGCAACCCCAAGCAATGTCATATCTTCGTACTTCCGCCCGTGCAAGAAATGATAAGATGTAAGGGAGCAGTTTCATTACTGCAGCAGCTGGAGGGGGACTGCCAAGCCCTGGGACACACGCTCCCAGGGAGCGACCTACTGCTCTCCCAGTCCTGCAGCATGTCTGTAATCTCTCTCACAATATGGTTGAAAATAGAGCTGGCTAGAGGAAAAAAGGGGAGGGGATGGGGAGAAAAGCAAACCAATTCAACTTATTAGTAAAACCTTGATGAGCAAAAGTGCAACACAGCAAAAAAATGCATCGCCAGAGGACTTGTGAAGTCCAGGAAACAAGCACTGGCAGATCTGGCACACGCAGCTGCGTTTGCCCCTCACTCTCCACAGCCAAGTGATGAGTCTCCAAACAGACCTCAACTCTCTTCCATACCAAACACAGGACCTTTGTTCTCTGCACATCGCATGTTTAAGGAACTGCATGCATTTCTGAGACCCTTACCTCAGGACTTCCAGATGCAGCCAACCCCTCTGCCCTTCAGGTGTTAACTTCACACTCTTTGCAAAAATATGAGCACTGTTTAACAGGTCATACCCTGGGTTTAAAAAAGAAGGAGCTCCTGGGTGGCACAGGGTGTGTTATTGCAACCCTGAACATCCCTTCTCAGCCCCTCACTTGCCCTGGGATAACCTTCACCTCAATAACCGGTGCAGTGGTTCTTGGGTAAGGATATTTGGCAAGCTTGAGAATAGGGAAAGGAAGCTGGATGAGGGCGTACATAGCCTCGTACTCTCRGAGGCATTAAACTTTGGCTCAGAAATACCTACCTGGGCAGTGAGCCCTATAAACTGTCTCCCAAAGCTTGCAAAGATAAATATGTACTGGCAACAGATCTTTCCTCCAGCATCCCTGGGAAAGGGATGGGGACCTGCATGTCGGAGGAGGGACATGGGGACTAATGCGGGGAAAGGTGCTGGTTTACATGCAGAACCATTTGAAATGTCTTTCTTTGAAAGCTTCCCCCTTAGTCCACCCACGTTCCTTCCCGCGCCTGGAGAAAGCTCTGGGAAGTGCTGGAGCAGGAGGATCTGCCTCCTCGCACGGGGCAGGCTCTCCTCCCCAGCAACTACAGTCCCCTACCCCAGCTCTCCTGAACCTCCCACAAGTATTAAAAAGCAACAGCAGACTCTCTCCAGCTTGCTATATATAACTGCAGACCTCTAAGCACTCTCCTCCCTTTCCACTCCTCTAGAAGAGCCATGCAGAAACATGGGGAACGAGAGCTGCTCCTTGTTGCTGTCACAAGCCTGAAGCCTGGGTTTGCTTCCACTGCCTCCGCTCTGGGGCTCCTGCATTGCTGCGTGTGGAATAAAAACCATCAGAGCATACACAGCAGGAGGAAGGGAACACTTTTGTTTCTCCGTCCCAAGAACTGAAGGTACTAAACATTAATACTTGGAAATCAACAACTGCCAAGAACAAGTTCCCCACCCACTCATCCACCCTAAGCTTTGAAGTGTTTTCTTTCTAGCTTTACCTTGGCACGCTGGCCAAATAAGTCACAAGTTTCCGAAGGTCTTCCTGCCTTATTCTGTCATGATTGCTGCGGGCTGGGAAGGTCAAGACAGGACCACCTCGTTTATCACGGCCACCTGTGGAAAATAAAGGATTGTTAGAAAATCAGGCAGGAAGCACATGTCAAAAAAACTATGTGCACTGAATTGATAAACATAAATTACGGCACATTCAAGAGCCCATGCACTCTTTGTAGCTTTCAGGCTTGCCTAATTGAGGAAGACATGCTTGCATTTGCTGGAGCTCCAAAGGGCGGAAATAAAAAAAAAAAAAACAACAAACCACACACACCCAACAAACAAGGAAAATTGCTACTAGCATTTCTTCTGACTTTCACCTAATCCCATCAAATCTAATATAACTGCCAATCCAAGCAGGCAATGCTAATGAAATCCTACTGTGGGGATAGTTTTAAACTGGTCAACACCAAGAAAGTGAAAGTATTTTTCACTGTTACTCAGTGTGTTGCATCGTTCATTGCCAGAGAGTTTACAACGTCCTGCCAGTTAGAAGTGATGTATCCCAGTAATGTTTATGCAGTAAGACGTTCTAATCTCTCTGGCAATTCATTAGAAATTGGATTTTGATTAGAAGTTCATGCCTCCTATGCTTTCTATTTAGAGTGTTGTTGGCAATTGGAATGATTTTTGGTTTGGTTTTTTCCTGTAGCTTTCCTGTCTTAAAATCCACTCCTTTTAAACTGCCAGTGTCTGGCACTTCATCTTTTACAGCAAATGTCAAAAGGCTTAGCCATAAAGGAATGACTCTACCCTGAATTATACAATCACAAATATAGGGGTGAATACAATCTATTCTACAGCACCTTATTTTATTCTCTGCTGTGAATAAAGTTTAATAAGCTTGAAGCTGAAGTCTAGTGCCTCACTCAACCTTTAGTTCTTTCTTCACATATTATCACAGGATTTTTTCAGGAATTGTGTGTTGTTAGATACATTTGCATTGTTATCTAGGAAAAAAAGTCATAGCACAACTACAGTTCAAAAAGCTAGAACAGAACTGCAAGGACCTTGCAAATAAGCTGTAAAAACACAGGTGAGTTTGCACTTTTCAATGGAAAGTATAATCCCTTTAACAGAAATATCACTTCTGAGAAAGGAAAATCACGTGCTTCTCTGAACTAATTTACCTGGCCAACAAGAAGAAAAAGCTACACAAGGACATGCACATCTCCAGCGCCCACCCATGCTGCGTTCTCTCATGTGGAACACAGGATGCCTGCACTCTGTGGGGCCATGACTTCTGTAGGGGTCCTAAACACCCTAATTCAGTAGGAAGAGTCCTAAGAGGCTCTGCTGTAAGAGTAGGATCAGCATGAGAGCACATGTGCGCTTGGAAAAACAGTACCCTGGATCACCACAGGACAAAGAATTGCTCTGGGCAGAATTTAGATCAGGAATCAAGGAGGTGCCTCATATGGCAGGAGTTCCTGCAGGTGGACAAACCAGAAACCAAACTGATGAGATAGACGGATGTATCCCCAGGGGACAGGTTTTCCAGCTGGCCCTGCTTACAGAACAGAGAAGTCACTTGTAGGTCCAGCTCCCATCTGATAACATATCCCCTGTCCATTTTATTCTGAAACTGTCCATTCAGTTGATGTCACGATAGGTACAAGCTCACCTTCTAGCACAAAGTGTCTCTCTACATGACCAGAGTCACACAGAAGCAGCTAAAAATAGCAATGTTGTTACTATATATACATTTTTATTAACAATTTTTTTTTTTTTTTTTTTAAATTGCTAAGTCCTGTCTAAAGAGTTTTCTACAGCACTGCAGGCTGTACAAGTCAAAGTCTGTATATAAACTTCATGTATACAGATAAGAGATGCCAGTGTTACCCTGTGTAACAGTTCGTCAGCATTGAAATTCCCTTAGTTTTCAACGGATGCTATATACCTCAAGGGCTACATCGTGCAACTCTCCATTGGAGTCAGGTCATGTCCGATTTGTCAAGGGGTACAAATGGAGAGGCAAACAAGAGATGCCATCTGCAGTTTGAGCCCTCATGCAGCCAGGGGTACATATGGAGTACAAAAACTGTCCTGCATAATCTTCACCCACATCTCTGTGCCTGATGTTTGCCTTTGGCTTCACACTGTGAAGGTGAGGAAGGTCCATGGGAATTCGATGTCACCTTGGCTGATCCATGCCTCTGCCACATAGCATGAGAATGGGGGTGTAATCTAACAAGGATTCAATTTACAAGGAAATAAGCTCATTTTTATTTTCAGACCTATATACATATATATGTATAAAAAAAATTCCTCATTTTAAGCACATTCTCCTTTTGTTGAGATTATTTCACAGACTGTAACAATGCCAAAACCATTATATCATGCGTGATGTGTCCAACAGAAAAGCAAGCCAGCCTATAGAATGGCAAACCAATGTAGTAACTAAAGCTGAAGGGAAATATTTTTTCAACACAGGAAGCTTTTCAAGGTTTTGAAAAATTTCCCATCATATCAAGATGTAACCAAGGCTTTCAAAAGCTTCCAGATATTCACTGAAGCAGAGACCTGAACTTGAATTGCATCCCAGAAGAACATGCTACCCGCTACTCAGTCAGGCTCCCTCTCCTCCTCCATTCCCAATTATTTGAATATTTCTACAAAGTGGAAGAGCACTAGGAGATGAGATCAGGAGACATCCAAGCCCACAGTTATAATCTTCTCCCAGGATATGAAACACCCGGGAAGGGTCATGAGCTTCCCACAGCCCAACAGCCCTGATTGCTCTGATGCTGCCTATTCACCTCAGCTTGGTAAACCAAAAATTGTGTTTCTAGCCAGGGACCCCTTTCTCACCTACAGTTCCACCGAAGTGAGCTCTGAGGGGAAAAAGAAAAAAGAAAAAAAAAAAAAAAAAAAAATCTAAATTCTGGTAGGCTGAAAAAGTTAAATCAGAAAATTCTTGATCCTTTTACTAACAGTAACACAGGGATTTCAGCTACAGAAAAGGAAACAGGGTCCAGAACATTCCTGTCCTGTCTTTGCTTCAGGATAAAAATTGTCCCTCAGCAGTTCATCTAAACTGTCCTCAGGGGAGCAGGATAAATAAGGCTCTAACGCAGAGTCAGAAGTTACCAGAACAGACCAGAGAAAATGGGTTAATTCTCGTTGGAAGAGGAAGGTTACATGATGACCCAGTTCGAGGTTTCTGGATGATGGAAGGATAAATAAGTGCCTGGACCGATTCCTTCTAGTCCTATGGCACAGAAGAACAAGGAGACATGGGACAAATCTCAAGAAATGTGAGGTTTAGAAACAAATGTTTCTAATTTATGATAAAAGCACTGCTCTATGCTTTGAGCAATAGGGTGAAATTATTATTACAAGTGCATCGTACATATTAAAATCCTTCACTTGTTTCCAAATTATTCATGAGCAATCCCTAATTTTTATGAATGCCTGCATAATTTGCAATTTTATGAAGAGCCTGTATGAAGAAACATCAGGTTTCTTCCAGAACAAACCCTGGTATGTTTAATTCACCATAAGACTTCAGAGTTCAGTAACTGTGGTTTACTCTCTTAAATACTAATAATATGTAGCTTTTCCATTGCACTTTATAACCGCAAATCTTAGCTTTTCTAGGCAGACTAAATGGGATATTACCACCATCGAACTTTAGACACCTAACATGCCTATGTTAGGACCCTTATCTCCTCTAATGGAGCCTCTAGGCAGGTAGCAACAGCCACTAAAAGAGGAAAAAATCTTTTGGCATTGGCTGTACAGGGAGTCTATACCTTTCCTCTTCTTTATTATTATCTCCTTTTTTACTGGGGGGAATAGTGAGGTACAGAGAGGGGAGGAAGCTCAGCCCAGATCCCACAGCAAGTCACTCGAAGAACCAGGAGTAGAAATGAGGTTTTCTGAGTCTTAGTCCACTGTGTTAGAGCTTCATAGTGCTTAGGCTAAAAGTCAGCAACTAATAACATTATAGAAACTCTGTCTCTGCTTGTTAGTAATCCACCCAAGGAGGCTAATCTTGACCCAAGTCAGCCATGATCTCAACTCCAATTTTACATGCACAGTCTCTTCAGAGAACTACCCAGCATATTGCTTTAAAAGAAAATAAAAAATGGAAAGAAGTAGAGTCTCAATTGCTCTAATCAATGTGTCCCATTTCCTGCCTCCCACTGGGCTCACAGACATGGGATGCAATAATCAAACATGTCATTAAGTTTGCTAATTACAGTTATTAAATGCTAAAACAAACAGCTGATAATTTCTAATTGTTTTTCAAGGTGGGTTTTCATGGGCTTTGCTCTGATTTAGAGAGGCAAACAGATGGTCTAGTTATTAGTGCTCTGGAAAAAGGAGTCAGGAAAACACATGTTCTTCAGGGCACAAAGTACACTGAGAACAAATATTTAGCCATATATGTCTTGCATTCCTCCTAAAAAATTCTTTGTTGATGGCCTTGCCTGTCAGTCGCTTGCTTGCCGGTTCTTCCCATCTCCCTTTCTTCTAGCCTGTACAGAAACCATTGCTAAATTCAGCATTTATTCCCAGAAGTAGGATTACATCATTTTTCCTCCACAAATCATAGAGGGGATATTGCAGTGATGGCACAAGGCATCGTGATGCATACCACATTAAAAGAAAACATTAAAGAAACCTCAAAAAAACCTGCATGGAAGCAGGCAGCACAGTCAGTGACCTTCTGACGACCACTATTCTGGTCAAGCCTGCAACCAAGAGGAAAGGGACTCCAGCCACAAGATCCCTGTCCTGGCAGCTGCCTGAACTGACATCTTAATCCTCTCAGTGGTGGGCCCAAATGTTTCTGCCTATGGTGGCTCCAACTGCCCACAAGTAAGTCAAGATGTTGGCCAACCCAGAGTGTTATTAATGAGAACTCTGTGTACAGGCCTTCCCAATTTCAAGTCCTGAGGCACATCCATCCCCGATAATACACAGAAAGCTGAAATTCCAGCTTTGTGTAATCCTGTTTAGGACAGGAAACTATCAGTTTCCTTTAATGCAGACTTCTTGTATACAACAGACAATGATTTTATCAAGCTCTGTTTTCAAGCTGCATCTCTCCAGTTCTATCAGCCATTCTACTATGATACTTACCAGCTTGCATTTATCTATATTTAAGGGATTCAAGCCCTCTGCTTCCTTTTGCACTCTCTTTATAAGCATGAATTCACAAGGATTAACCATAGACACAGACAAATGTCCACACTCATAAAGACTCCCGAGTACCTTGCCTAAGGTCCTGCAACACATCAGCAACACAGTGTCTCTGGCCTCCGTTCAGATGTCTACTGCAGTTCAAATGAATACGCTGCTTCATCTGACCCCTGCAGATCATAAGCTGATCAATCTTGATGTTGCAGACTCTGCTGAGACCATAAGTGAGTTTCCAGAGGAGCTGAAATACTCCTCGAAAGGTATTTCAGTCCAAAATATGGTGAAAAAATGAATGATAATGAAGAGAACTAGGAGACAGAATGAGCTCAGCTGATATCAGGCACCTCGATAAAATGACAAACAGTATGTTCTGGATTTCTAAATCTAACTGACAGACTTCCTAGGAAAGCAAAGTATCAAGGAATTGGTACCCAGAGTCTTAAAATAATATTCCTTTCCCTGCCATAGCTGAGCTCTGTGAGAGTCTGCTTGCTACCACACCTCCTCTGAACAGACCTCTATACTAAACCTCCTCCAGCTTCAAGAGGGACTAATTTGTTGTAAGGGTCATATATAGGATTATCGGTATGGCCACCCTCAAATTCAGTTGGTTCCAAAGCAATTGATTCTAGTGCAACAGTGGTGGAAATTTAAGCTCCCACAACAAGCCCACCTGCAAATTAACACAGCTGCAATGCAGTCACCAGGGCCTGATCCTCCAGTGTGTTGCTCTTTGCAGCATCCCATATCCCAGAGTCAATTGCCTGAATCAAATCCTAATGGCCAACATTTGCAACATTACATTTAGGGTTAATGACTCCAAAAACAAGGCTGTACGTTCCCACCAGAAGATCCCTTGGCAAAGCAGATCAGAGGCTGTAGACGGGATGCTCAGCGCAGCCACTGGAGGATCCCGTTTCCCACCGGGTAGATTTGTTCCGCAATCACCCAGAGCCACTGCATGGATTTGAAGAGACCGCCTGTTGTGGCTTGTAATACACCTTCGCTGATTTATGCAAGTATTTTGGGATACTTCTTTAATTTTAAATGTTTACTTGCCAACAAGCCACTGGGAAAATTGTCTCATTTCCCACGGAGAAAGTTATTGCCCCAGCAAAGCAAAACTAAGGACAAGTGAGACTCATTGAAACGAAGGAAGAGCTTCTTTGTGTGGAAGGCAAAACTTCCAGAGAGAGTCCAGAGAAGCCCATTTCTTCCTCTGGAAGAAGCTGGTTTGCTGTGAAGTATCAAGGGAGCACCAGTACCCTCCTCTTCAACGCTGACCCTTAGTCACACCTGTGCAAACCTCGCTGCCTTTTGCCACAGCTGCACATTAGTTTTTTTGATCTCACCTCCTCTATCGCAGATGTATGGGAATAGCTGTATATATTTAAAAAACAGTAGAGAAACTGAACAAAATAAACCCCAAATCTTCTAAAACAAAACACCCCACTGCACACTCTCTTGCCCCTGGAGAAGGGAAGGGAAGAAAATAGCACGTGGCGACGCCAGTCAGGCTGCTGATGGTGGTACTGACAGGCACTCCAAACTCACGCCACTGGGCATAACGTTAGAAGCTGTACAGAATAAGGAGAAACAAAGAGAGGTCATATTCACCCTGATCACACACTGTTTGTCTTCCTCATTTGAGATAAGCACAGAGAAACAGCAATGGCAAAGTTTCTGATGTTCATCAGCAAAGTGAAATGTGTGATAAACTGATTTAATATAACTGGCTGCTCAGGTTTGCCACATCCCCAGCAGGTAAGTCCTCGACAGCTACAGCCAAGTAGAGGATCCTGCAAATTAATGAAAGTTCAGGGGAGAGTTCAAGCTATTGGACTTACGTAATTGCTATTAGGAAGTCTTCTTCCCCTCTGGTTTCAAGAAGAAATTCAGCTTAGAGCTGGAAAACACTGGCAGATGAAAATGTTTCTGAAATTGCATATTCCAGCAAAGTATTTCCATTTCAAATAGCCTATATTTTCCCACAAAAAAAGTATTAAAAAAACCCAACCATTGCTAATACAGAGAGGATGTCCAGTTGCGAATTTCAGTGCTTCTTGTGAGTTAAAATTGATTCCTTAGGAGAAAAACGTAAGCGCTACGAACCAAAGGGCTTTCACAGAAATAAGGACGTTTTCAGAGGTGACAAGTCTCATTAGTGGGACAGAAGAGCACACCTTAATGCAACATGACCGAAATGGTTGGTTGTTATCGTATTAATTATCTCAGGTGCTACAGTCACTTCCCTGGGTCCTTATATCGACTTACAAGCTCCCAGCCTTGATTTCTATATAAGGACAACTCTCGACTGCCTGTGTAAATGAAGACGAGACCTTTGCTGAGATACGTATGGAGCTCACTGTGTCTTTAAGGACGAGAAAACCCTGTGAGCTGCAACAGGATGGGATGTATACAGACCTTCTTGCTTCACAGGCTCAGCTCCTTCCTCTTATTGTTATTTTGGAAGTCCCTATCATTAACTGAGAAGCTATACCTATGTGACAGGATGCAGGGACCCATCGACCAGGAGGTGGTCAGAGTCCAGCACATTTGGATGACACCCAATCAATGCCTTGTGATGCCACAAGTTCTTGCGAGTCTTTCTGGATAGAAATTTTGATTGGGTTGATTTTTTGCCCAGTTTTGTAAGGCACTTGAACCTTTCTGCCTCTCCACAAGGCAGCGCTGGTTGCATCGCTGCTCTCGCACATGCTAATYAAGGAAGTACATAAAGGAGAAATCTCCCTGCTCTAAGGAGATATTGGTGGATCTTGGCAAGCTGCTGGTGTCCGAGCGCCAGGACAGTAAGTGCTGGCAGTGACTAGACATTCTCCACAGAAATTGTTTTAGTCCATGGCCACGGTTAAAACGTATGGAAAGAAATATGGCAACTGATTCTGCACACTACATTTACAACCTGTAAATGAAATCAGAAATCCCAGGAAACATTTGATTTCTGCTTTAACCTTAGAGTCCCGATGAGGATATCTAAACAGCCCCTATAGGTAAAGGCTCTTCTCTATCCTCAAAAATGACCTAACGCTCTTGCAAAACAAAAGGAAATAAACAAACAACAACAACAAAACCCAGCAGGCTCAGACCTCATCAAAAGACCTGGAAACTTTACAGTCTAAACTTCCTTGTTTTCTTCTTCAAAGAAAAATCTGCAGCAATGCAGCAGCAAATTCTAGATGAAAGCATGATGGCCCAAAACTACTAGGAAAATTCAATAGTCAAGCAATGCTATGTTTTTCTAATAGCATATTTCCTCTCTTTGGAATTTCTGTTGATTTCAAACTACATCAGGGAATGGTATAAAATGGAAAACATTTTTCTGTAACAAAATATAGAAGAATTGTTGATGTTTCATTTGAAATTTCCATTCCAGAGGAAGAGGAGAATGGAAACTTTTAATTTAAATCAAAACTTTTTGTGCAAATACAAAATGTTTACATCATTCAAAAATTAAATATTTTGGTTAGTTCTAGTCCCAACCCAATACAAATTCCAGTGTCCACAAATCAGTGTTTGAGACCCCCTGAAACCTGGATCTGAACTCTTCCAGTGCCCAGAGGGCCCTGGGGTCTCATTTCAACCCCTTCTCTGAAGAATGAGGTGCATCCATTGCAGAAAAAGAAAAAAACATGCCCCTCCACATGTGGTCCCGTGTACCTCTGGCACTAAGTGACCTGTGGTGTCTTCAGACAAGTTTTTGGGAAGGTCGGTGTCCCCCTCTGAGCCTTCCTCTTTGATTCATCCTGCTGGCCTAAATTTAGTGAAACCTAATTGCAAAGTTGTCCTTTCATCTGATCTATTGACACTGAAATTCCTCCTCTGAAAGACCTTTCGGGAAATCTCTCTCTGTTTTTCCTTCAGGCTCTCAGCCAGGCTCAGACGTCGCTGTGACCCAGCTCACGAGGCTGCTCCTGAGACATGTGGGCTTGGGGACAGTGGGCTTTTGAAGGAGGGAGATGGCCGAACTGTTACTGCATCCACTTCTCCCTGCCCCATGCCTTTTGTTGCCCAAAGTCCTCAGAAAAACCTCCTGCTTTGCTGAACATGCGTTGGGAGCTCTGCTTGTCACAGCTGCAGCAGCTCACCGGCTTACTACACCCTTCTGCCTTTTGCTGTTGATTCCTCCATGCTCAACCACCCTCTCAAAAACCTGGCCAGCCTCCTCCTTTGTACTCCTGCCTCGGCAGATGAGCAGACGGTACCTGGGTGACAGGCGGGAGCCCACGCACTGCCGCTCCTCTGAGCCCTCCGGGGAATGGGAAGTGCCGGGAAGGATCCTGAGAAACTCTTCTGGGTGGGACGTGGGGAAAGGGCAAATGCTTTCAGCAAGACCCACGGCATTAGTCAACTAACAAGCTTTTCATAGCCTAAGTGTATGAAAAGCTCCATGCACRGGAAGGGAACATGGTGACACGCTCCCCTCCCTCTCCTGAGAGCCTCATATGCTTCCTCTCATATTGCACGGATCAATAGAAAATCTCCTATAAATATAATCAAGCAGCTGAACAACATCCCAAGTTAAACCACTTTTCTAAAACAGCATCTGTGTTTCCTAGGAAAGACTATAAGCCCAGCTTCCAAAATATTTCACCACCTCTCACTGAAAAAAACCACCTAAAATAATCTACAACCTGTTTTATTTCCTCTCCTCTGTGTTCATCTCCTTCTCAGAATACAAAAATCAGTCTCTGGCCTGTAGCTTGCTCCCTAATGGTTCCCAAAGCCATTCCACTGCTGGAAGCAACACAGCGAACCACCCAGGCAAAGCCAAGATTTTATTAGGTTTTAGGCAACAAGCAGGTGGCCAAAGCCTCCCCCCCACCAACCCCCTGCTTAATCTGCTTCCACGAGGTCAGCGATGGAAGCAATCAGACGGCAATGGTGGGGATGCACCACACCCCCGCCTGCTCAGGCCATCTCTCTGCTTATGAGTGCTGGAATGGGATTTTCAGGTGCTCTTTAGACACACATACACATGAACTTTGCTTGGGTTCAGTCTAGCTCATACATGAGATCACTGGAAGAAATCCAGAACCGGTTCCAGGAAAAAATCCCAACATCATCCGCCCCTCAACTCTCCCGCGGCGCAGGGATGCGGATGCAGAGCCCTGCGCCTGCTGCTCGCTGCCGGCTGAGCCAGCCGAGGGGAAGTGCCAGGCACAGAGCCCCAGACGGCATTTAGGCTGGATGAATCCATGCCCAGCTAGTTAGAGCTGTATTTCAACTCTGAAATTAAGTGCACTTCTGAAAGCTTGAGTGCTCCTCTGAGATTACACGGCTGCGCAGGCAGGTCCTGCTGTGCCTGCTCCGGAGCAGACAGCACCCAGTGTCACTTCCCTGCCTGTTCTGCCCTGCTGCTCTGCATGGTCCAGGTGTGGAGCATCCACAACACTGAACACAAAGCATGGTACAGCCCCTGCCTGAAGGAACTCGTTTGTTCCTTGCAGCTTTCCTGACGAATCATGGACTAAAAAACAAGCTGGTGAGCCACAGCAGACGAGAAAAGAAATAAACTATGTAACTGAGATGTTCAGATGAGGTTTTTTTGTGCGTGCTGATAAATTCTGCTGGTGTAAAGAGAACCCCCTTGACAACTTTACTGTACTGTTATCATTAAAATTAACTGTAGTATAAAACTCTGAAGAAGACTCAATAAAACTCTCCTTTTCCTCGAGGAAGCCTGATTACAAACGCAATGTGCTCCCAGAGTCTGTGCTAACTACAGAACAATTTTTTTTTTTTTTTATCTTGCAAAGTCCAGCTATTCGATTTTTCTATTTTGGCAAATGTTTTCTCTTCTGTGCTCAAAGCATACTCTAGGAAGTTATTCCATTTTAATTAAAAAGAACCTAGCCATCAGTTGAAGTGCTCAGATCCTTTCCTTAATCTGCTTTATTACAACAACCCAGCGGAATACTGGGCAGTACTTAAACTCTGGGCTGGCGGGTGATGCTGGGGCTACTGCAATAAGACACTAGCAGCTCAGAGCATTCTATCTGCAAAGGCCCCTGACAATTGTTGCCTGTAGTCATTGCGTTTGGAGACCATGGAGAGGAGCTGTAAATCCTAGGACCGCTATCTAGCTAGCTGTGTCAAGAACAGGCACATTTTGAGCAGATATAAGTCTGGAGGCTGGTGAGTCTACGAGGAGCGAGCTGTCCCTTGCCTGCAGCGGATCACGGTGCAAAACCCCGGGGGATCGTGTTGGTGCTGCTTGTTTAACGCCCCCCCACAAGGCAAGCTTGGCCCTGGACAGCATCTAATGAGCTGATGATTTGGTGCGAGACCCTCTGGCTCAGAGCTGAACGCAGGCACCGACAGTGGAAGGGGCTACATAAACGATCCAGACAGGTTGTCATTACTAAATATTCCATGAATTACCAAATGATCCTGCAGTCATTTCCATGCAAAGCAGCAGCAGGAGCCAAGAACTAAATTCCAGTACAGTCCCTGCATAAATTCCTCCCTTTCACTTCCCCAGAGCGCCCAGTTCAGCTTTGTGTCGCAAACAAGTCTGCAGGTACGCTGTGTTTTTATGACTACGTTCCCCTCTTCAGAGCCGTGAAAAACAACAACCACATAAAACATTTCAGGACATTCAGAATGAGACAGCAGTGCGAGGTAAAGTAGTCCTGCATGCGAGTACTGTTGGGATAGTCTTGGGTTTTCACACAAGGCTTTTGGTGTCTCACAAACTTCCCTCAAAGTCCTGGATTTTCATGTCGTTGCTCAGAAAGTTTAGGGTTTATAGAGCCACAAATTGTTTGCCCAAGTCACTGCTGGACTCGTGATCCCTGGACCATTTAACTGTTGCTGCATGGGAAGACATCTCACACCAACCATTAGTCAAGGTGAAAGCTTTTCCCGCCTGGCCAGGCATCTCCATGGCTCGGCAGGGCGATGAGCCCYGTCCTCATGGGCCCCACTCCAGCACCCGGGGGGAGAGCCAGGGAGGAAGAGTCCGGGCACCTAACGGCCTCGCTGCTACTTTCCTCCCGTCTGCAGTCACCATTACTGTGGAGACGAAGGAAACAAAAAGCAAAGAGTGCAAACAAGGGGGCCGGCTATTTTTCATGCAGGTTTTCTCATTGCAACAGGGAAGATCACCAAAAGCAGCCTGAATGGTTTGCAATCATCAGAAACGCTAGCACTGGAAATACCCCGGTTTTATGCTGCCAATTTGAGTGACTTCGTGCAAGATTATGATTGCTTCAGACTTTCTCTTCCCCCTCTCCCTGACAAGTTGTAATTCACGCCAGAAACAATATCATCCCAGCCATTCTCAAAGCCTTTTCCATATTGTCTAGTCCTCATCACCCCCCYGAATGAAGGCTGTAAATCTTTGCACAGGATGGCAGGAGATCTTTGAGCATCTGAGTTATTATGTAAATGCAGCATCAATGGTACTTTTAACTGCAAGTTGATTGGGATTGCAAATGAAACACCAGTGATTTACACGTCTGAGTGCTTCCTACAAACAAGAATTAATGCTATTCACTGACCTTGAACCCAAAGCAGGATCCCTGAACCGTCCTGAATGCTGAGACCGCACAGGTCTGGGCTGGAGCTGAGAAGTTGCATTTCACCTGTGCTGCCCATTTACCTGTTTCTCAGAATATGAAGAAAATCATCATGGGCCAGTTCCAACACTCTGAGTATTACTGGATAGCCCTGTTCCACATACAGCCCTTTTCTTAGCAGAAGAGCTATTTTAAGCACTACCAAGTCCAAACATGAAACTGGTCCCTCGTGACTCTGCAGCGCCATAAGGACCAGGATGCGGCAGGCAGTGCTCATGCTGGGCTGGAGGGATCCAGAAAAGATGTACTCACCTGACACGAAGGCCACTTTCTCCTTTAGTATAGGAAGGACATCAGCAGCTTTTAAACCATCATTTCGAAAAGAACCTGCAAAACAGAGGAAAACAGGAAAGCCACATTAGAAGAGAGCATGTCCTTGCTCCCAGCTTCACGGACACTTCGTGTTTCTCAAAATCATACTGGAGAAAGTCTATAAATTACATAAAAGCACCAAGAGACAGACCCTAATGGCTGATATACAAACAGCATTAGTGTCAGTAGAGATATGTTTGTAAAAAGAAAATACAGAGAATCAACTCATCACTTTATCCTTCAGAAGTTCTGAAAGGTTAACACATTTCCCACCAAGGAACCAGATTTATCTCCACTGCCTTTTTCACAGACCACACTATCGAGCCTGGGAGATGCCCAGCTTGCACACCAAGCCAGGAGCCTTCTCCCTTCACTGGTTTGAACACAGTCCAGGCAAAATTGCAGGGAACATTACAGCACATACACATCCATTTAGCATCAGCCCTTGGGACAGTTTTGCACAGGAGCTGGCTTAAAAAAGGCTTTTCCCCTTTCCCCCTTTCTGCTCTACACAGCACGGCTGGAGATGGAGCGGCTCAGGGTGGGGATCGCGCTCAGAGGGAGGACACGCTCCTTACGAGCCAGCCAAAGTTCTCCCTGGGTAAGGTGTGGTTTGAAGCCACAGCGCATCCTCATGTAATTCATGCTGTTCGATTACATGTTAAATACACCTGCGTAGGCCGTTTGCTTTCCCTGCAGTACCAAATTATTTCATGTCTCCTGAAAGTTCACCAAAGAAATCCCAGATTTTTACTCTCCTGGAAGCCTTAGAAAAAGAATTGCCGATGGTTTCAGCCACCAGCAGCATCTTTCTGCTTTGCAAAAGACCGGCGGTAACAGATCACCCCACGGCAGGCCAGACGCTGCTATTCCATCAGCGCTATTACAAAACAAAAGGTGGGTTTGACGGACATCTTTGCAGTTGCTCTGAAAAATAACTCATCCATCACTGGGTAGTGAATACCTATCACGACAAGTGATCTTCAATATGACTATTCCAGCCGGTCAAAGAGTACAACACATTTGAAACCCTGTATTTTTACTTCCTGCCTTTCACAGGCAGACAGCAACCACCATTCTTCTGAGATGGTACCCGGGCAAGAGAGTCTTCTCACTAAGCAGCTTTCTTGACTGGCTAGAAACCGGGCAACATTGCTCCTGCCATCACACCTGCCTTGCTGAACACATCAGATGACACCTGACCATCTGGGTCTGAAAGTGGGAATGGGGATAAAAGCCCCTCCTATATATTGTCACCTATTTCTTGCATTGTGCAGCCTTCAAAGGTGCAGTGGTTCGATCCATGCAGACATATGGAACAGACAGGATGAAGACCACAACCGCCATTTTCACCTGCAGCTGAACCTATTATTATTATGGTTGAGTTACTGTTAATAGCAAATGAGGTAGCATTTGCCATTCACAGTCAGCTTGTGCAACAAGACTGTCTTGTACGTGCAAATACGTCCCTCACCAGTGACCAATGGCTACAACTACTTCTCTATGTCCCCACATCCTCTCAGGTGTGACCTCCGTGGTGCTCAGCTCCAGAAGATGAGCAAGCTCACCAGCTGAGCCTACGCTCATGAAAATCAGCACACAAAGGAGTGAGGTAATTGAGTGCAAGGCCAAGACCAATGTAACTGCAATTTGAACAGGCGCTGGAGCATGGTCCTGAGAGATCCCTAAAGAGCACTTTGTGTTAGTAAAGTGTTTTGGGACCAGGGAAACTAGTCCTGGTTGCTGAACTCTTTCAGCGTTCCAGTAAGCAGGACTTTGTGCACTCTGTGTTAAATATAAGAGACTTTGCTGTCAACTTATCCTCTTAAGAAGAATAACCTCTCAGATCCCAGGCTGTGGCTAGCTTTCACATCAAAGGCCAGAACCGTTCAGCCACAGGCAACATTTGGAATTTAAGCAGCTTTGTATATAAGCATCTCATCCAACCGTGAAGCAAACGAGAACAGCCAACGTGCTAGACACATCACGATGGCTCGAAGACACTGAAGCAGAGTACGGGCCAAATTTCTCCAGCTGCAAGATCAGCAGTGTCAGTGCAAGTTGAGTTTTGGCCAATATTTGTTAAATTTGTCAGGGAAACAGCAAAGTCAATTCTTAGGCACTTAACTGTGCACTAGACATTATACAACTGAAGTCTTAGTGAACACTACCAAAAAAATGTCAGTGGGTGTGGTATTTGTACATGTAAAACACACAATAAGGGCTTCTTAGCAAGAGCCCACTATACTGAGGGCTGAAGGACAATTTCAAACACTCTCCTACAAGGAAGGACTGCATCTCACAGAGGTAATATGCATGGAGACCAGGAGAAAAATGTATGACTTTTAAAGATGGTCACCTCCCGAGCTGCAGCAGGGCGGGCTGCAAGCAAGGGGCTCGCTGCTGACAGCCCCAATGTCCTGACTGTGCACAGGAAAGGCAAGAAAAGACACGGATGGGGACAGTGCTGCCAGCAGGTGTTTTCACCTTTCGCAGTATCCCCCAGGACAGGTCAGTCACACACCAAAATGAGGAAGGATTTGGAAAACTGTGAGCCCGTCCTGTGAGCCAGGGAATCGACAAAAACTCCCAAGAGCTGCAAAACTTCCCTTGGGATGAGAGAGGAAACTCCTGAAGGTAGATCAGTGCCTAAAGCAATGCCCCCGCTCTGGGTGATGTACATGCTCACCCAAGCTCATGAGCCGCAGATGAGGCCATGGCCACTGCTTTCAGAGGTCGCTCCAGCTCCTGACAAAATTCTCGCGTTAGCAGCTACATCTCAGAGCGTGCTGTCAGGTTTTTCAGCAAGGGCTGGGGGAAGGGATGCATAAATGGGAAAACCAATGGCTGTAATAAGGGCTCTAAAAGCAACAGCAAATCTGTCTCCAGGAGGGCCCAGCACAACAATGATGCATTCCCCAGTTCATAAGTTATTATAAGCATACCCCTAATAATGCTCATTTTCATCCTATCCCCCAGCTGTTTCTAATACATTTGTTTTGTTTGTTTGCGTGCTGGATCCAAAGCCGTGTCTGTATAGCACCATCTAATTTTTGCCGCAGAGCCCCGGGTATACAACCATCTAGCCAGTTCATTCCTAGACTATGACGAAGGCTGTACTTTGTATCCTGCCCTACACCTCTCTCCTACCCCTGTAAGACCCGAGCCCTTCTGCGGCAGAAGGATAGAGAAGGACAGATGGATGAAGGAAGGGCAGGCTGAACGCTGAACCATCCTGCCCATTGTCCACGCACTGGTTTGCTGGTTCACCATCATCACAGGCATGGGACTACACAACAGTGCCCCTCTTGCCCTTCTACCTGCGAGTCTCACCATGGTCTGCAAAGAAGCTTGAGCATTGCAATTGCCTCTTTACCAAAAGAGAGGTGCGGAGAGCACGGTGCCATGTCCCAGTCACCCTGCAGGCCCTCACACCTTTATCACATCCTGGCTTAATGCGCTATCCACACAGCGGGGACACTATGACTATCCACAAACTGTTATTACTCCAGTGACACAAGAAGAAAACACTCCGTGCCAGCAGGAGCAGCTGACAGAATAATGTATTCTTGTAAACTTGGAAACACTGAAAAATTTAAAAAGTGGATCCTCAGCATGGCTGAGTCACGTTTCAGGGCAGAGCAGCATCACATGCACAGCCCGTCTCCTAGCAGGGATTCCCTACACGGCAGAAGCAGCTCACAGTTTTAGGTGAGATGTTGTAATGAGAAGCCAGCTGGGTGAGATGGGAAGCTTAAGGCAAGTTTCCACATTAAATGCAGCAAACCTGAAACTGAGAAAATAAAATTCCTTTTCCCCTGCACAAATGCCTCAGTTGGCCTGAGGAACTCGCTGCCGCAGGACGCGGAGGTCAGCAGCTCAAGGGGCTTCCCAAATGGGTTAGAGATCTGCAAACAACAAACATCTCCAGGGAACTGTAAAGATTAATAAAACAAGCAAGAGTTTTAGAAAGAATATAAGCCTACAGACTTTGGAGTGAAAGCCAAACTCTAACTCTTGGAGTGAAATATAAATTATCCCTAGAGAGAGCCCTGCGGGCTTTAGGATTTCTTTCTCTAAGCAGAGTGCAGGGCCTCTGTTGGAGACATGGTCTTGGGCTAGATGGACCCATGGTCTGCTCCAGAGTGGCTTTTCCTAGAAAAGCTTCGGTTCTAATCTGAAAAATGCAGCTCTTGGCTTCAAATAAAGATCAGCTGCTGGAAATATGGAAATACTTTCTATACTTAAAAAAAGTATGCGTAGGCAAGAAGAAGGCCTCCTGTCAGAGCACTGCATGGGGCTTAATCACTTGGCTCCTGATGCCTTCAGCGGGAGTTGTTCATCCCAAGTCCCATGCAATGTTTCAGGAAAGGCAGCCCACATTCTCATAGTTCTCAGAACAGATTTGACTATTTAAAAACTTTGGCATGAAGTTTCTTTAACCAAACAAAACTGAACTCCTTGGGCTAAACCCATCCCTCGAGGAACTCTACTGGAGTCCAGGAGGCAACAGKAGGATTAATCTGGTCCATATTGTTTCTTTCTTCTTCCCTCAGTAAAGGCCTCTCCTGTATTTCTTCCCCCCCTACCCCGGTTTTTGGAGCGGTTATCTCCTAGGTTTATTATAGCCTACTTGCCTTCCTACCTCCTTTTTTTTCCCCTCAAAGCCTCAGTGGATTTTATTTTTGTTTGTAGTATGGTAGCATCTTGGCTTTCTACAACATACAAACACAAGGGACATCTGATGTGAGCAGAGAGAGGTAGAACAAAGGAGACTTTATTATTCCCATTGTAGCATTTGCAAACTGAGACACAGAGAGATTGACGTGTCCTTTGTCAGACAGAAAGTTTGTGCAGAGCTGAACCCTCCTTTCCCCAATGCTTCCCCAATGCTTTTCTCATACATCCATCCTTTTGKTTTTTGGCAGAATATAATCCTCCTTTTTCTTCTCTTTACACTTCTTGCTTCTTCCTCCTGCCCTTCTCTCTCCATTATTCCTTCTTTCTGCATTTCTGCCTCAAATATTTACTTTTTGTGTGTGCTAAACTCTCTTTAACCCCTTCCTTCCTTTCCTGCACGCTATTGTCTGTCCCCACAGGGCTGTGAGCCTTCCTAGTTTGATTTCTCTGATTTTCTACAAGCCATGGAGAGGGGCTTAGCCGACGGCTGCCGGGGCCTTTGCCGCTGGGATTTTGCTAGCTGAGGCTCATTGGTTCAGAGGCAAAGAGGCCACAGCATGGCACAAGCATTTGGTTGAATAGAAGCAACATGTGCTCCGGACTAGTATTTTAGCACCATCTGGCAGAGATGAATGGGGCTGGACACTCTGCATCTGCCGATCGCTCCTCTGCGGACGACAGCCTGATCCCTGATGCAAAGAAAGAGCATTTTAGTGCCCTGAGCCTCCCAGGAGCCTGCGAGGCTCTCCTGCTGCCCTTCCCTGCTGCAGGCAGCAGAAGAGCAGGTTTTGACTTCATGGAGGAAGGGAGGGAGGAAGGAAGGAAGGAAGGAAGGAAGGATTGAATTGAATTGAATCTAACGGCAGCACCAGCCAGAAAGAATACAAAATTAATCTGGAAATATCATTACCAACTATTATTGAAGATTAACCCAGAGCCATATACTTCACTAACAAAGGTCATTATTCTCCTTAATAACCAATAAAAAGTAATACCTGGCTTCACAGGAAACATTTCTTGCAGGTCAGAGTGTGGCAGGGATAGGGTGAAAGGCAGGTTGAACTAACACTATAGCCCCAAGGCAAGGATGGTGGCTGGCCCCCTCCACCCCYGGTTCACTTTCTCAAGCAAGAACATCTCACCTGGCGCTCCTGACATGTCCACCCTTCCTAAACGAATGAGTGCAGCAAACAGACTGGCTGCGTTCAACATATCTTGAGCAGTAAGCGTGGCCACAGCATGCAACGCTCATCTGGGGAGACCAGCAAAAGCTAACAYGGACATTGCAGATATTTTCCGTGGAAACACAGCTGGCGTTGGCTGTGTTTCTTACCCCGTACGGAGCAGGGGCTAGAGCTTGCTTTCAGCTCTGCAATGGAAATGTAAATAATCCCTGGGACCTTCGTAGGCTTGTGATGGCTTTCCTGCTATATAACTGAAGACCCACACAGCATTTAAGCTTGTGGTTGAAGTCTACTTATTTCTGCACGTCTAAGTGTATATAAACACAGGATTATAGACATAAAGGTATGCAAAGAGCCTAAAAGGTACCTGATAGAGGATCCAACCATAAATCTGCTACGAATCTCATCTCTGGTACTCCTGTTAGTCTTATACAGAGTAAATGTTTTTATGCCACCAGATCTAGTGTGCAGACTGACACACAGACCCATGCCATAGCCTTAAAAGTTGCGAGAACCATGGACACCAAATAGATGGTCTGCACAGAAGACTAATCCCGCTGCACCACATGCCAGCAAGCACTTTATCCCAACTGAGACAAAAGTTATACTCATTGCATTGCTGCATTTATTCTAAAATTAAAAGATGAATGTTGGTTTTATATGTAATACTTAGGCTCAGTCCAAGACTAATATTATTTTCTCTGTGTTTCCTTATTCTGTCCTTCCTTTTATTAATTATACACCACTACTGCTTGCTGAAACATCCTTCTGGTCACAGCTATTGGGTGGCAATACTACAGGCTACCTCTGCTTCCAAGTTTTGCCAGTGCTTGCCAGAGGTCCAGCAGCTTTTCTGCCCCCTCTGCACCGACAGGTTGGTCCTTCTGATTTCCTGCTGCCAGCATAGCCCCCTTCCCTCCCCTGCCTGTAACACCGAGAGAGGCAGGGCTGGGGTTTGGGGGAGCTTGCTAATTGCTGAGATTGTTATTCCTTCCACGAGGTACTTGGCAGCATCAAGCCTCCCAGCACAGCCTTTGAATGTCCACACATTTAAACAGTAGCCTCAGCTTGAAAGCACGCCAAAGAATAGGCAAGGCTTCAAGAAAGATACAGCCGTTTGCAGCAAGCATGCAAATTCATTAGCCTCTGTGCACATGTGGCCTCTAATAAGCTGTGTTCAGCATCTGAAGCCTAAAACATCACACCCTGTGCATCCCACCTAAGCCAACATCCAGGCTTTGCCTTTTCATACGTGGTACAAAACCATTCAAAGCATCAGAAGGATACCGAATTAATGCACAATCTGTGGCGACGGCTCTGCTTCATCTCCATCCATGGGGGATTTTATTCATTTCATTTTAAACATACACTAATAGAGATGCTAAGAGAATGCAATGACTGTGAGTCAATCTTTTATGCGTTTCCTTTTTATTTTCATCAGGACTTTGGATCAGGCTGAGATCTTTCAGTTCCTACTCTTAGAAAAATAATTAGACATTACAGGTAGCCCCGTGGATAGCACATCTGACTGCTAGTCAAAAGACTTGGCTCTATTTGTGGTTCTGCTCCTAAATTGCTTTGTGATCCTGAACAAGCTGTTTTAACTGTGCTAGATCTTGGTTTTCCTCTCTACAGAACAGAATTAATGACTGCCCACATTAGTAAAGCACAGTCAGGTCCACAGACCTCAAAAGCACCTTACAAACATGAATTAATTTTGTCTCAAAAGACCTTTCTGAGGCAGGGAACTGTTGCAGTGTACTTTTATAGATAGGCAAAAATGAGGCACCGGCAGTAGGAAAGACTTGCTCTGGTGATCACAGAAAGGACTTTTTGGGCAGGAAAGGGAGACGTTAAGAGAATTGGAAAAATTAGGTCATCTGACACAAAATCCTGTGTTTTATTTCTTAAGTGTGCAAGGGATGGATGTGCTGCCCCAGAGGGAAATGAGTGTATTCAGCACCTTGAGCTTTTAGTCATTAAGTGTCTTGCCGTAGATTGCACTGCACGTCAGTGACCACCCAGATGCAACAGTCTTGTATGGTGTTAATAAAGAGCTATGGGCCATTTGYAATCTGAAGTCACATTTTAAGCATGGCCATGGTTTCTACCCAAGCCTAGTATGCAAGAATATTTTCTTTTCATTTCACTCCCCTCTCAATTACAATTGGATCCCTTATGGAAACATTCCTCAGAATTTTATAATCCTGTAAAAAGTTTAGACCTGCTGATGGATTCCTGTAGGAAGGATGCAAGTCCTCTGTGAAGTTGTAGAGGTTGGGTACCCAGGGTCTGATCCTCTATTAAATTCTGTAGGCTAGAATAACTTCCTTTAACTGGCATTGGTTTAGTTGACAGGCTTTTTCCAAAAAGCTGCAGCAGGGCATCTGCAGCCAGCACCTGTCACATATCAGTGACACGCTTAGGGCTTCCCATCCGTCTCTCAAAGAGCCTCCCTCTCGGATCCTGGAGGTCCCCAGCCGCCAGTAACTTCTCCGGGACAAAAAAATAAAATAAAATATCTAATTATGTACAATGTTCAGGAGGCACTTTGCTGAAACGCCAGCCTTACAAAGGAACCATATGCCAGTGCCTCAAGTGTGCTTTGCAAACATCTGCCTCTCAGGGGGATTTCATGCCAGACAGTAAGAAAGCAACTTTAATTAGAGGCCAATTGAGATCCTTGTCCCAAGGCCTGTGACTTCCCTAAAAAAGGAAAAAAAGTCCCAAACAAACAAAGCAATTGCATTTGCCCCCGTGTTTAAAAACAATCTGTACATTTTCCCTTTTAATGCAGCGGTCTCTTTTTAATTTTTCTGACAGGGTTCGACGTGCCCCGTCCAAACAGACGCACAGGCTGACAAAGTTCCCATTGCCTTCAGAAAGATGCCTGCCCAGGAAGAAAGGTTGTGTATAGTGCGAGTGTCGGAGTGGGTTTTAAATTAGTCATTTTTGATTGTGGTTCATCCAACATTCACAAACTAACGCCTCACTATTAATTAGGCTTACATTTCCCTCTGTCTCACCTCGCCTCAAATCCCATCTGATCAGATACATTTCTTCCTTTGCTTATCCCCTTCGGTCCCTCTTTCTTTCTGCTAGGGCTTACGATTTCATCTTGCAGCTATTGTGTCATCCTGTGAAGCTGATTTTAAAAAAAATTAACAAAATCAAAACCCAAACCTGCAACTCAAAGGGGAGTTTCCCCTTCCCGTGCACAAATTCCCCAGTTAGGGATAAAGCGAGATCCATGCCCTAAGCTCTTGAAACAGGGCAGGCAAGTAGAAACCATCCCTGCAGAGGGGTACGTGGGAGAGCAGCCAAAGCCCTGCCGGGACCGCAGGGGCTGTCCCCACCCCGGAGAGGGACACGGTCCATCCAGACTAGGTGGTTGCAGGTCYCTGGGTGATGCGCCTCCGGACAAAACCAGCAAAACCAAGGCAGCAAGAATGGCAGAAGAAAGCACGCCAGCTAACATCAGGTGCAGCACATCCCCGCGGGGGCACAGGGAAGGCTCATGGGCTACGCTGTGATGCCGGGCTGCTCTGACAGCAGCTCCCCGCAGCCCTTACCTGGAGGGCAGGACCTCCCTTCACACCCCACTCTTCTGTCCTTATTTCAGTCTCCCAGGGTGTACTCCTCTGCAAACCAATCTGAAAACAACCCCAGCCCACCGACAGGGACTGTGCATAACCCACTTGCAGCTGACTTCAGATTGCCCAGACCTCTCTAACGAAGCACCGAACTGTGAAGCAGCGACAGCAGCAGCTCCTCCAGGTCTCGCAAGGAAACGCTCTGGGTGTAACAGCGATCGGTTTAACTTCCCAGTCAACATCCTAAATCTAAACAAAACCAGGGCAAGCATTTTACATACATCAGCGGGAGGGGGAAGGCAAGACACTCACAGGACTAAATAATTTATCTGCCTCTCTTACGGATGCTGACATTTTTGACACACATTAAACATTAATGAAAATCATTTTATGGATGGCTGAGTCATGCCAGTTGATGCATAATCTCCTGCCTCTCCACCTGGCCCTTTCACCCTCATCTGGCTCCTATCACGGAGCACAGCCACTTGTAACTCTGCCCCCAAAAGAGTCTGAGCTCCCCCAGATGCCAAAGAGCAGAGCAAAAGCACCGAGGGGGCTGAACAGACCCTAGCAAACACACGGACGAGAACCCAGCCCACCGAGTCCTAACCCCACTGCTGTTAAATTCACAGACCTGCTGTTTTGTTAATTAGCTAACACGAGATGCTGTGAATCATTTTGGAAAGCAAATTACCTCCCTGATTTCTAAAAGCTTCCTAGTGACATTTTTTTTTTTTTAAACTTACTATTTTTTCCTTCTCTCAATGTATAAATGCTAATTAAATTACTGCCTGCCTCTGTTTAATCTAATGTTAGCCTACTCATATTTTCAGCTGCTCCCTAATGCCAGTAAGGCCCCTTATGCCCAAATCTCTTTAGCATGCTAGTATAAATGTTTATAGCCCTAAGACTTACTGCTGTAAGAAGCTTGACGTTTTTCTGGTAAAAACCTGCAACGTTATTGTAATGTTGAATAGAAAAGGATCACCAATGGGTTGAAAATGCAGCTTTCCTTTAGTTTGTTCCAGCTAAAGACACATATAAAGAGATGACTGGGATTAAAGCCTCACTAGCTGTCTGGATCTCGTCCTGGACAAGCAGTCCTTAAATTTGCTGAACTGGCACTCACCAGAAGGTAGAGTTACACAAAGCCACTGGGCAGCCTTCAAAGACAGAGGATACGCATTTAATCTCATCTCACATATCCCATTAGACTGTGAGACTGAAAGCCAGAGTTACCGGAAATATGTTCTTCATCCCAAACATACTTTTCTTTATGGAAGGGGCTAAAATATACCTAACAAGATTATTGCCTAAACTCAGTGAATTGGCTTCTTTTCACTAAGGGGGAGCTCAGAGCTGCACAAATAACTGGCTACAGGTTAATGAGATCTGATCTCCAGAGGGTGCAAGCTGCTGCTCTATAGATCCCCAACAGCTGGAGTCCAATGACCATCCAACTCATCCCTAAAACACAGGGAAATAGTTTGGGTGCCCCTCTTCCTAGCCCACTGCCAGGTTGCAAATACAAAAGCCACAGACCTGACATTGTGTCTTTATTTTTTTTCAACAGAGGTGACAGAAGTGCAATATATTGGCAATGATTTTTTAATTTCACAGATTGCATTATAAAATCCTTTTCCCACGCACATCTTCCCTTCTTCTGAGGGGATTTTACTGGTTGGTGGTTTCCCTGATTTCAGTTTCACTGAACAGCATGCTCTGCAAAAACCAGCAATTCCAGGCAGGAGGAAACTGTAACATGCAAAGTGTTGGCAACAGTCCACAAAGTTCATTAGAAAGGTCTCCTAAAGATAGTGAAATTATACACTGATCACAGTCAACCTCTTGCAGCCTGCGGTTTCTTACCAGGATCTTGCTAGAGGCAGACGAGCTTCATTTGAGTGCAATACTGAGGAGTAGACCCCCATCTAATCCCAGATAAATCAACAAAAGGACATTTATTACCTTCAGTAAATTAGAGATGAGGGGAAAACACAGCTCCTCCTTTCCCCCACATATCCTACTACAGTTGAGATTTCACACTAGTCTTAATAACCTATTTTTATATTTTTCCCCAGCCAGGAATCCATCCTGCGTACACATCTCATTCGAGGCATCCCTGTTCTCCAGCCCAAACATGCACCCACGCACACCTTCTCATATTTTGGCTCTTGATTTGCTGATAAAAGGACAGACCTTGTCCATGTTTCCAGCCTAAGACTCAGCCTGGGGTTTCCATGACCTTTTCCTGCAAACTCCAGCTCTGCTGCTGGAATGACTTGTCCATTATGATAGTTGTTCAATAACTCTTAGGCACTACCACGCTAATACGGCTTTGAATAAATGACAAGTCACAGTCAGAAGTCAATGAAACATTAGGAGCGATGACAAAACAAAAATGGCAAGTTAACTGCACAAAGGAAAAGAAAGAAATGCACTGATATTTTTCTGCCTACTTCCAAAGCAAAGGCAGAATGAAAGATGGGCTAGAGAGAACAGATTCATCATGCTTTGGCTTCATTATTATAATAATTAATTTATATTAGCAGGTGCACATTAAGAAGATGTGTTTCCACCCCTCTGCCACCACCAGCTGGTGCAACATGCGTGTGTCAGTCATGGGAGACAGTAATTGTGCCGATGCCCCTCACCATCCATCTTACGTCTGCATCCTGCCCTGCCTGCAGCTTTGTTATGGGGTCCAAGTCAGCACCACTGGTACAGGGCTGCAGAAACACATTGTGGAGAACAGTTTCTACCCAAAAGTGCCTGAAATGGCCAGAGGCAGCTATGGTTGGAGACAACCAAACACGTAATGGCATTTCCCGTATTTCATGGCAGCTGACTGATGGCAGAGTGCAGGTGTCATGGCCAGGGATTTGAGGCACGACATTTATAATAACCTTTTATAAACCTGACATTTATAAACATGCGCTGGAAAAGCAGCTAGGACTTTCCAGCCAGAACTCTTGTTCCTGAGGAACATAGCATGGAAATGTTTATGAGTCCGCAGATCTCTGTTTTATACCTCATCCAGTGGATCCCACTGCAGGATTTGGCCCAGTGCCCACCAGCAGGGTTCAGGGATATTACATGGGACTGAGAGGGCCAGAAAAATATCCTCCTGGTAATGCCTGCTTAAATTTTGTGACCTGATGAAAAGGCAGCCTGTGGAAATACATCTATGCTCTTTACCACTTTCCTGGGAAGCCCTATCAAATGTTGCAATATCCATTTATAGCAAGGTATATATTAACTCCAGAAAGTCGAGATACATGACTGCTAATGAAAGCTGCAGGATAAAGCAATAATGACATGCTTGTGAATAAAAAATGCATATTGAAATATTATGGAAAGAAAGTTACCATGCAGGAGAGGTACAAAATTCAATTTTCTGAGTGGTATACTGGCTTAAATGATATAGACAAACAACCTTTTCACGGCCATGAAATGCTTCTTTGGAAATGTTTTGTGAACTCACACACAGAGAGAAAAACAAAGAGATAAATAGTCTCTTCTTCCCCTGCACTGAAGACTTACAGTACTGAGCACACTGCCTGCTGTAAGACTACTGACAATTAAGGATGTGTCACCCTGAGCAGTATCTCTGTCTGCACGTATCTAATCTGCCCATTACCATCACCCTCAGCCACTACAACACGACTATGCACAGAAATCCTGCGTTATGGGAATAAATACCCATTGAAGCCAAAATGGCAAGTCAGCTGAGCACATAAATTGCCCAGATTCTACCCGAGGACAAGAATAATTATCTTTCCAAATCCACTTTAAAACCCTCACTAAAGAATACTTTCCAAAGAGGTCAAGCCCTGATGATAACTAATACTTTCAAATGAATCTTTGTTATTGCCCAAGTACAAAGAGCTGTTTTCACACATCACGACAGAAGAATGCCTCCTCCAGGAGTGAGCCTGCCCGCATTTGTATAGATCATCACTTAAGTGTTTGGTAAGTCATATGACTTCGTGGCTTTGAAAGATTGCACTTTGATGTCCAACGGACAGATGTCAGCATAAAAAGATAGGGGGAAAAAAAGTCCAAGCTCTGCGCAGCTAGCAGTAATTGACAAAACAGCAGTGAGCTTGTGTGCGGAGACCAAATCAGCAATTGCAACCTAGCTACCTCCTCACCCCTTTGCTTCCAAAAACTGTTTAGCAATAGCGTAGCTACAAAACTGCCAGCAAGGTGAAGTGCCCCAAGTCACTGCTACCTGCTCAGCAATGTGGYTATGCAACCATTTACACTACTGCTAGCTCAGGAGCACCCACCACTGCTAGAAAACAGGTCCCCGGCAAATAGTGCACTTGAAGCTGTAACACCAGTTAGTCCCTTGGGTGTCAATTGTTTGAGGAATAGTGTGTTGTAGCTTACGCTACCACTGTCACTGCTGTTCCAGGGATAAACAGAAGGCTTCTGTCATCAGTGTTTTCAATCCAGCCCTTTTCACAAGCACTGCTATTCAATTATAATGATTGTTTTGCTAAGTGTGGTTCTACTCGGAAAACTGACTCCATAAAAATCGGATCATGGAGTTCATGTTTATTGCATCTCAATGATTTCCAGATCAAACGCAGTCAGTTTACAAGTAAAAAAGATGTTTGGTTTGTTTTTCCAACTACCAGGTCTACAAACTCATGCTGGGATCTAGAAGTTAAGTTGTCATCTTTTTGGCTTGTATAATTGTAAAAGGAATGAAAAAGAATTCTGCTCGCCCACTCCCGGAGCGGCAGCGCATTTCCAGCTTCAACAGAGATAATAAGGAATAAAAATGCAGACAATATTTTCGAACCCACTCACCTAATTCTGCGCTTCAGGGCTCCAGAAAGGTAATCTGATTTTAAAAGCTACTCCAAGGGCAACTCGAAGTGACAAGACTTAAGTACCACTTAAAATCTTACTGCATATTTAGGTACCTAAATAGTATGTACCTAACTTTAGGCACCCATTTTTCAAAACCGTTCCCCTTAATTTAGTCAGCAAATTAATCAGATTTGCATGTGATTACACACAGATAGCAGATCATTTCAGTAGGAAGGTGCTATTTTTATATAGACACTTGTCGGAGCAGAATTGCATGTTAAACTAAAATTTATGAGTCCGCAAGCTGAGTCTACATTAACTATTTGACAGCTGCAAATTATTGCATTACAGACATCGCCAACTTGCTTACACAGACACATGTGCGAACATGTAACTTAACCATTCCCCAGCTGTCTGTCTGTAAAACCTCAGCGTTGTAGGGGTTAGCAGGTTCCCTCATGGCAACTCCTACAGGTCGTAATCAGGTCTCTGAGCCCCACTATCATACACATGAAAGAAACAAGCTGTTCTAGGGCAGAGGAACTCCTGAAACCTGGTTTTCTATGGATTAGCTTCCTACCACGTTGACACACAGATCCTCCAACTCTTCGTCATGTCCCCTATGAGTTCTCTACAGCAAAACCTCCATTTTTCATCCGTGCCTTTGCTTCTCCCCATTTCATCCCCCCAATACATCCAGCTCTTTCCTTCTGGGCTCCTGTGCCAACAGGTTTTGGATGCCACTGGTCAAACATATATTATACCCCCAGCGCTGCTCTGTGGACCCCAGTAGGATGGTTGCCTTGAGCCTTGCAAAGGATTTGAAGGAGCCTTAGCTAACAGCTGTATGTGAAACACAGATTTATTGAGGGTAAACCGAGGGAATGTTTGCCCCATTCACCAGCTGTCACGAAGCATTCCTCCATGACCCATGGTACAGCCGCGTTAATACAGACCACCCTGTCTGGATCTGGGCTTTGCCTCCTCCTGCCTTGCGCCTTTGGGAGTTAATGACMATGTCTGATGGCAACCAAAGAGATAATGCATAAGAGCTTACAGGAAAAGTAGGCTGAAAATAAAGGCTGGGAACATGGCCAGCATTTACAGATGTACTGAGTTAACGAGTTCGGAGGAACTTTCCAAAATACTAGCCAGTTTTACACACCCAGCCTTTCCACGCTGGTTTCACAAGCTGGAGGTGCCTGCTTGCACGGGCAGTCCTGCCAGGCCATCCTTGCAGCTTTACTGTGGCTCTCCTCCCCTTCCTACCCCCCTTCAACAAGGACAACCAAGGGTGTTTAATTAAATCCAAATGTTATCATTTTTAGCTAAGTGTAAAATTGTTGATTTTGAAAGCACCGCGCCTGGCTTTCATCATTAAGGAGCGCTGTGATCATTGTAACATCAGGCCAATTACGGCAGTTATGGCACTGAGAGATGTATTTCTGTTCTCTGGCTCTCTTTATGTATTCAGGTGTAAAGCGAAGGAAAGTGCAGCCTCGACTGCTAATTGTGCTGCTTAGGACATATTCACTCCCAAGGAGCTCCTTCCAGGGCCCCTTCAATCACAGAGCTATTTAGGGCCAGGCAATTGCCAATCCCTTCCTACTCCAGCCCCAGTCAAGGTCTTGCCCGCGATGATGAAATCTGCCTGGAGATTTTAGAAACCCATAGTCACGCAAGACAAGGTTGTTGCTCCTGCAAACAAGCCACTGCTGACTTGCCTTCATAAACTGTCAGGGGGACTCTGAAATGAGCACACCGAGAAGGAACGGCTGTACTTGTGGCTCACTCCATCCTCCGGATGATATTTTCCCAGCACGTAGTCACAGCTCGTGCTATTTGAGTCATCCTCATCTGAGAATGCAAATAGTTCCCAACCGGTAACACAGCATTTCTGCTTGCAGGCTTAGAGCTCAGCTTCTCTCACAATGCTTCAAGCTGAGCTGAGTCCTGGAGAGGCAAGGGCCGTCTGATGTCGGGGGGAAAGGTCCTTGTACGGTTGGGATGGTAGGATGGTAGGCAATGAAATGCTTTCTGCCGGAGGGAAAACGGAGCCCTCCCAATACTACTGGCTTTAGACTTTGAATTAAACCCTGTCCTTAGTCATGCCGATGCAGAGAGGAACAGCTCTATGCAGTTTTCAGAGAACTGTAGATTCACCCCGCTGAAACCATCCTTCAGTTCCACATTTCTGTATGACTTTCCTCACGGTTTCTCTGTGAATTATTTTAATTCCTTATAAGAAGAAATGGATTTGCCTTGCCATTTACAGCACAGGACATTGCACAGTTACTGACTCAGACCTGAACGCTTACTGCTAGATTCCCAAGAAAAATAACATTAAACTGGAATTTAGGTTGAGTAAATTCAGATATCAGATAAATGCAAAAGTAGCATTTTGTGGCAAGTTGTAATTATTCCAGACAACCAAGAGAAATCCAGAAAATTCAGAGCCGAGTCAAATGTAAAAGCAAACCAAGATGGCTAAGGTATGGAAATCAGAGTTAAGGCATACCCGCAATGTCGCAGAGAGCCTTCAGGGATACCAGAGAACAAGTGCACAACTATGGCTAGTGTACAGTACTGCTGATAGCTGCAGATTAAATTGATATTGAAAGCCCATTTCATTTTTTATCTTTACCTTATTAAATTACTTTAGGATGAGAAAAAGGAGACCACATATCTGTCTGCTAAGAGTAACATGGAGGTATACCACATTAATCTGGCAATAAAGCCATCATGGACAATCCCTTGGCTCAAAGCCTCACGATGTATATCTTACTCAAAGTTGCTTATAAATTAATTTCGCCCAGGAAACAATTACTGCCTCATAAACATGGGATGTTTCTAACCTTTCATTTACCTATTCTCCTGCAAAAATAGGAGATGGTGGAGATGCCCAGACATCAGTGCAGGTCCCAACCCCTTTCTGTGGCTCGTTTAAGAGAGCTCTCCATAAATTAACACTGAACCCACACTTGCATTTCATTCCTCGGAATGAAACGGCCTTCTCTTCCTTGGCGTACCCTCTCCGAATGCCTGCAAAGGAAGTAACCCATGTCACAGCAAAGATAATAAAAGCTGCAGGTGGCCCAATATGTGAGACCTTCCCCCAGCTCCATGCGGCTCTGCCTGGGGTCTTGCTGTGCCAGCTCCAGTCTCCAGGAAGCTCTGACATTTTCCTTGATGGTCCCAAGATAAGGAAGGATAATGGTTACCGGGGTTAGCCTGAAACATTTTCTTTTGAATCCCGGCCACAGACGTAACGTGTGATCACACGCAAATCATTCGCTCTTCCTGCATCTCGGTTCACCCATATGCTGGGGACAGCGTGTTTCCTTACCTCCTGAGAGCAGCCACAGAGCCTGGAAGCAGCATCTTGTCTTTTCACTGGCCAAGAAAATTTCTTACCATCAGTGGTAAGTGGGTGTTTTCTCGGTACGGTTTGCTCAAAGGGAAATTAAAAGGCAGAAAGAAAAGATGTGAAGTTGTTCTTGAAAGAAAACATGTCCATCTCTAGAAAACTGACAAAATATTCAAGTGCCACTCATTTAGCACTGCTGCCAAGTAAAGTCTCAAGCAATTAGTCTGCTGATTGCTTGAACTTCACTGGGTGTAATCTAACTTACCATCAGTCCAAGCCACAGGATGTTTCCAGCACATGGTGGTCACAGAGAGCTATTCTCAGCTGCCCCACTGGCCTGTTTTGACCAGTGAAGACCTTCAGGTGCAACCCACCATCCAGTGTCAATTTTTAGTGGAGTAAATGAGAAATAAGAGTGGAGAATACTGCATTCAGAAAGAAAACCAGCTTGTCTGAGTCATCCCTGAGCTTTCAACACGCACATCTTTGAGCAGGATCACTCGTATCCCAGAGCAGCCGCCATGGAGAACGGTGTGCTTGGAGGCAAAGTGCATCTACCGTGTGGGTGAAGGAAGAGCGGCATGGGAAAGCCAAGTCCCTCGTTGAGGTCACGCATGAGGTTATCACAGGCTCAGGATAAGCCCCTCGCCCCTTGCGCAGAGCCCTGTGCCGTGCACTGCACTGCCTCCCCTGACAAAAACCAGGACTGAATCAGTCACTTGCTTATCCTCCACGCTGCAGATGTTTACAGGCGTTTCTACTAAACACTTCAAAAAGGTGCTTGTCTCAGGGGTCTGTTTACACGGTCTCAATCTTCTGAGCTTTCAAACATTTCATTAGATCTGAAATTCCACCACAGCAAGTAGTGATCTTCAGAAGGTATGGAGTGGTACCACGCGTAGTCTGGGTGGTGGAAGAGGCATTTAAGTGCAGAGTGGGTGTTAGCCCAGATCTCTTCCTCCTCAAGCCTTCCTTACATCTGACAATGACTGCACCAAATTTCCGAGCAATAATAGCTCCGAAAGTTGGCAGATTTGAAAATAAAACATGAAAGCACATACTTAATCACCTGGGTACTGCAGCATATAATTTCTCTATCTATAAGCCTGAAAGCTGCCAATGCAGTTGCAAAAAGGAGCTGCCGTGTGGGGAAACAAGCACAAGTCTTTTGAAAAATGTTTTTTGCAGAAGCGAGAGCACCTGGTCGCCAAAACTATCACCTTCAACTTTTAAGACATGTGCCCCAACTCTGTGTGGGATTTTCAGTGAAATGAGGATGAAGATTTGGTCCCCAATAGGAAAACCTACACATTGAAATCTGGAGTAATCAGTTGTTGGTGTCTACTCAGGTGAGACTCAGGTGAAGCAGCACTGACACCAAATTACCTCTCATTTAAAATGCTTGTCCCATATGGCTGCATGTGAGGTGCTAAGCAGGGCATGGAGAGGAAGCTGGCAGTCAGCAGTGTTCGACGTGTGGCTAAAAAACAAAGACAGCTTTGGAAAAGACAGACTGCCCCTGCTCCCAGTCTTCCAGTCAGAGAGTCATGTCTAGACCAAAACCAATGTTGCTAAAGAGGAGACTCAACAGAGGCTCTACAGCTTCCCACTCTGGAAATACTGGGTTTGATGGAGTCTGTGATTTTAAATTGGGTCAGCTAACCACTAATGTGGCCAAAGAAATTCAAAGGAAATTCATACCAAAAATGTGGAAAAAATGGCAATGGGCAGCAGAGAAATGTTATATGAAGATATCAACGACTCGATGATCTTTGTCCTTCATCCCACTTTCCTGCGAGGGAAACCGGGTTTCACATAGGACTTCTTGTAGCTGTGAGTCAAATCTGTTCCTCCAGACAGCAGAAGCGCCCGAGACCTCAAATGCATCTCCACCACAACGGGTCCCAGCCACATGCTCTTCTGGCACAGAAGGCCAAATCCCAAGGCCTTTCCAAGGCCTTTTTAAGGCCAAGACCCAGATTTTATTGTGAGGGGACTTGTACTGAAAGTCAGTCAGCGAGTCATAAAGGGACGTGCTCATCTCCGAGCTCCCCAGGCTGGAGCTGTATCTGTTTATAGGAGGTTCCTGTTAGGGAACTTGTGTTGTCCGGGAGACAATGCTTATCATTTATTCAGACTGCATACTTTTTCATTCAAGCCACAGATACACATTATTGCTTGAAAACAGGGTAATCCAGCTACCCCACGTTCTTCTTTTAACCCAACCAGAACTTATAGGAATTTAATGGAATACATAGGACTTTCCTAAAAGAACAAGATTGCATGATAGCTCAGAACTGCCAGGCCTTTCCAGCTGAAAGCTAGGGGGAAAACAGTTAATCAGTGAAAATGAGGACAATGAGTCAAAAAAGAGAAGGTGAGAAAGGAAGACTCTCATGCTTTTTAATGAAAATATTATCCTACTAAATTGCATGATTAAAAGTCAAAAGAAGAAAATTTGAACACAACACAACTTAAAAGAATTACATTTTTATACAGATTTTTTTATCCTGTCTTCTAAATAGTCAGTAATCTGTTGCACATAAAACTGTAGGATGGTAATTGAAAACAGAGTCTGGGCCCATGACAGGAAATAAACTCTTATCAATGGCTTTTGCAGATCTCAGTCAAACAGTTGGGAAATTGGTAGTCCTGGAAATTAATACATAAGATCATGATCTTAGAGAAGGATATAGCAAATACGCTTATCTGTAATAAGTCCATACTGGGTTTTTGCCGTAAAGATAACCCTTGAATAAGAAATTCAGCCATTTCCTGGTTTGGACTTCGTCAGGATTCGTGGTAACAGCATTGAGGAGAAAACCCACGTAATTTGCTTGGCAAACTGAGACAGACTCCAGCTTCCAAGCAAGCGCAAACAAGAGATTTTCTAGCATCTTGTGAGCTGAGCTAAAGACAATAACAGAGCATTATATAACGTGACAGAAACCCATTTTCACCACAATCCATTAGTGCAGCTGAATCACTCAGTTCTGCAAACTGCACTGATCATTCAACATTAATTGGGGCAAATTAAGTTATAATTTATGACTTTTCTCCTTCATAATTACTTATGGAAGGAAATTGTGAGGAACTAACAATTAAGATGA
This sequence comes from Phoebastria nigripes, assembly GCA_035582835.1. NCBI lineage: Eukaryota > Metazoa > Chordata > Aves > Procellariiformes > Diomedeidae > Phoebastria > Phoebastria nigripes. Next base: position 4,142,089 of record JAYKAV010001555.1, on the reverse strand, counting down.
TGGGAAAAAGCTTCAGAATAATTTGTTGAACATGAGTGTCCTTTCTTTTTCTTCCCCTTTCTCTCTGCTTACAGACAGACTAGTAACTTACCTGTCAGTTACTTGGGTCATCATTTACAGCTATGCCCCAATATCCAACTCATGGGGAACAGAAAATTCACAGCCCACTTTCTCTAGAGGCATGGATAGGACCTATGTCCATATTTGTATGAGAGACACCCGACAGCCAGTGGACATCCTAAGGTGATACTATAGTGGAAAGCATTTCTAGCAAAAAAAAAAAAAAAAAAAAAAAAAAAAAAAAAAAAGAAAAAAAAGGGAAAAAAAAGGATTAAAGAGAAGAAACCAGTATAGCAAGGAGATCTGGAAACCAAGGGAGGAATCCATGAGTCTGAGGCCAATGCATCATTACAGACCGACAGTCCTGGCACAGTGTGACTTGTGCACAGGGCCTGTGCCTCTCTTTTTCCAGAACGATGATTTGGACCCTTAATGAAATCAAGAAATCTTTTCAAACAAGACCAATAACTACTGCTTATCTTATACGCACAGAAAAGGAAATTTAACTTAGGCTCAAAGGCAAATTACAAAGAAAAAGAAAACCTCTAGCAATGTAACCTCATAACCAATTATTCCGTTCACAGCCTATTATTCCTTGTATATTGTCAGCCCTCTTCAGTTAAATGCCCTGTGCTATTTTAAAGACTATAAATCAGTGCCAGTTCAAATGGATGTTGTAAACTCATGCAGGTGAGGAAGACACACACCCAAGCCATAATTCTTTATTCCAGGCTAACTTGCTCAAGTTACAAACTGCCTTTTTGGACACAGAACAGGCCTGACTGATCCATTTTTCCACAGTGATCAGAAGACAGGGTGTGGGGTTGATAAGAATGTGCTGATATTTGGCAGTAAAACCTCATCAAACCTTTCCAGACAAGATAATATTCAAATCCAGAATCTGGAATAAAAGCAGTATGCAATTTCTTGCCCAAGCTGAAAATTCATGATCACTTTGTTCCCGTTTTACTCCTGTCACACACTGTTTTCTTAAACAGAAGGTATTTGTTGAAGAAAAAACCTAAAGGAGTTGACGTGAATAAAACGGCTTTGGTTCCTACCCTGCCTTCCTGTTTACCAAGTAGCAAATCTTGTCTGAATTTCTCTACAGTACACAAAGATAACTAGCAGCTAAATAACATACTGCAAGGAAACATATCATTACAAGGCCAAGTCAATACATACAATCCATGCAAGAAACGCCCTCTGAAAGAGATGGGAAATCTTGACATGGAGCGATTACAGATTCAGGACCAGGTGGTAGCATGGAGTGTATAAATCAGAGAAGAAGTTGGCCCTTCATTTATATTTTTGGAGATAACGTGTCTTTAAACAAAAAATGGAGCAAGGTAGAGACTGGTGATAGGCTCAGATGATGGCTGTTTTCTCAGGGAAGAACACAAAAACGTGTTAGTGCAAAGGGTGATGATGCCTTTCCACTTCTGCGGGTGCAGAGTGGAGAAGCAGAGAAGGATTTTGGGGACAGCTCACGTGAGGATGTCTTCATGTCAAACAGCAGTGGAGTGTGCAGATAATCAAGCAGCTATAAGTGCACTTGAGAAGCTACCACCGTAAAAAGCTTGGCAGAGCCATTGCCCATCTTCTAGGCAAGAGAAATGACTGCCCCAGCCTGCTGTGTCACTAGTGCTCAAGTTAGCCCTGTTTGAGCCAACTTCTCGGTCACTTTGCCACTGTAACCACAAGAACAACTCTGCCGTCCAGAAATTATTCCTTGAGCCTGTTCACTGCAGAGTTTGCGTTTGGAATGGAGATATTCAGGGCAGTGAAAAAGCAGAGCCTGAGCAGCAACAGCTGGATATGGCTTCAGGATGGAGATGCTTCTTGCTCTGTCCCCACAGTCCTCCCTCACCAGTATTAGCCATGCAGGCTTGGAGAAGAGACCTGACTGAGGTGGGGTTGTGTTATGTTGGCCCTGTGTATGTGGACCGATTTCCTTGCATTATGAGAGAAGCACCATCCTCTTAAGCCCAACAATGATGGACATCCTTTCCTCTTCCAAAATTCTCATCTGTCAGGTGTCTCTATGAGAAATGATATGTTCTTGCCCATAGCAGCAAACCAAAAATAACAAAAAGCACTACTGAGCATTTTGTGGCTGTTTTGAAATACCCCAAATGCTTCTGATAATAGACCAGGATTTTCAAAGGGATGTCCATTTGGGGAACCTAGTTTCTTAGCAACTGCAGGAAACCTCTTAAGGAGTAGAGATTTCAAGATGACAAACGATGAGCATGCTCTAAACCTAGCCTCTTGTTAGAAGGCTCCAGTAGGGTAACTTGAAAATATCAGCCCTCAAAACGTCTGCTTCCACTGGCAAAATCTCATCCCCAGTGTCGTATCAGGCACAGCCTTCTGTATCTTATCCCCTTTGCATCCTCCTCCTGCTCCCACTAAAGCAAATAGGTGTTTTTGTCAGTGCTGCAAGCAGGTCCTGTCTCCATTAAAATCAATCTTTCAGCACGCTTAGGAAGTTCAAACAAGCACTTGGCTGTAAATCTGAGGGTTTTATCCAGACAATGATGTTAGCTGTTTCTATATGTAGGAAATGCTGCAGATTGACCTAACACTTCTTCTACACAGGAGTTTTACTACATCTCCTGTGTCAGTCACAAAAGTGATGGGCGGAAAAAATGTTCATTGTTATTAAAAAGGAAAGTCAGTTCCCAAAATAAGATATATCACACTCCATCATTTCTCTGCCAAACATTCCTGTGTACTTAATGACTCCACTAGGAAAAGAGATTAAAGAGAATTGTATAGATCGGATTATCGAATGACAAACTCTTTCAACCTGCAATTCTGAAAGCATAACGTTCTGGCATCCCACCCCACACTTCAGCAGCTGGAATATCAGATACAACCAAGGCTTGCTCAATCCACTGCTAGTGAGAATCAGACTTTACACTGTGATGTGAGTTTCCTTTTACTGTTGGAGGGGAGTTTTTCTATTAGTCTGAAACAGAGAGCAGCGCAGCTGAGCAGAACACTGGGCATTTTTGTCCTTTTCACTTGCCCTGCTGAATGGACTGTCAGCAGTTCAGTCTATGTATCATGAATGCTAAAGTACTGGTTCAAACTGGAGTCCTCAATAGACCTGCTGTGGTACCAGGCAGCCTCATAATTCCCACCGCTGTAAGAGCAGCATGGCATAACACACAAAAAAATCCTCTCCCCCCCCAAACACCCTTCTTCCCCCCACATTTAACAACATTTCTGCTCTCCATTTCTGCCGCCTCTTTCTGCATTGCTGAATATACATCAGGGACCTGCTCAGTTGCATTTCAGTGCTGCACACTTATCCCAGTCCTCCACTGGGAAACAGGAATCACTTCAGGTGCCTCTTCAGGCAAATTTCTTTAGTGGTCTCCTGTTTCCCCCCTCTCTCCCTACTCCCGACTTTTTCTGATCTCTGAATAATTTGTTCACACAGTATTGCTTCCTTTGCCATTAGAAGCCATAAATCAAAACAGAAGCACTGCAAGGTCTTACATTTTCAGAACCTATTACTTTTTGGTTTCTTTGGAAAAAAATCTATGTGACAAATATGAGGGAGTCACAATTGCTCTTTTAACACAGGCTAATGGAAATTGAGTTTAACCCAAATTTGTGCCAAAAAGAACCTTTTTTTTCCCCCTGATACTTTAAAACAGAAGAGTTCCCCAAACTTTGGCTCACTTTCTGCCTGCAACCATCGGGTTGCTGTTTGCAGACTGCTGCCCAGTACAACACGTCTGTCTGCTGGGCTCCTTCCCTCCATGCTCCCACCCCATCCTCTGGCATCCTGTGGCCCAGGATGGCGGTTCGAGGAGGGCTCGCTGCTGGCCAGTGCATCTCCCTGGGTCCAGGCATCTCCTGTCAGCTTTGCTATTTGTCACCACAGAGCAGCATGGAGTGATGCTGTGGACAGGGAAATCACCATTACAAGCCTGGCTCAGGCAACCTTACAGTCAGGTTCAATACAGCAGGACAAAATTACCACAGGTGGGGAAGTGCTGAACCAGGCAGCAGAGGGATTCGCTCCAGTAGCTGCTCAGCAAGAGAAATGCTTTCTGTCCCCTAAGTTGTTTTTCCTGCTCTTCTGGTCCAAATCCCCTATTGCCATTAAATTACTCTCATGAGATCTTCACGCTGACAGGTCCAGAGTAACGGCACAGCCTATGGAGCCGAAGATTAGAAAATCCCCTCTCAGCTGTACTCAAGAAATAAGAGAGCTGGTCAGCACATTTTTTATCTGTTAATGGCTCTACCATCCTGGATCATCTCTATGATTTTCCTATGGAGAAATTCTGCCTGTGATTCAAGGACAAATACTCACACTTCATCAGTGCACCTCACGAACATTTCCATCTGGTTTTGGATCCTACCTACCTAAAATCTGAAGTAATAAGTTCAAAGTAGTGACATGAACACACAGAGGCTTGTTTAATTACCACCAGCCCTCAGAAGCTGTTTGATAATAGTGAGTGCTCTTCAGAGGGATCAACACCTCCTATACGAGTCCCTGAAGCATGTAATTCTGCCCCAAAAAAACATCTGAAAGCCAACGGCAATCGCCTGAGTCTTGCAGATGACCTAAGTGAAAACAAACATGCACATACAATAGCATCCAACTATTACAGCAACTTGAAGCCACCGCAGCCAGCAAACGCCAGAGGTGAAGCTCAGAGTCACGCTGAAATAGCTTTTTCATCATGGCCCTCATCCTGAAACTGCAAAAATGCGTCTTGCAGAGTCAGATCAGTAGCAAGTTATTTTGGCTTTCTACATCCTGTATCTCTGAGAAGAACAGAGGAAAGAGCTGCAAGTAACCAGAAATTTGTAAGTCACGTTAATTTGAAGATGGCTGTTATTCTGGGTTGCTTTACAGATGTCAGAATTAATTATTACAGAATTTCCTTTCATTAAGAAAAGAATTTTTATAGCTGGATTTCACCATGTGCAAATAACTGAGACATCGTTTAAAGCACTTCAGAGCATTGGGTTTTTGTAACCACTTCTACAAAGCTGCAGAATTTATGGCTGAAGTGTGTTTGTATAATGTGATCCCAGATTCCAAGAAACGAGATCCCAAATAATTCAAAGCTAAACAAGGGCTCACACAAATGCTAAACTGTGAAGTCTTGTAGTGTCTTTTTTTTTACAAGAGCTTCTGAGCATAAAGAGAGTGCAGTCAGAGTCAAGTTATCGTCTGGCTATCTCTTCCCAGGAACTCACTGGTAGTAACCACTGAGGTCTGTAGTCCCTGTCACAGGGTGTTAGCACAGCTTAATGCTCTAGTAATGATCTATATGCCATTAACAAAGATTATATACACACGCACAAACTTCAAAAGGCCAACAGTTATATTAGCAAAAGGTTTTAGCCAATCTGTGAAAACTCGGCAATTAGTGCAACTTCTGTTAAGAGCCAGTGTCCTCAGTTAACAATTCACGTCAGATCACTGAAAACAATTAGGGTTGTTAACATACAAGGCACTAATGACATTTACAGTGTGAAGTCATGTGGCGTCTCGGCATGATGTAGAGATTTTATACTAGAGGATACATATGCTCGCACATGTTACAAACCTGCTCATTAAAGACTACCAGAAATGTCACCTTAGAATCCCAATTCCTTTGAATAAAAATGTAAAAGGAGTCATATATTTTCTTCTGGTGATGCTCACTGGAGTTGTCCATTTAAAAACAAGAAAAAGAGATAGAGAGGAGGCAAAAAGACAAACCCTTGTCCCCTTGGGACGTCTACTGTCTGGACAGGTCTTCCAGAAAGGTGCTTTTAGCGCCTGCCTAATTGCTGCTCTGCTCAGAGTCCTGCTGTTCTCCAGGTCCCTGTCCCCATCTGCCACGTTTGCAGGGACAGGGAGTGGCCTTGATGGGCACTGAAGCTAAATGCAACGAAGCAATAGCAATAATGGGCACACACCATGGAGACAGATTTAAAATTCAGGTCTCCTGAGCGATCCCTTTGCTTCCCTTGTCTTTTAGAAAGTAGCGGAGTTCCCTCTGTGCTGCCAGTACATGCGGTTTGATTCCCGTAGCCTTCTTTAGCCCTCTGCCAATTTTAATTATGGTGGAAGGAGTGGTATTTCACCTCTAGCTTTGCAAATTCTGTTCCAAAGGGAAATTCAAACAAGGTTGGTTTTATTCTAATTTTGAAAGAAAACAAATTTGGTAATGTCAAAATTTTCCGTAAAACAGACTTCCAAATGTTGACTGTCATCCTGATGCTTTAGTGGGCATTTAAAAGAGCAAATTTGAAACAGCTGAAATACCTGGAAAAATTAAATAGCAGCTCTTGATTTAAGAAAAATATAAATTGATGGAGTAACTTGCATTAGATGCAGAATTAAAATGCACATGGGAAATAAACTGGAATACCTCGCTCAATTTTTGTTCGTCGCAGGTCATCAAGCTAAAATGAGAAAAGCAAACTTACAGTGTTTTACTAACCTGAGTTATGGAATAGAAAGTGGTCTAGGACTGCTCCCATAGCAGTTTGGAAAAATACGCATTTTTAAAAAGACTGATTCTTCTGGCAAATTCATAACAGAGTACGGCCACAAGCTGTAAAGGGTAGACCACACACATGCTTTCTGGACAATCAGTGACCGGACACAAGTCTTTCCTCTGACTTCATGATATAAACTTGATGGTTACCAATATTTACTTAGTCTGTAAATAAAGGTCATGATTTGGTAAGGCTTCTCTGCTCTGCGGGGTTATTTAAGCATGTGCTTAAACAATATAGAAAGCAATAGACTATAAGGACATGGTCATGGCCTTTTCTCAACCAGGAAAAGTTCCTTGTTACATATTAAAAGAGAAAATCCCAACCCAGAGGAGCACAGAGGAGATGATCTTCAAAGAGTGCAAACTGAACAGCAGCTCAAACACAAAACACAAAGATATTTGCTGTCAAGGCTTGAAAAATACATTTTCCCCATTTGCTAGGGGTGACTCGGTGGCTTTGGCCGGTAGTAACACGTCATGAAGCCATCACACACCTACACTTTTTGGATTCCACCTTTAAAATAACCACCAAAATTACCAGAAGCCCAAAGCAGAACTCTCAAAACTGACACAGAATTAGAGGGTTTTCCCCCTTTTTTCCTCTATCGTATAAAATGTATCCATTGACTTGCACAGAGTCTGGCTTTGTCAGAAGCTTTACTCTATAACCACTCTAGGAAAGCAGAAGATGCCCTGCTTCAGCCTGATAGCTGCTTGAAACGTATCAGATAGATAGTCTCATTCTGTTGAACAAAATCTCCCCGGTACAAATTTTAGATGACTCAGACAACTTTTTGTTCAAATTTACTAACTTATGACATAACACTTGCTTGTGAAAAACCCACAAGTTAATTTTCAGGGACCTGAAGATCTCTGAAGATTTAAAGATCTTCAACCAATTCCCAGTTAGAAGAAAGCACATCTGAGCTATGCGGGTGTCAATGCGGTGTAACTGCCCCAAGACCTCTGGGTTTGCACCCACCCAACAGCAGGCAGAGCCTGGCCCTGGCACTCTCCTCCCACAGCCAGCTCCACGAGGACCTGCAGCACACCATGTTTAACAACTGCTTTCTCAAGATCCAGAAGGCAAACCAGAGGAAGCCGTCAGTCATCCACTACATACATCACGCCTGTGTAAGCCCCTGCCATCCAAAGGAGTTTCTGTACCTATAGACAGTAGGTACATCCACTTGCAAATCCTTGTCCTCAGCACTAATAATAGCTGTGCTGTGTATAATCTGCTGGCCAAGAAAACCACTTTCATTTACAGTATGAATAATAATAAAACAAGAATTTCCTCTTTTTCCACTAAGCAGACCCACTTCTGGTTCCTCCTACTTTTGGCTTTGTCCGCCCAATGTTTTGAGCATTACCTGCATGCTTAGAGAAGGCAAAGGCGCTGCCCATTCCTACTCATAAGCATCCCAATAAAACTTCTAGTGCTACAAACCACTCCATACTTCCTTTTAACGACAGTCAACAGAGACATCCCCCAAAAAAACCTTCCAGCTGTGCCATCAGCAAAAATGATGCTTTCAGGAGAGGTTTCCACCCAGTTCTCCAGACAAGAAAGAGGGATCAGATCAAACCAAGCTGTTTCAGCACAGGGGAGGGAGTGGGCAGGAGGCAAATGTGAAGGCATACAGGGAAAATACACATGTAACCAGTATTTGACTGCAGGGACCTACAATCTGGCAGTTGGAGACATCCAGGTTTTTTTTAACCTTTTTTTCATTGTTTTAGTAATTTTATCTCTCGATGACAGATGAGGCGGATATTGCTAGGAAACTAAATGATTTCTTTGACTCAGTGTTCTGAGGGGAGAATGAGGGAAACATGCCAAAAATGGAGAGAAATTTCCCCGGGGGCAGAAAATGAAAAATTAATGAAATGCTAGGCAACACTCGAGTATATCATATGAAAGAAAAAAGGGGTAAGAACAATTAAAATCAGACAATGCTCTGAGGGGGTCAGGAGGATCAGCAAGGCAGGAGTGATAGTCTGAAGAAGAACTTGTATGGTGGAAGCCCTTTAACTCCCCATGAGGAGCAGAGGAGAGACTGGGCAAGCTCAGGTTCAGGACAAAGAGCGGGGAACATCAGGCTCCCTGAGCCTGGCCTTAGCACTGGGAAAAGTTACTGGCAGTAACTTGAATAGAGAGTGACACACATTCACAGGAGGGATGTCAAGGTGGACAAACTTTTTTTTTTTTCCCCTATAGGGAGATGAAAATGAAGACAGACCCAGGATGAACAAGCCAATCTTGTTGACTTGGTTTTCAGCAGGCAAGTACCATCTCTATAATCAATGACAGCAAGTGAAGACAGTGTAGATATGCGGTAACTTATCAGGTAGGGGAGAAGTGACATATGTGGGCTAATTTTCCTTATTGTCTATAAAGCTGTATATATATTATTGTATATAGAGGTGTTCTGTGCCCGTGACATCTGGTTATTGAAAGGCTGTGTCAGCACCAAGCCCAAATTTGCTGCTCCCTTCTTGCAGCCGCTCAGCTGCCTATGAGCTGTTTAGCAGAGTAGTTAACAGCTCCGAATCCCAGTCTCTAACCTAATCACGGCTTGGGGCTGCCAAACCGACTCTGCATATTGATCCTGCAGCAGCCCCGGGTTTGCGATGYGAGTCCTAGTTTGGAAACAGCTCTCTCTCGGTGGGGGACAGCAGGAGAAGGCCATGGATTTAGGTCTAAACTCCAGAAGGCACTTAGGCATATGGCTATGCCTCTTTGGGACAGGGCTGTTTGCCTAGATTAGTGAGTGACGCTTCAGCTTGCTAATAATAACACAGGGGAAGACTAGATGCAGAGACACGAAGAAACAAGAAAATAGGTCAGTCGCTCACTTCTGAGAACAGAAGAGAGGGGGAATAATGCTGGAAAACAAATAGCTGAAAGGACTACACCCAGCTACCTTGATGACAGTGCAGGTTGTTGACCAAGAAAGCATCACTGTGACAGCAAAAAAAAAAAACCACCAGGCCAATGATGGAGAACTGACAGCACCTCCTTACAAAAAGTAGAAAAAGGCTTTCTGTGGACCATATYGCAGAGACCAATATGTTTTGCAGGGCAGAGTGGTAGCCTCCAGTCTCCTTAATTCTCTTTTAAAAGGATTAATTTTCTAATGAGGGTACTTGCCAACAGGTCACATGGTGAGCACAGCATGTCTGCTGGTATCAGCTAGGTTGTGCTCCCCTACCAAAGCAGCCAGCATTTCTGTTTTACAGAAGCAGGGTGAGGGGAACTGTCAGATGGAGAGAGAGATGCCAAGACTTCCTTGAGGGAAGGTGATAGACAGGTCTCACACTTCTATACCAACTGTTTCAAAGCCTGATTTTTCAATCACTTTTAATAATTTCTTCTAGATCCAAAATAAATGTGGACAGATGACATGATACCCAGACATAACCTGACTCTCCCAGTGGGAGGAGGAATATTCCTGAGGTTAGTAGGAACTCAACTTTTAAAGCCAAAGAAAGTAACATTTTTCCTATATGCAGCCATTACATTTCCTTTCTGTGCATCTCCTCCTTCCTGTAAAAGAAAAACACTCACGACTAAGTGAGATCCAATATATATATTTATGGATATATATAAAGTGTGATGCTGGAAGAAGGCTGCTGCCAGAAATCCTGGATGCTTTGGGACCAAAGCCATGCTGAAATCAACTGGAGCCCTTCATTCACAGCTTGGTGGGCATCTTCCAAAACCCTGCATGGAGCTGTACCCCAGAGCCCCTCCTGTGGGTGTGAGGGGACTCGTGGATTTTACAGGAATGGCACAACATGAGAAGCGGTCCCGTTCCTACCAAATTGACTGGTAGGCTTTTCTCCCAATTGAGTGTTTCACCAGTTCAACAAGAATAAACACGTCATAACTGGCTGTCCACCTACAGCATGGGGGTAAAGTGTTGCTCACCAAAACCAAGCCAGACAGAAGGCAAAGGGCCAGCTGGCGCCTGTCAAAGGAAGGCAACGGTAGGCAGCAAAGGCACGAGGTGGAAAGCCAAGCACCAAATTTTCACTTCAGGTACGTCTGCGCAGACTTGCAAGGCCCTGGGTTTGGAAGGGGATTTCTGCAGGCATAGCCAGCACTTTTACTGCATTTATCACAACATTAGGTTTTAAAGCGCTGGTACAACGGTACAATGGTGAGCAATGAAATCACAGCCCGGATTTGCTTTTGGATCTACAGCTGTTTATCTGAATTTTTGGCAGCCATCTCCATGAGCTAAGGTTTTCATTGGGCTCTTTGTTTGGTACTGGCCGGATCCTCAGCAGCTGGAGTCAGCAGCTGCAATTTCACATCACTTCAGTGAAACCCAGGGAGCTGTTCTGATTTGTCCCAGCTGAAGATCTGGCCCACAGTACGAGAGACATCACATCGTAAGGGAAACAGCTTCACCGGGGAGCAAGGCTGTGGAGCCATCAAGTCTGCCATCTGGCTTTGCAGCACAAGGGGTTGACAATTTAAAGGAAGGAGAGAAAGGAAAGACTCCGCTGAGCTGCTACCTGGCTGTGCAACCCTGCACCACATTTGGGTGGGGAGATAAACCCCTGCATGGGATCCTTTCGTACTTTGAAGCACCAGTCTTTGCACTGGATAATGCTATGCATTTTTCTGCATTACAGCATCCAATGCATATAAATCAGCTGCATCGCCACGACTCTCTAATTCATTCACTGGCACAAGTGAGTCCTAAATAAAACTCAGCACTTTGCAGATTTGAATCCCCTACACAGAAAAAGGAGAAAAAGCAGCCTTTTCACTTTTCTCCAAAATCCAACACAAAGTATGACCAGAGGAGGCTGTGAGCTACTTGGGAAGTAACGTCACAGGCAGAGATGAACCTCAAGGTACTTTGTGCGAGACTAGCCTGGACAGCCATCATGACACCTCTCATATATATTTTCACTGACCAGCCCCCACACTTTGGTGGTTTTCCCTTGGTCTTATTCTGTTGCTTTTCCGATGTGTACCCTTCAGACGCCTGGGGGGACCACTTACCCGGTTTGTGGCAGTGCATGTGCCACAGCAAAGAAGTGGGTGTTTGCAGGATGCTCAGGGCCTGCTCCTGTGCCGAGGGTGAGAGCCACCAGCCGTGAAGCTGAAATGGCCACGTGGGGAGAGGAAGGGTTGTGCAGGGGATGGCTGCCAGGCTCTCGGGGGAGAAGTGTCTCCAAAATCCATGGATGAACCCATCCCTCTGCATAAGAGAGGGAGAAAACCTCCTGCTATTCAGGGCTCTTCAGCACGGGGAGGAGGGTGTGCAACCCACAGCGGTTTACCCCTGGGCCCCTTTTCTGCACTTACACGTTGGGTATCACGTCACCCTGTGATGCATCCTGGCCCTGGGGCATCCCACAGCCTCTGTGTGGTCCTGACTTCCCTCGTAGAGTAACGTTAAAGAAAAGCCTCGAAAAAACCTCAGCAAGAGGGTTGTTCATCAACAGGCATGTCCCCATGCAAGCCCCCGACCCTTGCCGTGTAGCTTGCGGGCCTCCCCATCCCATCACATAGTTACAGAGAAAGCTGAAAGGATTTATTTTTGACAAGCAGGTGTGTGTGGCGGGCAATCACTGAAATAATATTTCAGCTTGTCAGAACATCTCCTTGTGAGAAGATCATGATATTATGAGGTTAAGAAAATCTGAATGTGAAGCTGAGCCACAACATAAAAGCCATGCTATCTGTCAAAGTCATCAACAACCCTGTCGGTGGGATTTAACAGTCAAACTCCCAGCCCAGAGCCTGTCAGCTCTGTCTCCCGCAGCAGATAACGCATTTAGCAGCAAAACTCTTCCACATGAGACAAAAAAATTATTTGACCACAGAAGTGAACTTTGGATTTTAGATTCTCCTTTTTTTAATTGGTGATGAACATGTAATAAAGAGGGAAAAAGAAAGCTGTAAAATGACTGAAACCCAGATGTAAGTATTTCCGAGTTAGACTGGAAGCTTTTTCTGCCAGAGAACTGTACACACCTGATCTGCAGCACTTCCAGGATTGCATGCCTAAAATATTTCCTAATTTAACACGTAGGTCTGAAACTTCTACAGAGTAATAGCTGACCTTGATAGCCATTGATCAGAAAGCACTTTAGTATGGAACGATCCTCTCATAATCTATGTATAAAAGCTTTTCTGGAGCTCCCGCCATTGCTGAAATGGTGGGGCTGTATGGCTAGAAGAAAACGGCGCTTCTGCTCAGCGTCCACGTACCCCTCGAGGAAGCAACAGCAGAGTATAAAATCAAAAATCTAAACTAACCAAGGACCAGGACAACCCAAACTGCGGAACGCAAAATGTGCAAAAATGAGTGCAAAACTCCTTCCTGAGCAGCTGCGTTCACTGCTGCGCCGTCAGCCACAGGGTAGCTCCATCCTGAGCTGAGGGTGGGTGAGCAGCTCTAACGAGGGTCACAGAGATGATATGGCGCTAATAGTGCCTGGGTTGCATTGTGACCTACCACGTGTAACGAAGAGCATATGGTCACCTCGAGCTGCAGAGAGCTGAGCCTGAAATCTCCCCCCTGCTCCACTGAAGTCAATACAAACTCTATACCGTTCCCTGAAAAAAAAAAAGACGCATCACATGCAGTTTCACAGAGACACATACCAGTTCCTACAGGAGCTGGCATCCTGCCTCGCCACCCTGTGCGCTCCCAGTGTCCCACTCCGAGGGTTTCTGTGCTCGCTGAGGACTCCCTTGCTATGAACAAAGGAATATTTGACCTTTCTATCCAAAGGAGCTAGCAAATTAGCCCTCTAAACTTGCATCGATTGGGCTGTGTTAAAAGGGGGAGCCTTCATTCTCTGCAGTAAATCTGTAATTCAGTCGACGTGCTGAGCAGCAGGATAAGGAGGGCATCTGACACAGAACAGATGTCAGATTTTATCTTTTTTTTTCCCTCTCCTCCAAGTCTAGACAGCAGGTCTCATGTGCTCCCACCTGTGGACACGGCTGCTTGATTGGGCTCGTGGAGATGAGCAGTGATGCATCTTGTGTGGATCACCGGGAGGGACCCAACCTCTCAGGGAAAAGCCAACATCATCACTTAGTGACAATGACACCCCACCATAGGCTGGAAGCAGGATGCCGAGGGCAAGGGTAAGCTCGTCTGCTACACCATTCAAACCAAACTCAGACAAAACCAGTGGCAAAACACAGTAATGTTCAGCAGTGGAGGATGAGTGCTTGCCCCGATGCCACGATACAGGCAGCGGAGTGTATCCTGCACCAGCCACCCAAAACCAGCAGCTGGGAGCGCATTAATGAGGACGGAGAAAACAAGCCGTGACTCTCCCCCACCTGCTCAGTCTTTGAGACGTTTGAAACACTGTCCTGAAATTCTTTGTTCTTCAGCATTTGCAGGTCACCTCTTTGATAAACTAGTTTCCAGCTAAACTTTTAATGACGAGCGAGGCACTTCCATGCTCCCAGGGCAGGGCAAGCCCCTGGGCCTGGCGTGATGCTGAAGGGGAGGCTGCTGCGCTGGGTGCCCCASATCTCCACCAGCACGCCCCTGCTCAGCACGCTGAGAGCACAAACCATGCACCCTCAAGCCAAACAGTAGCAAAGAAGTTTAAGATAAGTGGGTCAGCTATGCAAGGCTGCGAATGGCATTTCCAGAAGCATGTCGTTATTTATATAGCACCATAGGGGACTTTGGAGATTCAAAGACAAATAAATCGTGACAGAGTTCCTCCCTCAGGGGCTTTGTAATGTACAACTCAAACCCTCCCGGATGTTAAATGCCCCCTATAAGGTGCTAAGTGCTATCAACGCCCACTGACTTTAATGGACATAAAGATGCTCAACACCTTGAAAGACAGCACTTTCATATTACTTTCAATTCCAGCAGCGTGTCCACTTACCCAGTTTTCACATAATGAAGTAGCAAATGATAACTATACCAAGGAACAGTACTCTGCAAGGGACAGATGGAGGACAGAACCACCTAGATTTTCATCTCTAGCTTCTACACTGCAGAGATTTGCTGGGAGGAGATGGATATCTCCGAGAGGTTGAACAGAAAAGTGGCCTCGTATGAGAGTGCAGCAAGACACAAGTGAAAACATCACAATCAAAGCTGACCTTCAGCAAGTGCTGGGGCAAGACACCTCGCTGCCTAAACTGTTTTGGGGGTATTTCTTTGGGGTTTTTTGTTTTGTTTGGTTTGGTTTGGTTTTTTTTAGCATTTTCATTTCAGTTGGTTTATGAATGTTAGCTGTGTCTTTAGTAATAGTAAACCATCTACAGCCCAAAAATTCCTTTCCGAACAGGCAAGTGATCCAGATTGAAGAGATGCAGGGGTGTCCTATATCTTCAGACTATAAATCTAATTCAGCTGCTGCCTCCAAGCTCAATCTTTTAATTAAATTTTCTCCTTTTATAAAGGTTTTTTTTTTCCCCCCATGAATCTTGCAGCAATGGGTTTGGCTTTTCTTTGTCTTTTTTTTTAAAAATCTTTAAATCTCCAGGTAATTTAAGCTGCTTTCCCCATGTAATCCTCGCTCAGGGCATTGCTACAATTCCATAAAAATTTCAACACAGACAGGTCAATCCTTATAATGAAGCTTATCTTGCGGGAGCTGTAATATTTTAGACATGGTCAATGTAATATTTATGTGCTCTGTTTATTAACACCTTTGATGACTAATAGTGAAGGTTATTTGTGTTTGTTGGGTTTTTTTAATCAAATTACCTATATTTCTATATAGACAGGAACAGATTATGATGCTCTTCCACAAAGTGGTATAGAACCAACCCTTCAAATCAGTAAGCAGAAAAACAAGGTCATTCTAGTACGTGTAGGAGGGAAAACACTGTTCACCTTTTTAGCACTTTCCATTTGAAGATCTCAAAGTGTTTTGAAGAGCTCAAGGATGGTGAAGAGCCAGTGTCCGTTACAATCAATGAAGCTACCCTTTAAACTTCTAAGTGATCTGTGTCCATGCCTAAGTCTTACAAGCAGAGAGATAGAGAAGTACCGTCACTGGGTTTTTTGCCATCAGAAAAAAACCAGAAGCACCTCACTGTGAGCAAAGCACGCAGGCAGAGGAGTGGATATGGYCCCTGCAGCCTACGCGCCCCGAGAGCAGGATCCACCTCCCTGTGCTTCCAGATCTCAGTTGCAAAACTTCCCCCAGCACATACACGCATCACACATGCACATCGTGCATACTACTCTGCTCTACAAGCAGTTGGAGGTGAGAAATACACTGGGACTTTCACATCCAAGTAACTCTAAAAAGGACAACTCTAACTTACGTCCGCGGTTGCAAAGGTAAATGTCGTAAGTACAACTGCTTCTAGTTCCAGAGACAGTAATATAMACATAGGTAGTGTCCTAAAAATACACCTCTTCCCAGGTGGATAGAGACATGAAGAGTCAGAAGAGAGATGTGAGCTTATTTACAGACTGGTGTGAAACAGCAGAAGGCTTTCTAGCCCCGTCATCCTCTGCTTCCCAAAGGACTCCTTAAACATGTTATTGTTTTCACTGGGATTTCATTCCAATAGGGGAAAACAATCCATCAAAGATATTCACTTACTCCACTCTAAAATGCTGGTTGGCTTTATGAGGTGATAATAAACATATTCATATTAAATTTTATTCCTGTGAAAGACAAACAGCAGCAGCACATATAAGAACAGTTGCTCTGACTTAAGTTCCACATTTTCCCAATGCACTGGCAAACCCAAATTTTCTTTCCATCTTGCATCTCATACAGGGCTAGATTTCAAATGAGGACTGCCTTTTGCAGGTGTATTTTTGCTTTCTGCATAATTAGGGCACCCCCATTTGTGTGCCAGCCAGTGAGAAGGAAGAGCCAGGCTGAATACTTGTGCTTCTTTCTGCTTCTGTGTGGCTGCAAATCAAAGACCTAGAGAATACTCTGCTTTGCACCCTAAATTCATTTACAGGGTTCAAAACCACAAGAAAGGCTCAGGGCTTCAAAAGCCATACCCGAGTGCTCTGCATTAACCATCCCCTCTTCCATGCAATAATCTCAAATTGCTTTGACTACTTGCTACATAGATCAAACTCAGGTTTCTGCTCGTATCTTGTTAAAGCAAGCTCCTAGTCACCAGCATGGCTCAGAGAAGGCAGTGAGAGCACTGCTTAGAAACTCATCCAGATAACAAGAAAAAAAACCCAAAGAACATAACTTGCGTTATAAACGTGGTGTATGGGCCACTTGCAAAAGTCAAGAGTTGTGAAAGACAGCCAGAGAAAACTGAGCATGTGTTTGTGTATATACATGTGTGTATACCATGCATACCTATATATATATGCGTGTGTGTGTGTATGGTATAAACATGTCAGATTACCAGCCCGTATAAGAGAAGTGCAACACTGCTAGGAGTTGAGAGAGACAATTTTGGAGATGCTATTGCATGGAAGGGGCTTTTTGCTTTGCCATCCATATCTGTGAGATATCTGGCTTTCTACAGGACGTGGCCCCACTGTGTGTTGCTCTGGCTCCCCGGATGGCGTATGCTGTATGTCCAGCAGCAGGTCGTGTTGCATCCATGGCATGACTCTTTTTGGCTGCCAGCTGATTAAGATGTTGTGAGTGACATAGCTGATTCCAGGGGTTGAGTAATGCTGTACTCTTACATAGAAATGAATTGTCCTTTCCACTGTAACTCCTGATAGCTTCAAAGTCCCTAATGCACTTTCACCTAACATCTCTGCAGAGAATGGAAATATCATCCCAATTTTATAACAGATTTGCTCATGCTCTGTAACTGAATATAAGACCTTACTGTAGACTTGTTCCTCAGTATGCAACACGCAACTGAGCAACAAACAGCTTTTTGCCACCTAAATGCCTTTGTACGCTTGGAGAGTGGCTCCAGCGCTGTTTCACAGCACCTGAACTGGGCAAAATGGCCATTGGTCTTAGAATAACGGAGATCATAATGTTTTTATCTAGTAGCACTTGAATTTGTTTCTATTACATACAGTAATAACATTCCATAATACAGGCAGTTGTCTGCATGCTGTGCCCCTCTGAATAACCCAGTTTACATTTCTATGAACAGGCATAATATATCCCATCTCCCTCTCCACAGAATTCTTCCTTTGTCCATAATATGCTTTCTAGCAATTTTTACTTGGAAATAAAAATGCTTGTGAGGCATCATGTCATTTAATTAGGCCCTGAGAAAGGCAGATATGGCTCGAGCACTGGCTGATAGTCATCTATCTTCCAAATAAAAACTGCTTGCAGATATAGGAAAGCTGTTTAAGCGGCTTTGGCAAGACACATGAGGTAATGTTTACACTTCTTTGTACACAGATCTGTCCTTAGATGTATTTAGGATTTTTTTCAAGTCTAGGAGTTCTGCTATTGATTTGGATACTCAAAAGGCCCCTCTGCTATTGAGTAGGTTTAAAAAACACTGTCCCGAAGGCTGTGCCGTGGGCTCACCAGTGTCCGAATACCACTGTCAGCACCTGCAATCATTTGTTGGGTGCTCTATTTTGAGGTGGAGAAAGAAAGAGGTGCTTGCAGAGCACCCATCTGCAAAGAGTGAGGTGGAGGCCCTTCTTGGCTTAAACCAATCCAGAGAATTGAAAGACATCAAACATCAACTCATTCTGACCACAGACCTCTGCACACAGGAGGAAAATGCTGAGGAACCAGATATTTCCTATTTTCCTATGTTGCTGGTCAAATCTGGCAATAGGAGATGCTTTCAAACCTTCAGCTAGCAGCTACTCTCATTTCTGAAACTATATCATTCTACAATGGATTATCCCAGCCAGGATTTTCCAAAAAAGAAACAAATCAGAAAATATGAAAAGACACAAAGGTCAATAAAACCTTTTTTGGAGTATCCATCCAGTGATGTTTACTGTCATCAAAAGGTTATCTTTCTCTAAGAGCATTACAGACTGAAGCAGTTTGTGCTGTGATGCATGGGAAGCAACAGGGATGTTGCAAACAACCCATAGACTGGAGAACAGCACTCCACCTCAGGCCATCCAGGGTGGGAGGACAATAAATCCTCCTTCAATTCCATTCACAAGTCTTTGCACATCAGACTAAATCTGACCGATGAGACTGCCAGGAACAATATCTTATAAACCTCATCTGCTGTCCAGCTTTTCAACACCCTCAGCAGGAGACTCTGCACGTCCACCTGGGCATCAGCCAGTGACTCACATTGTCCTAAATGACCTTTAAATTTTGGTAGCTGAGCCACAGCACAGGAAAAGGGATAAACCTCATGAATTAAATGCTGTAATTCTGAATGGCCAGGTCACTTCTAAGACATACTTAGCAAAATCAAAACACAGGACCTCAAGACATCATCTGGTCTATGCCACCTCCACAAGTGGCAAAAACTTACTCTTTTCACTTAAAATTCCAAATGGAAATAGCTCTTATTTTAGAATGGAGTTGTCAAAAATTAGCAGCCCCCTCCTTGCCTTTTTCTTGTCTAGAAGAAAAAAATAGGAGTACCATGCTGTATCAGGTCAAAACATGAGAAATAACTGTGCAAAAACATCTCCAAACACAACATATGAAAACTATACTAAATAGGTTCATTGTGACTGTTGACAGAGAGAAGCAGTTTTCAGTGAGATGTACAACTGTCCTGCCCCAAACTTGCCTTGCTACTGACTCTTGACTCCCACAAGATTGTATCTGGGTTTGGCTTGTTCTGCTCAGGGAAATCATCATTTCTATTTAAACTGCAGTAATGGAATTTTAAAGAAAAACTAAGGTGGCACTTAGACTCCTAATCCACACCAACATTCAGGGCTCCTTTGTATTGAGCTGAGTGCCCTTCGTTTCCCTTGACTTCAGTGATGATTGCAGGCATTCAGCACATCACAGGAGATGCTTTTTATTGTGCATTACTATTGCCTTGAATCCATAACTCTTCAAAAGCCCAGTGCAAAACAAGAAGGCGTGGGTGTAGTTTGTCCCAAATGACACTACAAAGAGATACAAGACGACTATAACTTGGCCCCAATAAACTTCCACAAAATCCAAATCTGGTTGTGTGTCTATAGCCACCTCCCGGGTAGTGGCAGAAAGAAAGGAGAGCACGCAGCAGAGCAGCGGGACAGAGTATAGGTGAATACCTGACTGTATCCCTCAAAAGAAGGGAGGACGAGTGAGTCTCTCGAGCATATGCAACTCCTGGATTGGTGCAGCTACAGTCTAACCATAATAAACACAGTCTAACCATAATAAACACAATTTCCAGAATCTCTGACAATTGAGCCCAAGGCATAGGAGAAAAATCCTTGCATTTAAATTAAGCATGAAAATGCAAAGGTACAAATCTACTCTGCCATAATGCACGGGAGCATAATATATCTGACTACCCAAGCATCAATTAAAAACCAGACACTTCTAAGCCTATCAACCAGGTAGAAAATATGCCTGGATTGTCTGCACTCCTCTGAAAAGAACGCCCTGTCCACCCTTAGTAAGGCTCATTTATTCATTTAAAGAAATATAATCTTAAAAAACTTGCTCTAGCCTTTGATCTCCAGTCATCAGTACAAAAGGCATTTGGAGTACTGCTCAGACTTAATTAGCTTGCTCCTTTTTTATACGTGACCTCAGTCACACTCTAATTAATCCATTTATAGTTAAAAATCTATCAGTCAAATCCCATACTTCATTCTTAAGACAACTTCAGAAATGGACCCACTCCTCCTCCTAATTTGTTGCACTACTAGCAACATCCACCCCTCCTTTGGACAGTCCCCCTTTCCCACCCAAGAAAAAAACCCAAAAAACATACACCTCCAAGGAGTAACTGAACTTGGATCACCCGGAAACGGGGCTCCTCAGTACACAGAATAAAAAAGAAATATAAGCCTTATTTTGTAAAAACGGAGAACTATGAAAAGCTGAACTCCACCTGCTGTACTGCACTGAGCCACTGCTGCACATAATGAGGAGAGCTGTCAAGACATTTAATTAGGATACAAAATCCAGCGATTTAAGAATTCTCTCTCCTTAGAACATTCTTAGGGATTTGCTCAGAATCAGAGGATGGTTTAAACATTAAAGGGTTTTTTTTCCCCCTTTAATGAGATCAGCTGCATAGTGGAAAATGAGACTTTATCTAAATATCACATGAAGAACTGAATAATTTAATAAACTCTCTCAACTAAATCCAACCCAATATATTTACATATCTTGTTTTCTTTTGCATATAAAATAGTTATTTTGTATTTTACTTCCAATTTATAAACAATTCTTAGCTTTACAAACCTTAAAGATAAATAATTAGAATTCTATATTAAAAATCAACTGTTATCTTTGCTAGCGATAAAAAGTCTTTCAGTTTATACTTATATTCAACTCTGAAATCATATGATGGTTATTCACTTAGGCTAGATCTCTTAGTGAATATTTCTGGACATAAAAAAACTGTCACCTCATTTAAAAGTGTTATGTACTGTTCTAAAATCAATTCTTGTCCATTTTAGATCAAAAATAGCACTGGGAATCAATAACAAACAACACCCAATTGATCATTAGGGACCTAGGAACAACTGAGTTATGCATTCAGTTAAATACAGTTTTACAGAAAACTTTAACATTTCAAGGTTTGGAAAATAGTCATCAAGTACTCAAAACGTTAAAATCTAGTACATCCATGTCCTTTTGATACTGCTTTATGTATCACTAGGGCCAGATTCTGCCACCCTTGCAAACATTTACTGCCTCAATGGAATCATGAGGAACCATTTAGTTTAGGTTAATTTAGTTCAACAAAGTCAGTGTAATCAGTTCACACCCAGGATTAAGAAACGGACTGAGTATTGGAAGGAAAAAAAAAAAAAAAACCAGGAAGATTTGTTTTCTCCTTCTGATACATGAAAAAGAAATGGGTGTGGAAAACTGGGATCTAATCATTCGGAAGGACAGGTTGACCAAAAATAATCAGTCTAGTTTATTACCTAGAAATAATATTTTAAACATTTTAAAATACAAGTATACTTGGATTAGTAAAAAAAAAAAMCAAAACTGTTGGCATCCAGCACAAGTAAAGTAGCTTTACTTAACTAATACTAAAGCAATTTTACAGTGCAGGTTTTCTGCATTTTAACTGAAATCCAATTTGCATCCTTAGCAAGTTTGTTATAAATCATGAATGAAAAGTAAGTTGGTAAATAAAGTTGGTCACTATTTTCTAAGTGATTAAAGTCTAAAAGTTGAAAATATGAAAAAGAAATTTGAAGCTATATAATTACTTACATTTGTGTATAATGTATTCTCTTGCTGGCAAAAACTGCCAGATTTGGTGTAAATCATGTACTTTGGCAAATCATCATGTCCTAAAGTTTACTAAATAATATCAAACCAAGCCTCACTCGTAAAAAGATCAAGAAGTAAAAATGAAAAACAAAGACACTTCTCACATTAATTACAGAGATTAGATGGACTCCTCGGTGTGATGACGTTAAGGGTGCATCTGCCCACTTGGGTGCATCTCCTCTCCCTGCGTAATTCTGTGGCCACGCATGAGCTCAGCAAATGGAAAAGCTTAATTTGTGCACAGCTGCCAGCGTGCACTCTGCTCACCAGTCACTCTTTCTTAGCAGGAAAGCACACGCTTATATTAATATTTATTAAGGCCCTCTAATGGCGCTGGCCTATTTGCGCGCTTCCACTTCAATCCATGGTTGCCTCACAAGGTATGAAATAAATCAGCGCCCCATTTGCAATATCTGCTTCCCTGACTGTAATATATGGCTGTGCGTTGTGGCAAAATGCAAGCTAGGAGGTTTCCACCTCAAGTAGCTTTTCCCTTTCAGCTGCAAATAGCATGTAGAGTGGAAGAGTGCAGATCGCGGCAGTCTCTCACCACTTCCATCCAAGCCAAAGATGCTCCTTGATCCAGTAAAGCAGGAGAAAAGAGAGTGAGGGACATCAAGTAGGTTGCAAAGATGCACTGCACAGAAAGCAGTAAAGCCCTACCACACTGTGTAGGCTCGGGAATATGTTCAGTCGTGGGTTCCGATCACTGTTTTTTCCAGTTGCCACTGACACTTTGGAGTGTTTCTAACTCCTCCGTTCCTGCTGAGCCTTGGCTTTGCACAGGACTGCAGCGGGTGCAAGCTTTCACTTCACAGCGGGGCACTGGAAGACAACTGTAGAGGCCAACATTCAGTGGTTTTCCTTCATCGGGTGCAAATGGCTTACAACAGAATCAAAGGAGAGAACAGAGAAATGGGGCGATATAGGGGGCAATTCATCTTATTTGAAGGAGATGTCTAAAAAAAAAGGCATGCATCACTCTCTAAGAGTGTCTATATCTCTTAATTAACAACAAAGAAATTCCCGATTAGCCCAGATGCAGGTGTAAACGCTGTAAACTTCTGAAGTAGGATCCATCAATCCCACCCACAGCACCTTCAGAGAGCTGAGCTGCTTGAGTGTCTTTGAGTTTCTTCTGCCTGGAGTTTTGCCATTAGCAGCAAGCCAACGTGTTTAGGCCCAATAGCACAACACATGCTGATTTATAGAGTGAACGTTTTGGAAAACAGCACAGGTTTCTAACTATGGCATGAAGGAAGATTTTCAACAGTTTAGGCAAAAGCCAACGGTGTAAAGACTGTCCATATATTTGAAACCTCTCCACTGGCTAACCTAAGCTGCTATACTGTGGGTGTCTAACACATGGTAGACACCCAAGTGCACTGTACATTGCCTGACAATGTGGTCACCAGTGCAGCAACAAGCTCTGCTTTCCAGCAGCCTCACATCTAGAGATTTGTCTGCAGGTGAGCAAAGTCAGGCTGCACTTGGGATGAGGGTCTGGGCACGTGGGACATGCCAGCCCCTCCTTTGTCAACCTCTGTTTGCATTAGATGGGAGCCTGAGGAGTTAACACTTCCCAAAGACAAGGCAATCTCTAAAGACAATACACAGAGTAGGAGAAGGGAAGGAGCACGATCCTATTTATGCCATGAACAAACTGCAGTTATCAGAGAGATGAAAAGCTGGGAATGAAAACACCTCAATCCAGCTTAGTCAAGTGTTCAAGTAAAGCACTATCCTTCCTTTCCAAAAGAAAAGAAAAAAAAAGGAAAATTCTAATAAATGTTTTCTTTAAAAAGAAAGTACTTGTATATAAGAGTATAAGTAGTGAGAACACAGCATCAGTATTGGCATACAGATCTTTAAAAAATGGATGTTCTCAGGATACAAATAAGGAGCTGACACTTTCCCAGCACTAGCACAGCACAGTCTCAGGATGAACTGCAAATGAGACCACGTTATCAGTAGTTCACTGATGCCAGGTTCTCATAGTCTGCTTTTTATTTTCATCAAGCCTACTTCATTACCATGGCCTTGATGCAAATTAAAATAAAGTCATCAGTCTCTAGACAGATATACAATTTTTGTTAGAAAGACGATGAACCCAGTTCCTGTTCCTGCAAACAATTACGCAGTAAGCAGTCTAATTTTCTACAGATGGCTTAATGAGGCTGCAAATGCATAAAAAGTTACCCATAGGCATATTTGCAGTAGAAAGGCCATGGTTATCTCTTAGCTGCAGGGTCTTCCAGAGACCCAAGTGATTACCATTGTTGAGAGCAACAAAAGCAATGCTATGAATTCATCATTACAACAAATATTTCATAATTGTGCTTTAATAGTTACACCTGGTGCCAATATTCTTAATGATGGAGCACCATTCAGGGGGAAAACTTCCTGCACTGTGTGTTGACAGGTACACCAGCATGGACACAGCCAACCCATGCCTCTGTGGTGGCTGTAAAGTTCAGAGAGAGCTCAGATGCCAGGATGGCATTGATGGCTAAGCCGCAGAGCTGCAACTGCACAGAGGTAGCCAGAGCACCTTAAATCCTCTCTGTGGGACCGAGGGAGGGATGGAGGGAATTAGGTGGGACCGTGGAGGCCAATATTCACAGCATAGCCAGGGACCCCATCACCTGCCCACGTAACGCCATCCCCTTCATGGAGAGACCAAGTTGCAGTCTGCCTCTTCTCAGCTTCAAACACATCTCAAGGCTCTTGGCCGTATGACAATTTTGGCACTGAGCCAGTAGGGAAGGATGGCCACCTCTGTGGGAACAATCACCGCAGGATGGCGGGCTGTGCCCAGGCAAGGGCAACGTCAATGCGATGGGGACACCAGACACATCTTTGTCATGGTAGTGGGAGTGCTGCTCATGGGGGAAGCCCCAGCATCCCAGTAATGACCCCAAATGCAGGGCATGCCCAGAAATGTGCCAGGGGACAGTCAGGACATTATCCTGACAACCATTACAGTCTTCCCTTGACTGCAATGGGATGTTTCCAGGAGCAAGTCGGGCGTTACCATTCCTACATTTCCTCGCCGGCTGCTCTCAGCAGGTGTCTTCAGACTTTTTGAAGGCTGAGCACATTTTATCTGCTGTAGCCCTTCATTCTTTAGGACAGACCAGCTGTGATAATTTCCACCTCTCCTATATAATTTTTATCTAAACCCTGACTGCAAATTGCATGGGAATGCATTTTCTCACTGTCAATAAATGTTTTCCCTTGCTGCTCTTTAACATGAAGGCACATCTCACAGGGCATGAGAAACAGGAATTTTTATCAATGACAGTCAGACATATGTTACTTGCTTCCACCACAGTGGGACCAGGATGACTGAGTTGTCACAAGTTGGAGACAAGGCAGCCCCAGGTACCTTTGGGTGAGGCTGAGAGGCTGGAAACTCTTCCCTTGCAGTCTGCACAGAGCATGGACCCTGCAGCTACCCGGGAGCTGAGTAAGGAGTACATGGCCCAGGAACCTTCAAAGAGATTTTGAAAGGAAACAGCTGGTGTTTCAAACTCCCCTGTGTGCTTCTGAAAAGCTGTATGAAGCATGTAAAAGGAAAGGAAATATTTGTCTTTGAAAAGAAAACAAAAAGTCCTTAAAATCTTTGAAGATGTGACACCATACAGGAAAGTAGATAGAAGTCGTTCTTACAAAATATATAACTTATTATTTGTCCCATTTAGGTGCCTAGCATTCCTAGGCTCCCACATTAGACCAGGAGCAAGGAAGACTCCCTGCTTTGCTCAGACACAGACCAAAGACCCTGTAAGGGCTAAGGGGATGAAGCGGGGACTGTGAGATGGAACATACCTGTACAGGAAAGGATAACAAAACCCACCCAAAATCTGAGGGAACCCCATCTAGGAGACAGTAGAGGTATGAGAAATGCTGCCATATTTGTATCTGCAATACAGTTGTACTGCAAATACCTTGAGAAATTGGAACTGGAAGAGACTGATCGGTAAGTCCAGTGTTAACAAAAATAGCAATGTAAAACACATATATAAATTGGAAAGTTGTTCTGTTATGTAGAACAAATAGATCTCCTGGCTCCAGACCCAGCACTGTTGTCAAAATAATTATCAGTGAGCGAAGCAGAATCTATGGTCCGTTACGGAGACGAGAAGGAACCTCTCAGGGACCATTACCAGCAGAGGGTTAGACCTCATTAACCCTAGTTAATCCAAGTGGGATTATGTGCTGCAAACCAGATCTGAATTTGGCTTTAGATTTAGCACTTGTTTACACAAGTGGATCAAACAGAGCTGACTTCTGCTGCCAGACACCCTCACTGACCACTCCATGCTTCCCTGGGAAAATTCTAATAAAATAGCCGCGCTATTCTGCATTGGCGCAGCACTTTTCGATCCCAGTCAGACTGGTCAAAGCCCAGGTTTCATGCTTCTTTTCAGACAACTCCAGTCTCCCTGCCCACCTCAAAGGACATGCTGGGGCAGTTTGGCCTCCTGGAGCCTGCAGGAGCTGGGGAGCAGCCAGTTCCTCTTGCCTCCTCCTGAAGCTRGAGTAGATGGTTTGCCTATGACATGGTCATTTGTTCAAACTCAGACTACACAAGTTGTATTTGATGAATAAACTAAATGCAGGTTGGAAGTCAATGCTCTTTGCTGTTGAATAAATGGTGCYTGGTATGATTTTGGCTTGGGCTGAATAGCACTTTCCTAAACAATTTCCAAGCAGGGCAGCACAGGCCATGGACCATTCCCCATGAGCAATTTGCATGTAGCCACCCTGCTTTGGAGACTAAACCAGGGCATCAGCACAGACCTRGCCTGCCCCATGCCAGACGCCCTCACTGCTAGAGAACAGTCTTGACCACATTCAACTTGTTGGTCCAGATGTACTCCCAAGCCTAAGTTCAGTGGCTTTCTCAATAAGATGGTGATTAATTAGCCTTATGCTGTGGTATGGGAATTACTTCTCCTTGCCACCTCATGTGAGCACACACAGAGGGATGCTGGCTTCTGGTGGCAGCAGCATGTGGTGGCTCTCCTTCCCCATCAAGAGATCACACACACAACCCTGTGCATGTTAGGATGGAGAGAGCAGCCTTGCACAGACTGCGTGTCCTTCTGGTAAGCAAACCAAAGTCCTGCCCCCACCACTTTACAAACACAAACCCTACAGCCCTCTGGACCAGCTGGGACAAGGTGAAGGCACAAAGGAGACAAGGAGGATGACGTTGTTCAGGTACAAACCAGATCTGCACTTAAGCACCCCCCAGTCTCTGTGGCTGGGGAGATCCAGCTCACTGCACTTCTAAGGGATAAAGTGACGTATATCCATCCCTACGTGCTATGCAAACAGGCAGTAACTCAGAGGGTAGCGCACGGGCAAGCCGAGATGATCAATCTGCCACAGCTGAGCATGCCCAAGTCTGCTATTGTCGCTGGGGCATTCATAATAGTTGTGCTTTGGGAAACAAAACAAACAGCGGCATGCTTCTGTACGCACCAACTCAGGCAGCTCACCAAAATCAAACCAGACGAGCGAGGATGGCTCGACCTGGAGGATTTAATTAGGGCCCCCGCTCCTCCCTGAACCGTGTGAAGGGTTTAGAGTTTTATTCTAACTTGCAAATTTACTGCTCTTATTCGAAAGGAAAATTCACGACCTCAAATGTCAAGAAGTTATGTTCAATTTCCTCCTGGAATTTTGACCTTCTCAACATGAGGGAAGTAACCCTTAAGGAGCCAGTGAAGCAGGGCTACAGAGTATATTTATGTTGAAGGGCTCCTGTACGCGTGTCAGGACACGGCTCCACACTGGGGACCTCTCATCCATCTCAGACCCAGGAGATACCTCCTCATTTCAATGGACAACTGTAGAACAAATACCAACACTTTTCAAAGAAATTGCAAAAACAGTGAATAATCTAACCTAGTCCAGTTTAGATTCCAATATGGAAACTCAAAAACATTTCTTTTCTAATTTAAATTATCTTTTTAATTCACTGTATAAAACCAGGAATTGGGTCCTCAGTTTTTTCTATTTTTAGTGAATCAGCATCTCACGCAGCCAAGCGGGGTTATAACACGATTCAGTGAGAAGCATTCTGACATTCCAGGTGAATTTCGGATGGTTAGCAATCTCCAGCTAAAATTTGGACATTGCTTAAAATGTCACCCAAGCTGAAAGGGAGTTCATATTCATTAAATATTACTTCGATTTCTGGAAAGAAAGGGAGAGAGGGGGGATTTCACCATATTATTTGTAGAAAGACAGTTAGTAACAAAAATACAGAAAATGTGAAAATCTCATCTGTTATGTCAATTATGAATACACCCTAAAACGATGAGGACAATTCAGTGCAATTTCATCTAAAAGTGCATTTGCTTTGCTGCTGGAAGGTAGGAACCAACCAGTAGAGCACTGCCTCCACAGTGGTCTGGTTCAAATCCAGCCTTTGAAAGTTATTCTCCACACGCAATATCAGGCTTCCATGAAATTATTTCCATCCATCCACAGGCTTTGGAAGGGACAGGTGCCCATGTACAAAAGGCCACTATCACAACCTGCATCTTTGCTGGCAGCCTCAGCTGCAAGGCTGAGGAAGCAAATGTGCACAGAAGACGAGCGTGTCTCCCCCTCCATTTGCTCCCAACAGGCTCACTCAGGGACACTTCTGTGCTTCAAAACAGGGATAACACTGGAAAATATGCCCATACACCTTGAGGAGGAATGTGAAACTGCAGACATTGCATGCCAACAACTTTCAGCAAGTCACTTCCAAACTGTATGGGGATTTCCACACAGACAGCACAAGCTTCCCTATGCAGTGTTGTGCAAAGAGTTATTTCAACAACTGTCACCTTCTTTTCATGCTCAGCCACACCAGCTATTCAGACTGCCTTGCTGGTACAGACACATAGGACCTGCTATGTGGACATAGGACCTTAACGCTAAGGAAAACCCCTTCTTCCTGTTACAGCAGCATTGCTGCTACTGCGGTAGAGAGAAAGGGAGGTGAAACTCAACTCCTACAACAGATCTGTGGCATCGATTTGTGTTGTTTTTCACCCATTGCAAGAGATCAATGAGGCGTAAGAGCAAAAGAAAGATGGCCCTCACTGGCATGAAGTTTTACAAGCATCCTCCCACCGCTTCAGCCAGCTTGCACATTTCATAGCATTATGAAGTTTAAATGCCATGGGATAGATCTGTCTGGCAATAAATTCAGCCAAAGGCAATCTCTTAAAAAGCCATCATTATGTAAGGGTGTGCTTGCTCATTATAATGAAGGATGGAAAATACAGCATGCGTCACATAGTGTAATTCAAAATTGATTTCCTATCATGACACATTTTACAGAGGCTATTCTGTGCAGTGCCTTTGCCATGGTCTAAACAGGGACTGTTTTCCCACTTTTCTTCCCTTTCATCTTCTCCTGTTTGCCCAGTGCAAGAGACTATTTCGAGGCAACGCCTTCATCTTTGCTGCACATCAAAAGCAAAGCAATGGAGGAGCGCTGCTCCTATCCTGGCAGCTCTCCATCACATTTTAAAACTCTTCCTTGAACCAAAAAAGCACATCACTCATTTTATTTTGCTACTCGTCAAAGAAGAGCTGGTAGCTAACAGCAAAAAGAGCCACTTGTGAAACATGCCAGCTCCTGGTCTCATCCTGCCAGGAGCTCCGTCATCTCAGTTCCCACCGACACTCTGCTTCCTACAAGAATCTGGACCGTGCAAGATTGGCCTCTCCTAGAGACTCAGATGGTGCTAGAGTTATGTTTCTACTTTGAAGACTGTATAGAAACCCTGTCACAACACCCTCAATTTTTCAGCTGAGCTTTTCTTTCTGTTTATTTACATTTTACCTCTTCGGCCACTTCAAATTTGTAATCTTTTTGTGCTGATGCTGCTAAATAGGTCTTATATCCTAAAAATCGCTTTACCACCAGCACTGCCTGGCAACCTTGTCTGCAAACTCAACAGAGATGTCAAGGGCTATGGTGTAAAATACACTTCCCACCTTTGATCTTCTGTTGGATGGTGCCCTTGACACGATTGGTACCATACCTGTACCCCTCCACAGGCTTGTCAAGTTGGTGTTACATGCATACACAGCCATGTTCACACCTACATAAGAAGCTAGCTTCAGCCAGTGTCACAAAGGAAAAAACCCAGAAGACTGCAGTCCCTATGGAATTAAAATGCAATGAGCTGCCCATGAAGAGCCACTTCAATAAGGTGACCTGCCATAATACCATGCTGTGACCTGCAGCATAAAGCAAACAGACAATGGGGCAGAGGAGCTTTGGGTGGCTCAAAGCCCTCTTTGCTCACCCCAGAACCCACCACCCTGGGGCTGGACAGGCCATGAGCATAATTCAATGATGATTTCTCAATGTTACAGCCTTTTCTCTAGCCTGCCCTGTGGGCTGTGGTTATACTGCAGTATGTCAAATACACAGTCACACCCTCCTTACTAAATCCATGACCCTTATATGCCCTTGCCTCCTATCCAACACACTTCACACCCTTCCCGCAGGACCCTGGGGAGGCAGCTGGGTTCCCAGGTAGGGAAAGAGCTGCCCTAGCGTGGTTCAGGCACTGCCCCGCTCCTTGCACCGGGAACAGGGCTGCCAGGGCAGGAGTAAGGAGCTTATACAGACACTTGTGCTTCACATGCTATAAAGAAGCTGCAATTTCCCATCTTCAAAACTTGCAGAAATCATTAAAAGATTATTAAATGCCTGGGGTCCAATGAAAATTGGACTTTCTATTATTCCTATTTTTAGAAATAATAATTGAACTATTATTATTTCTATTCTGTAAGATGGAAAGTTCACAAACTCAGCGTTCGGACCAGACCAGCTCAGGACAACAAAGCAGCCTGACAGCCATACAAAGCCCGTCAGGGCTCAGCTCTTGAAATCCTGCCCTGTGCTTGAGCTACAGCACCATACTTGGTCCCTTTTGTCTTCCCAAAATAGCAGCTAGCAGGGCTGGAGAAGAATCAATTCCCAAGTAAATCTCATGCAAATTGGAACGACACAAAAGAGGCTATTAAACTGCAATGGACATCAGCAGCACCACTCTCGGACCTGCATGACACTTTTCAAAAGAGACTGATATTAATTAAAAATGGGTCTCAATTTACTTATGTTTCTTTCCACTGTGCTTTGTTATTTTAATCACTGAAATACTGGACACTCACGACCCATTCCATTGTACAGTTTTATTCATAATTAATACATGCACATAATCTTTATTAGGTTACATAAAAAATAATAATGGAGTTTTACCATCAATATAAAACAACAAATTAGGTTTTGTCTGTAGTTTCAATTTGTCCAATAATGATATTTAAACATATTTGAAATGAAACAGCACAGATGTTAATCAGATAGAATTAGGTCTGCAGTACCTTTGCATGAGTAATGCTACATGAAATAATTAAAATTTCACATTTATGTAACACTTTCCATCTCCAAGGGATCCCAGAACCTATTAACAAGTACAGCAGAACAGACATATTTTGTAATATTTTGCCTTCCTGCGACAAATTCCTTCCACGGATTTCAAATCATTTCACAAACACTAATCAAGCCTTCAACACCCTGCGAAGCTGCTGCACAGCGAAGGGGATCAGCTCCGCTGAGGGCACGCAGCCCTGAGGATGGGGTGAATTGCAGCACATCAGAGTAAAGGCTGACTTGGTACTGACTGCCTCAATTCAGCAAAGGTTTCTATTTAATAAAATACTTAACTGTATGTTTAAGTGCGCTTTAATGGATGCAAGCATGGCCTCGAGCATCTTGCTGAATGTGAGTGTGTGGTGAACAAGGACCTGGGAAAAGTGTGGTGCAGAGGAGAGTGTGGTCACCACTAGCCCATGAAGGCAGCTCCTCCCTGCCATCTATTTGTTGTAATTACTTTAGGTTAGACGTGAAATAACCTAGTAAGTTATTTTAGTTGGGTTTTACGTGTGATGAAAATAACTAAATACCCTCAGACCCATCACCGTTTTTTCTGTTTCATAAATCCCCACATCTTTAACAGGTCTTGCAACACAGCTTTCT
This sequence comes from Phoebastria nigripes, assembly GCA_035582835.1. Taxonomy (NCBI): domain Eukaryota; kingdom Metazoa; phylum Chordata; class Aves; order Procellariiformes; family Diomedeidae; genus Phoebastria; species Phoebastria nigripes. Next base: position 4,110,109 of record JAYKAV010001555.1, on the reverse strand, counting down.
TTCCCTGTACACTTTCCAGTTTTCCAACTGACAAATTTTCCAGCTGACATTTTCTAGAAGAGACTACATTTTAAATCGAGGATAGTTCTCCAAAATTTTCTGTGCCGAATCTTCTTACTTGAGTACCACCCCATGTAACGGAGAAGTACTGTAACGGAGAAGTACCGCCGGGTGAAGCAAGGGGAGAACCTCCCACCCGAGTGCTCTCTAAGGGAAGCAACAGGTTGTTCCCAACCGGAGTTTTTGCTGCATTGAGCTAAGCCTACTGACCACAGCAATCTATGTACACAGCTTTGGCAGCTTCCCGTGGCAACCTCTCTTTTAGGCATGAGGAAGAACTGACTAAATGCAATTCACTTTAATGTCTTAAAACTTCCTGTATCTGTAATAATGATTTTGTTTAAAAAAATGTGATTTGGGGATCATGAAAAAACACATATATTCAGAAAAATATTTTCACATAAACTGTTCATTACAACACCAAAACATTTCCAAGCTCTGTTCAGAAGCCTGAAAATCATATTGATTTGTGGRCAACATAGATGCCGTTCAATTTCTCTTTCTGAGGCATTAACGTAACACTGGACTTTTTCAGCATCATGTTGCAGAGGACACAGAGGATTCTGCCTAAGGCTTTGGCTGGAACACACTTGTTTTTTTTCTGTATCAGCACTAAAGGATCATACTAAGAGGTCTAGGAGATTGCAGCAGACTGAAAAATGATTATCCTTGTCTTTTAAGAAAATGAGAGCAGGGCCTAGGAAGAAATGCCCAATAAAGTCCATAAATGTCCATCAAGCGCTAAGCCAAGGACCATAAAACCTTCCTCCTTCTCTCTAAGCTCTGTACTGACAGCAACCATATTATGAAGTATAATGATTATTTCAGCCTAAGGTTTTCTTTGTTTTTTACTTTTTCTTAACAAAAGATGGAAGTCTGTGGTTAATTCTTCACCCACAACCAGACTTAACTGAATTCAGAAGAGGAACAATGATGTTCTGTATTTTTACCGCCTATTATTAAGTGCTGGTTTCCAGTTTTGTTTAAATGCCAGTTATCAGGATTCAATTTACCCCCTCCGAGGGGGATGTCTGGTATCATTCTGAGAATAATAACTGCAATATATTATGTTAATTGAGCACTAATAAGCTTCACTAATAAGCTTGGTGCTTTTGCTTCCAAACGGGAATGGAAATGTCATTTTTTAAATAGAGTGCATTAAGCACCTGTCTATACCTGCACCACCTCATTTCTGAATCCGAGAATATGAGGCAGCAGCACAGATTTGCTGGGGATTACAGAGACCATAAGGAAAACCCAAAAGATCTAACTTCTATTAAAACGCTCTTCTTTAAAGCCCAAGCCCCGTTTGGGAAACTAGGAAATCCCACATGAAGAGTGCATTTCATCGAGATGGCCTCCCCTGTCAGCAGCCTCCAATGAACTTTCAGTAATGAACTTTAAGGCTGTTGTCCCACGTATCATCAATCTTAAAGACGAGGAGTCTCCAGCAGTGAATTTCTCTTCTGTTTAACTCTCAATAGAACCCTATTTCATGCAATTAATGTCAGATGCTGCTTGTGCATTTTGATCATTTCATTTACTTACATCACGAGAAATGATCACGACCACAAATCTAAGGTATCTTTTGCACTCACTAAAACTTTGGCAGCAAGCCTGCAGGTTATGCAGGCTTGAGAAGACTCTCAGGGATAAAAGGGGATTATACTAGTTACCCTAATTAATATTTTGTTATTAGACAGACTAGGGACAATGACCTTTAAAGATGAGCAAGAAGAATTCCCTCCTGTGTCCAAAAGAGATGAATATATGCAATTACATGCATTTGTATCAGTATAGATTTTGAATGTAAGACGTCATGGCCATCTTGTATTTCTCATTTTGGCAAGACAAAAATAAATAGGGAAGTTTTAATGCTGCTTCAATTTGAACCTTTGCAACAGAACCGAAACAAAAATAAAAACAAAACCCCACAATCTTGATTATTTGCACTGTTTTAATAAAGGCAATGATACCTGGAGGGGCCACCTTACTCCTTCTACCACTGACCCTACTTCTCAGTACCAAGCAGACGACCCGGGGCAGGCACAGTCCCGTGTGCATGCTGGAATCCCAGCTGCAGGGCCATTAGGGGCACAGCTGCTGGAGGTTTGGGGGGCTGATAGACCCAAGCCTCCCACCACATCTCCCTGGGTACCCATCCTGCTGCCTCACCAGCTGGTGAGGATGAGCAGAGCCATGCCACACCACTGACCCCTTTCAATTTTGAATTTTCCATCTACAGTGATCTTTTATTGGTGTAAGGCCAGCTTCCAGCGGGACATAGACACTCCTCTGCTACCGCTCATCCATGCAGACCTTTTTCCAAAAGCTGCCTTCTTCCTTCCTCCACCACCATTAGGCCTACATGCAGCTCTTCTACAAAATCCTCTTCCTCTCTCATGGCACTAATATCTTAAAGTGTCACCAGAAGGCTGGCTGAGCATGACCTCCCCAGCCAGTGTTCACCCTGCTTGTCCACAGTGAAAATACACTTTTCCAGGTGTTTCTTACCACATCACTTGAGAAAGCTTCCAAGAAGTTTCCTGTCCTAACAGCAGATATTAAGTAAACTAGCCTACAGTTTTCTGGTTCATCTCTTGAACCATTTAAAAATAATAAAAAAATATGTTGTCTGGTACTTCACAGTCCTCAGAAACCTTTCCGGGGAAAGAGCTCTTTCAAAAAGGTCCTTTCACGGTTCACCAACGTCCTTGCATATTCATGCCAAACAATGAAAGGGGGTTTCCTGTCCAGACCTGGCGGATATTATTCAAAAAGACAAAAGTAAAAATCTCGCTAAGCCAGTAACACAACTTTTAGAAAAATGGAAGCATTACATGTTTCCCCATGCACACCCTAGGCCAAAACCTCTGCTGATACAAACTGGCCCACCTGTAGTAATTTAAGAGCTCTTATCACAGTGTCACTATCAAAAAAGGTCTCAATTTTTCCTTTGTTGTTCTTCCTCTTACCTTTTTAGATATCAGTATCTTATTTTAAAGAAAATATTTTATGTTAGATTAACACCAAGGCTCTGGCAGAGGCCACAAACCCAGAGGTTTCAGATACATGATAAATCCAAGTCTCTTCCCAAGCGTCCCAGATGAATGGGCACCATCCCATGTGAACTTGCATACTGAAGCACCACAGGTCCCAAACCACACATACTCAAGCCCTTGCAGGTTACTCTGGATCCTTCCCTGGTGGCCTAATCTTTCCCTCACACAAGTTTCACAAAACCCAACTACACTGACTTGTTTTGAAGCTATTTCAGGTGTGCATTAGGAGGAAAGTCTAAAGGACCAGACTTGATATGTTCACGTATCACACTGACACCCTTTACAAAATACCATCAGTTCTGTGGGCAAGATGCCCAGTAGAAGGGTTGGATGCTTTACAGTGATGTTTCTAATATTTGTTAAAGGCTGTAAGGACTTTGGTTAGTGGTCTTTTTCAGCTGCCTGAAGACTGACACAATTTTATATGACACTAATAAAAACTGACCAGTCCTTGATGCAAATTTAACACGTTAGTTCCCAGTGACAGGCGTGCTGCCAGTTCATACCTAGCATCTAAGAATTAGGCCAAAGTCTCCTTCCTCCATCACTGATATAAATATTAAAGAGGCCCTACCAGCAGTGAGATCTAAGACACCATGCTTTCTCCTCCTCTCTTACAGGACCTACTGCCATTCACTTGGAGATCAGAAATTTCAACAGTTGAGTTTTATGCATCTAACACTCCTGTGTGGGATTTCCAGGACAGAAAACTACCATGAGGTGTTTTGGACATGCCAGACTGGCCACTCACATGCAGCACAACCAGGCAGCAGATGCCAAGTGGGTCCACCCCGCACTCCCTGGAAGTATCAGACCTGAGCACATCTGAAGCATGTTCTGCTTCAGCAATAGTTTTATCTTGCTTCAAGTCAGAGTGGCAGGTACCCACAAGCATCAAAGCATGCTCATTAACTTCACACTGAAATTAAGAACATGCTTAAAAGCTTTGCTGAACTAAGTCTGTAATGATCAGCCCAATCTAAATAGGGAAACTGCACACCTCATGCGAGGGGGAAGCTGGTGTTAACGGGGAAGAAAAATGTATGAGAAATCTCCTCAAAATCCTCCCTTGCTCCAGTAAAGCCATGCTCCTGCAACATTCGAGCAAAGCCAGGATGTTTTCTGCTGAGCTGGGACTGTATGGTAGCATCTCATTTGCAGGAATACACATTCCTTCTCTAATGCATAAATGTAACTGCTTGTTCATTGTCAAAGGTATACTGGGCACTGGGAATGATGCATCTTCTTTTACACATCATGCCCGCTCGTTAACACCTCTTATCTTGTAGCCAGATATTAAAGATACAAGCTGCCATGAAAATAACCTAATTTATTATATACCACACTCATTTAGAAATCACCATTGATTTTTAAAAACCGCAGGGGGAAGTAATTAGATTTAGTAGGTAGCAAAGCTTCTAACTGATGGTGTAGAGTCCTTTTTTTCCACACTCCCTATACAGAAAGTTGCAGAAAAATTAAATGAAAAAACTGTTCCTTCTCACCAGGCACAAAAATAAATAAAGCAAAATCAACATTTCACCAAATGCATGAAATTAAATACGTGCTTGCTGGCGTGTGCTGTGAGGGTGTCACTCAGGAGAGCATTTAAACGCATATGCTTGTATTTAACGAGTTATATAAGACTTAGGAGTAGGTTTAACATCAAGCATGTGTGTCTGTGTTTTGCTGCACAGGGGAGGTGTGGTAAACCAAGGTCTCAGGAGCTGAAGCACCCCGGGGGTACAGAGCTCGGCAACGAGGAAAGCTGAGCATGCCTTGCCCCTGCAGAGCTGCTCAGCATTTTTCATGGCTGATCCCCCGTGTTTCATAGGAAACAYGCACATTATTGCACTTCAGCTGTGCTTGCCAAAAACAGTCTACTGTGGCCATGTGGTGGTTCTCCCTCTACGAGGAAGAACAGCTGATACCTCCTTGTCTCACAATAACTCTTACCCCTTTAAATCAAGCTGACTAAAATACATAAATCCCCCTTTTTTTTCATGCATGTGGACAGGTTAGCAGATGTTTTCAACATCCAGGCTGAAACTGTAAACGATGAGACAACTTGGACCTCTGGAGGTTCCTGTGAGGCTTGATGTGAGAGAGGAGCTGCCTTCGCCTGTGCCTGCACTGCTGCCTCAACGCAGGCAACTCAGCCACTTGAATGCAGTCGGGAGGAGGAGGAGGAGGAGGAGGATGCCTGAACCTCGGGGGGGTGATGTGCCACAAAGGACAACCCCCCAACTCCCCTGCGCCCATTCCTGACTTCTAGGCTGTCTCCTTGGATGTCTGTGATTAGATAGGGAGAGCAAAAAAAAAAGTGACCTTAGTTTCAGCTTTGAAATTAACTGAAAAATTATTTATTTTTTTAAGAGGATGATCCATGCAAGTAAAAAGACTAATTGCCCGAGTGATTATTTCAGTCTTCTGTCTAGTCAGCTTCTACTGCATGATCCCAGCATAAAGTAAAAACTTCACACTGGATGGATCCCTCCAAGTGAACCTCCTGTTCCAGGTGATGCTTTTTACTGAGGTGTACAGAATTATTATTCACAGACCAGTTGCACCCGGAGGCCCAGACAGAAATCAGGAGCCAGCATGCACATTACTGTGCAAACACACAGTAAAAGCCTGACAAAGAGCTTGCAACTGTAGATACACACAGCTAGAGAAAGGCACGACTGGAGGGGGCCCGCAGCAGTGACGCCAACTGCCTGCTGCTCAGAGACGGTGGGGGCACAGGAGGACCGAGGCATCCGCCTCCTGCCTCCAGATGGAAACATCCCCCTCACCCCTCTTGATTTTTTCATCTCAGCTATTTTTCCAAGTGAATTTTGTCCTACTGAAAGTTGTTTGATCTGGATGCCTAGACAACGAAGCCCCCAAACAGGCACCACAGAGATGGTCCTTGCCACCCGCCGCAGGGGACCAGCAGGACCATCTTTGCAGCTATTATTTACAGACTGGTGATGAAGCGGGGGGATGTTTTCTGCTCATTAAGAGGCAGAGGGAGTGGGACCACCGCTGTACTCCTTCCACGCACACACGGCACTGGGCAGCTACTGAATGAGACAATGCTCCCTCATTAGGGAGAGGGGCGACAAACGCGTCTGTCATCCTTCTGTTACTATTTCCAAATGAACTCAACTAAGTTAATTAATTTTTTCAGTGCAACAAAAATCGCAAGGAAGAGGCTGGAACGCTAAAGGAGAATAAAAATAAAACCTCGCTCCTCCTTCTCCAACCCAGATCTCAAGATTGTTTGATTTCAAATTAAAATAATTTTCAAAATATTAGCTTACTTGAAGAAAATCACTAAGTGTTTTTCTCTGTGGCTGCTTAATTTGAAAAGTCACACCCACTCTTCTCCCCGCAACCAAGTATGATTAATGCAAAGCAACATACTTTCTAAAAGAGGAATTGCTGTCACACTTCCGTAATCTCAATCAATTATGGATACTTCAAAAAATACAATGAGTTTACATTTAATCACTATAAAAGTTTAAAGGAAAGGTTATGTTACGTGCTTTGGATATACAAGGATACGGGCATATAATTTTCATTGGGACTAAACCTTCTTTTGAGGGAATCTGGTAGGTAATTTACATATAAAGACACAATTTCATAATTGACTATTTCTGGTTTGTCTCCTGATGGAGTCTTTAAAATCAAATAGGATGCTAATTCATTAACAGTTTTGTGCATGTGCCTATATGTTTTGCCTACCACACAGATTTCTAGAAGGTGGAGAAAGAAGAAAAGCTTTCCATTTTTTGCAATTTGCCATAGATTGGAGTTAGAAAAGAAAAAGGCAGACAAACAGTAATAAGGCAGATATATGATAAATCTTTAAATATGATTCATTTAAATTACTTCCATTTCATTCCTGCTTTATCCTTTATGTTAATGATTTCATGATTGCACCCAGCAAAACCAAACTAAACTTTTTTTCCTTTTGAAGAAATGACAGTATGAGTGAACTGCAGTGCATGAAAAACATGTTCTCTTGAAAAAATTTCTATCATCTTTTAYTGATGCGTTAAAAAGAATCATGACAACAGGAGAGGATGCCTTCTGTTTGTAAACAGGTTTTAGTTCTCTTACTAACAAAATCATGGATGCATCTGGAACTTCTACATGAAGTTCAATCAAATGCAAACAAACCCAAGAAGTTTTAGCCAGGAAGCACATGTATTACGTGCACAGTGACAACACAAGATCCCTTTCCAGATGAGGGTTTCACTGTGCCATGCCCTGTACGGACCCAGGCTGAAAAGATAATTCAGTGCTTCAAGAAACCTTTCAAGCTGGTCAGAAGTTGCATAAGATTTCATCTCTTAATGCAGAAACCGAGTGACCTCAACTAGACAGAAGGCCTCACTTCCACCTCCTAACAAAGCTTTATGCAACCACTGGAAAAATACCATCATCTCCACTCTGTTGCGCATGTTCAAAGTCAACACCCTCATCACCTCTGATACTAATTTCACCTTGTGCTTTGCTCCCTCTAACGTCAAACCACCTAGGAACCTAATACTCTTGTTGAGACATAGTTAACTGGAATTATCTTCCATCTGGCTGCAATACAGTCAGCTGCAGTAAGAGTGAAGATGTTTTTTATCTTTTTGTCCCAGGTCTCTCGTAACGGTCACTGAATGAGTTCTTGTAAGATTCCTACAATGCAGTTAAACAGCATTATTGCGTTGTTTCAGATTTAGAAAAAGGCATATAAAAAAACCCTACCCTTTAGAAGTGGCTTCTATTTTGATGCTTAGAGGCTCTGAATTGCCTCTGGAGACTCCAGTGAATTTATACAGATCACCTAAGTTGCTGATCGAAGTACTCAGATGAAATGCCTAAAATTAGGATGTGAGTATTCCCTGTTGGAGATTGAGTTTCAAAGGTACTGCCTAGCATTGTAGAAGTTTATCCAGGTGACACCGTTAAATAAATCAGGAAAAGCAGAGAGTGTTTACATGGGCACATCTAAACCATGGTGTCTGGGAAATTTTCCCAGCTCCTACTCTGGATGTATACTCTGGCCACATCCCAACTTAATGTCAGGGCAAGCGCTAAGTCCCACTGTCTCCTCTCCAGGTCCTGTTTTCAAGTGGAGGAAAACCTTGGTAACTCAGGAAACCCAAGTTATGCTCTAACACATTGAATGACCAGGACTGCAACACAGCCCTGCGTGCTTTGGCCCCATTTAAATCATTTGGGACTCCAGACTCATAGAAAGTTGAAAAAACTGAGCAYCCAGGAAGCTTATGAAGGTCTTTGATGACCCAATCACCTCTGCTCTGTCATTTTGCAACCTTATCCTCTAGGATACATATGGGAAAGCTGATGGAACAAAATGCCAGTTACCTTGAGCTGATAAACACAG